>JBBBDQ010000603.1:2055000-2640000 GCA_037127315.1 Ascarosepion bandense | reverse complement strand
GATTTTTCACACGCGACATGTATCTGATCAATGAAACCAAAACCCAAAGGTACTGTCTATAAAATTTTTAGATCATTCATTTAAAAAAAAAATCATTTCAGTAACTCGTTAAATAAAATAAAAATTAGCAAAAATGTATTAAATGTAGTATTTTCAATACTACATTTAATACATTTTTTGCTAATTTTTATTTTGTGTATATATATATATATATATATATATATATTTACCATAATGATGATCCACGTATATTATCTTAATATGTATAGGAAAACTATTTTCTGTACCAAAAACCAACATCAAATTATACCCACCACGGCTCATCTGTGACAGCCAAAATATAATATATTTTCTCTTCTCTTCAGTATGTCCAAATAGTGGTTATATTGGTGAATCTGGAAACTGTTTTATATTCCGTTTTAATAATCATAAACTACGCATAAGCCAAAACAAGCCTTATTCACCCATAGCTGAACACTTCAATCAACCAAGGCACACATTAGAAAACTGCAAATGTTTACTGATAGATTCCGATTTTAATTCCACATACACACGCAGAAAGAAAGAAAAATACTGGTTTTTAAAATTAAATACTTATAGGCTAGGGTTAAATAGTGACTTAGGTATTTTGAATCTTTATAAATATTTCAATAGTTAAACATTTTTTAGATACACTTAAAAATTCTCTTTAAAATAACATTTAAAGTATTATTACAGTTAGGTTTACGTTTAAAAATATCCAAAAAAATTTTTATCGCTTTCTACGTCACGTGATGTAATGATCTCGCAACAGACGCTCGTCACGACGAACGCATTTAGTTTTAAAATCATTTGTTTCTGATGAAAGGCCGATACCTGAATGAAATATCAAATATTTTATATGTAATAATAGAAATAAATAAATACTGTCAAAAATACATTTTTAACTTTTTTCCTATATATATATATATATATATATATATATATATATATATATAAAAGTTTTGTAATTTGCTGGAAGCATTGCGTAAAATAGTTGTATGTGTTATGTCTTGAATATTGAATATATGCGTTGAATATTTGTATACATATATATGCACACACACACACACTTGGAAAATATTTGTCACGAAACTGATTGATATATTCAGCCAATGGATTTCAGAATATTTGGAAAAACATTTTCTAACATCTTGGTACACTCGTCGCTAGGTGGCATCACAATGGTTTACTCATTTTTGTTATTTTCTGATGTTATACAAAATATGGATTTTTCTGTTTATTTTTTCTTTTTTTCTTACTGGCGTTAGGTCAGTTTTTCCTCTCAGTTTGTAAGCACATGTATAGAATGTCGTATATTCTTTTATTCATTTCATAATTTATTTGTCTCCTCACAGTCTATTTTACTACTACTTGGAGTTATTTTTCGCTCTCTTTTGTCTGAGTTGTATACACAAAGCGTTTAATAGAGAAGATTCATGTCGACTTCCAAGTTTGGTGAGGACATCGTTATAATATACCCGCTAAACGGCGCAAATATCTACTAAAGAGACAAACACTTTATACCTATCAACGCTCTATCTACACCGTGATATCGAGCACTTTACGATAAAAATGCTAGAGAAAATGCATTTTGTAAGAAAAAATATCAACTTGGGCATTAAATATCATTACAGTTAAACAAGCGCGCGCGCGCACACAAACACACACACACACACACACACACACACACACACATATATATATATATATATATATATATAGCTCGGTTTATTAATTGCTATTTAAGGGGTTTTAAAAAATATAGGTCTATCAGAAGGCTAATCGATAGATTAATGTTGTGTATTGATTGTAAAATTATTTTTTTCTTTTCTTATCATCACTAAGTGTATGCAGCAACATGTATATTTCCCGTAGCACGATAAACTAATAAAACAATTTGCTTGTGACATCAATACACGAGTTCGTGCTTGGTGAAATTTACCTCCGTGAAAATCAGGGTAGAAAAATTATTACCAATCACAAAAGCATATAGTTCAGATGTTTGAAGTTTATCGCAATTTTCATGCGTTAAGTTGTATATTTTAATAACCTTGATACATATTGAATTGATAATACATTAAGCCAAAACATATAAGAAGAAAAACTACCTACTATACGGATGTAAAAAGAATTTACGAAATATTGAAAAATATAAAGAGTTGTTTCATAATCGTGGTTATTCGACCTAAAGAATTCTGATGTTTTAACGTGATATATTACTGGCGATCCCAATAGTCTATAATATAAGATATGAGGTTATATAATGTTAAAATTAGACACAGAAAGGAAAATGCTAGAAGTGTGATCGATAGGTTATGTAAACTCAACTATCAATTGCCAAAAGACGGAAGTTATGATGTTCAGCAAACGAAACATGCTAATTATTAACTGGAGATATCAAATTCTAGTAATACTACAAATTATTTACATGTGGTTTTATCAAACAGACACGAGAACGTGTTCCACCAAAGTCTTATTGTGATAGTGGAATATACCATCCATTACCTAAGCAAAATATTAAGAAACAGTGAACACTTCATGAGAAATAAATAAGAGTACCACTAGATGTGCTTTATGTTGCAGTGCATATCGGCTCGGAACGAGAAATTGGGGAACCGAGTTCGAATTCCAATTGAATTCCTTGCATTCAATTACGAACAAAAACGCTTTGGGAAATGTATTTATCCGTCTCTTCCTTACAGTTATAGGTTAAATAACATGACAGATTGGGTTCTATAGCCTTGACTGGCAACCAGTCTACAGCAGAAAGTAATGGCAAACTACTGCCCAGTTAGTTACGTCTCCTTCAAGACGCGATCGGCCGAGCGTAGTATCACGTATGGCATTTAACTTTTTTCTTTTCTTTTCTTTTTATAATCGTGTCGCCCCAAGCAAGGCATTTCAATGCCACTGTTGCGCAGGGGATTACATAAGAGCAATGATATGAGAAGGAGTGAGAAGTTGCAGGGCGTGTTAGGAAGAAAATAAAAGAAGGAAAAGAATACTGATGAGAGTGGGTTGGACGGAGAAAAAGGCACGAGAAAGAGTATGTAATTTAGTGAGATAGAAAATGATTATTGAATTTACATTTAGATTCTTGGAGATTATCGTTGTCGGGAAAGCAAGTATGCGGAAGGGAATTCCACAGGCGGGAAGTGCGGAAAAAGAAGCTGATGGAGTAGAATTTGCGTTTAAAATTTATTTGTTTTACAGTAAAATGGTGACAACTAGTTGCTAATCTTGTGACTCGAGGAAACTCATATATAGGGAGTAACAGTAACCTAAGTTCATCGGAATTGAAGCGGTGAAAGTATTTGTAGAAGGGACACAGGGAAGCCACACTGCGTCGGTGAGAAAGAGACTGTATCCTAGATGCCGAGTCGGGATCGATCACATTACAGATTCTCCGTTGGACTTGGTCGAGGACACATATGGAGTTAGCAGGAGCACTCGACCAGATATGGCAGTTATATTCAATGAACTGGCGTATGGTAGATTTGTATATGTGCAAGATTTCTTCGGGCGGGAAAAACCTCCAGGCCCTACAGAGAGCACGAATTTCTTAGCAGCTGATTTAGCTATGGATTCAATATAGTTTTTCCACTTGATGTCTGATGTGAGAGTTAATCCGAGGAGACGCAGTGTTTTACATTCAGGGAGAGAAGCCTGATCCATGTTAATAGGCGTGAGGAACGATTGTCTGTGAGGGTTAATAGATAACAACTTTGTTTTGGAAGCATTAAAGTTTTAAAAGCCATTTCTTACCTCATCCTACCACAGTTAGAGGTCCTTTTCATGCTCGGCAGCGTAGTTTCCTTTGTCAGCCTCGGCAGATTTTTGATCGAGACGGGAGTAAACCGTAGTCATCAGCGTATATGCCCACTAGTATCGGAGGCCTGTCGTTCAATACTACCTTCATTATACGATTTGAAATGAATGACTGGATGAGGTCAAACAATTGTCCAGTTATACCATAGCCCTGCAGCTTGCATAGAAGGCCAGCATTCCAGACTATGCCAAACGCTTTGGATATGTCAAGGGCAACGGTTCGGGTTTCGCCGTTTTTGTCGATAGCCTGGTGTATATACTCAGTGATGGTCGTGATCATATCAGCAGTAGACCTAGTAAAGCGTAAGCGATACTTTTTGTCAGACAAGAATCTGTGGGCTGTGAGCTGTTATACCACGTGGACGTGGATGATGGCTAAGAACACTTTGCCAAAGGTCGGTAGGAGGCTGATAGGGCGATATTTATACGGAGGAGAATTTCCAACAGACAGGAAAGCAAGAAGCAGCGAGACAGTAGCTATAGAATTTAGAGAGAACAGAGGACAGTTCAGGAACACATTTCTTTAGGACAATGATGGGTATTCCGTCGCCTCCGCTCGGCTAAAGGTGGTCAAACTTAGAAATTATTTTGCAGATCACCGCGGGAGTAAATAGTATGTCAGTCAGTTGGGCCTGGGCTCGGAGGGGGAAGTTGGGTATTGATACTCCAGACAAGTCCAATGTCAGGTTAGTGGAGAATCTACGAGCAAAGCACTCAGCCTTGTCTTTTGAAGTTTATGACCTAAAATTCGTTGATTAGAGTGCATACTGCTTTTCAGCACGCTTTTACAGAGCCAAACTTACTGGATGCTATGAGCTGATTTGACCATATCGTAATGTCAGTTATCCTATACGGAAATAAGGCTGAACATTTTTTTTATAGATGTAGGAGAAACTTGAATCAACATAAATTTTATTCTGAAAAAGCTAGCTAAAAATGTGGTGTGAACACATGTTAAACGGTGAAGTTTCATTAAAAATTAAAACAAAAAACTTCATTCATTTAACATTAAAAAGTGTAAGAAGTAATTTCAAGGACACAAAAGGATGGAAAAGTGTATGAAAAACTTTATATTCACAAGACAAATTGAGCTCAGAAGTAACAGGAAAGAAAGCATAACCTAACGAATGATCATCTGTAAACAGACGGAAGAAAAGTGTTTAGAAGACATAGCACGAACATAATATTCACTAACATCTATAAAAGACCAGAAGTTTTAGAAATTTATGGCATATAGAAAAACATTCAATACATTATTAAACAGATGAATTATTGATCCAACAGAAGAGTACTTGTGCCGCCATATGATGAGAACTTTGAACGTAATAACATCGCTGTTTCAAGTAACAGATTAGTGATGTTTTGCTTCGATTTTGTCGACTGCATATTAACGTGCGATCAGTTGGTTTTCGTCGATTTGTAAACGGTGTATTATACTTTTGGGCATTCGCACCGAAAACTCCAAATACAAATATTTCTAGGTGGTCGGATGTCAAGCAGAAGATTCGGAAATTTTTCGATGAATCTAATGGTGATTACGAAGGTATAGTAAAAAATCTTTTATGAGAAAAGAACTCCCAAATTTGTTAATGAAGGCCTAAGATTTACTCGGAGGCATGCGCTAAGCTAGCTTTAGAAGATAGTGAAGCATTGAGTCAAATGGGATGCTGCTGTAACACACTATCTGGAAACAGGATTCTATACCATGCCACACAAACGTCAGGTAATATCTTCGGCTACGTCAGCCCTCATATCTGACGACCTAACATCCCAGTCTGTAAACATGTTTTATCATAATGCGTGGGGTATGAATGATGGAATATCAAACAAACCTCTTTTCAACACCAAAGTTATTTGAAGGCAAGACTGATGGCATCATTCAACAAGTCATAGTAGTGAATTAAAAATGTTCAAGAAGAATCTGAAGTCGTGAGAAAGTTGTGGTTGACGCAAATGGTGATTTTATTTCTAGTAAGTAAATTTACTCATTATTATTTCAATATCTTTAAATTTTGGTTAGCATAGCCGTTAAAACGATTCATTTAATTATTTTCATTTTGCGTAAATTGGATATTTTATTTATCACAACATTAATATTCCAATGCAATATTAGAAATATGATAAACATTTCAAATGGAATATTCTATAAAGAATAACTTATCGCGTCCTTTAAAAACAGACTTGAGAAACATCCGATAATTATTCGTATAATATAAGCATTAGACATTTTTCTAGCTTATAAGTACTTCCAACGAATATTGATTCAGTCTTTCCTCAATTCTCATTCACCATGTATTTACATATCCCGTAGCTCGGAGGTAGAATCGGCTACTGACGCCAAATCGGTCGGGATTCAAACCTGGGTAAAATTGCAATCGGCTGTCTAACTTTACTGATGCGCTGTAATACAGCGAAAGAGATCTGTCTGCAGTTGACTATATATATATATTTTTTTTTTTATCAATTCACCCCGAGCAAGGCGGATATGCCACTGATGTGCAGGGAGCTACATAACTGTAAAAAGATTAATTAGAAAAGAGCGACGAGCACAATCTAGTTAGAAAGGAGCAATAGAAAGCTGAGAAAGCAGGTGCAATGTCAGATGCATAGGTGGAGAGAAAGGGAAGGTTATACTGGGATGGGGAGAGAGCTAGAGTCCAGTGGTTAGTAGATGAGTATTGAATTTGCATTTAAATTTTTGGAGGTTGTAGCCGTCAGGAAAGCAAGAATACGGGAGCGAGTTCCACAGGCGGGAAGCGGGAGAGAAGAAGCTGCAGGAGTAGAATTGTCGTCTGCATTTGGCTAACCAGACTGTGAATGCGTAGGACCTAGTTTCCAGTCTGGTTGCACGAGTAAAAACCTGTTGAGGGGGCACCAGTGACTTAACTTCGTCCGAGCAGAAGCCATGAATGTATTTATAGAAGAGACAAAGAGAGGCCACATCTCGACGATGGGGAAGTGGCTGCAGTCGAGACGCCCGATCAGTACCTATCACATTACAGACTCTCCTTTGGAGCCTGTCAAGAACACTGAGGAGAACGGCAAGGGCGCCTGACCATAAATGGCAGCAGTACTCCAGACTTGTATATATGCAGGATGGATTCAGGCGGAAAAAACATCCTGGATCGACATAGTGATCCAACCTTCCTAGCAGTATATTTTGCTATGGATTCAGTATAGTGGTTCCATTTGAGATCTGAGGACATGGTAAGTCCGAGGAGGCGTAGTGTATTGCTCTCCGGGAGAATCGCTTGGTTCATGCTTATGGGAGGCAGGAGAGGTTACCTGTAATGTTTGACAGACAACAGCTGGGTCTTGGATGAATTGAAGTTGACAAGTCACTTCTTGTCCCAGTTCACCACAGAGTGTAGATCCCGCTCAAGGTCAGCAGCGAGATTATGTCTATCCGCCACGACAGGTTACTTACTGGTGCGGGTGTATATTGTAGTGTCATCTGCGTAGATGCCTACTTGGGACTTGATCTCATCTGGGAGGTCGTCGGGCCCAGGATAGAGCCCTGTGGGACACCAGCATTCGTGCTGTAGGTCGAAGAGGAACGCCCATTCAGAACGACCTTAATTTTGCGGTTATTTAAGAAAAATTGGATTAGGTCAAGCAGGCGAACGGTAATACCGTAACCCGGTAGTTTGCATAGGAGGCCAGAGTGCCAAACCCTGTCGAAAGCCTTGGAGATGTCCAGAGCAACCGCGCGGCCCCATCAGACTCTTCAAGGGTCTGTAGCATGTACTCCGTTACGGTTGTTAGCAGGTCGGCCGTGGACCTGGCAAACCGGAATCCATATTGTCAGAGAAGAGTTTGTGGGCAATGAGATGATGAACTATTTCAGTATTGATTATGGCCTCCAATACTTTCCCGAATATCGGTAGAAGACTGATAGGGCGATAGTTAGATGGGTCCGAGGATTCACCACAATTCTTAAATATAGGAACGACTGGAGAGAATTTCCAGCATGCAGGAAAGCAGGAAGCAGAAAGGCAGTATTTAAATAGTTTAGGGAGGACAGGGGAAAGTTTAGGAGCACGCCTCTTAAGGACTATCACCGGGATTCCATCGTATCCACACGCCTTATGGGGGTCGAGTTTTGAAATTACTCTGGATACTACTGTCGGGGTAATATATACGTCGTGCAGTTTGGCCTCAGTTCTAATAGGCAAGTCGGGTGGGTGTACTCCGGACGAGTGAAATGTGCAGTGGGATGAGAATCTGCGGGCAAAGCACTCAGCTTTGTCAGCAGATGACGTGAAAACCTCAAATTCATGGATTAAATGAGGTATTGAGGAATTCCTATTGTTGAGCACTCGTTTGCAAATCCTCCCATATTCTTTGGAGCCGAACTTGCGGTCAGCTATGCGCTGTCGCATTCTCTCAGCAAACAAACGTTTGGCGTCATTTAGGGTTCTCTTGTACTCATTGTGATATGAACAGGCGCCTATTGTGATCAGATGACTGTCTCCCGATAGACGGAAGTAATGGTTCCTCTGGGCAATGGCGGCTGAGCAGGCCGGAGAGAACCACGAAGAGGAATGAGGTTTTAAGCAATACTACCTGGTGAGTATTAAGGCATCAATGCCAGCTTTCACACACGACGAGACCTCAGAGGCACAGTCATCAACTGATATGTCGAACACTTTTCCGCAAGGGACGTCACAGAGGAAATTGCAAAAGGCATCCCAGTCAGCTTTTTAGTAGAGGTAGGAGGTCCTATACGTAGGAGGCTCCTGTGGGAATGAGATTGGAAAGAAATAATGAGAGAGACTACAGCGTGGTCGGAGTTGCCGAGAAGGCAAAGCTGCTAAACTTGACAGGCGTCAGGCGCAGAGGTGAAACATAACTAGTAGTGACGAATGACCCGAGGGAGTGCTTGGGAAGCGAGTGGGGAAGTCCACCACTTGCGTAAGTGATTGGAAAATAGCGAAGTTCATGGCGTGAATGCCCGCTAGATCAGTAACGGCGTTTTCAAGCCACTCAGAGTGATGGGCATTGAGGTTTCCAAATACAAATATGTGGGCGAATGGGTGATAGGAAATAGTTTTATCTATGTCGTCAGCAATGCTATCTAGTAGGGAGCAGTCAGGAGAGGAGGGAGAACGGTAAAGAAAGAATATGTAACTAACCGAACTGAGGAGAGACAGGTGGAGTCATATGTATTGGTGGTCAGTAGATTCGAGTGAAGTCCCCGTAGCTATGGGGAGGTGTTCGCTGACGTAGACAACCAGCTCATGCATGTGGACAGTGGAATCCTTCCTTAAGAGGGGAAGATGACCAGGGATGGAGAGGTCAGATGTGGGAATAGCTGAGTTGAGGTTAGTTTCGTAGAGCGCAAGAGTATCAGGAGACTTTTCATGCAGGAACGCTTCTACACTAGGAAAGTTAGTACGAATGCCCCGGATATTAGTGAAAGAAAGATGAATTGGTTTAGGTGGTTTGAATTTAACTTGTTTAAGGTCGTTTGTGATTTGTTTAGTCATGATTTTGTTTATAGAAATGAACCTAGGGTAGAGGATACAGCCGGTCATCATCCACGATCTGTGCTGGGAGGGAAACTGGCTAGGGTTGCAACAAGGTGTGGCCTCGGGGTTGCCCACCGAAAGCGATGGCAGGGACACCTATCCATGCACAACATAGCACTACAAGAACCCCGATATTATACAACTGTTGATCAGAGCAGCCTACCTTGATGCTACAAAGAGTTAGGGCGCCTAACTACCAGTCGGAAGCAGCAACCAGGAAACTGCCAAACCGGTACCCTCACAGTGATGAGCCGTTGCCACCAACCGGCCAGTTCGCAGGAAACTCACGGAAGCACCAATACCAAGGTCTGAAGAGAGAGAAGAGAAAGCCGGAAACCACATCCTGAACAGGAAACAAGGGGCAAGCCTCTACTCCAGTTCAATAGACGTGGGAGGAGTATGGACCGGGCGATAGTGTGACCTATCTACTCCTATTTATTTTAAAAAAAGAAAAAAACAAACTTCCCAGGGTGGAGAGTTAACAATGTTTTAACTTAGTTAAAGTCCAAATGAAGCATGAAATCCAAAAAGTGAGAAAAAAAGGAAATATATATATATATATATATATATATATTTGTAGACTTTGATAAACAGTAGCTACTCTGGCATGTAGGCATCGCTCATTTAGTGAAATGAATTAGAGGGCACTAGCTATTGGGCGCGTATTATGATATGCGTTAAAAAGTCTGCTTACTTCCATCGAACGCCCAGAGCCCAGGGGTAGAGTCGCCGACTGACACCATTTCGGTCGTGTTCCAATCCTGGGTAAAAAAGCAATCGGAATCTAACCGTACTGATGAGCTGTGATACGGCGAAACAGATCTGTCTGCGGATATATATATATATATATATATATATATATGCTCTCATTAAGCTGTAAGGAATGTGACATACCAAGCGTTTCTCAATGTTCCTTGCGTATCTTTCATCAAACGGTGAAGTTATAGCCAGAAACCAAGATGAAAGAACATTATGCAACACTAAACGTAACTGAGACAATCGCGTGTTTTTATTATTTAATTCTAAGCAAAGCAATAAAGGAATTAAAAGGCAATCCGTTACAGTGCGAGAAAGAGACAAATATAATAAAACAGAAGGACAGGAATTATGACCAAAGGTATTCACAAGTAAATACTCGAAGAATAAAGTTAAGAAACATGCCGGAAAAGATTTCCACTTACGAGAAATGCTAGTGAAAACATAGCATAGTACATCTAGCAATTTTCACTGCTCTCAATATAGCCCTACGCTTAATTTCATAAAACCAATAATCTAAAAAGAAATATGCATGGATAAATATATTTCCATATCTATAATTTCTTTCGTTGACTGAAATGTGCATGAATTTTTGGCGAACTTTGTGTTATAAATTAAAATAAATTTAATTTTTTTTAAAACACCACCTAACGAGTGATCTAAATGATTAAAGAGTTTCATTGTGATAATGTTTAGCGCCAGTTTTGTTTTTAAGTGGTTTCAATGATAATGTCTTTGGGAAGCAAGTTTGTTTATAGTAAAATATTCTAAACCGATAGGAGAAAGAGCGTTGATAGTTACCAATTTTCTATTCATTATAGCTTATAGTTTTGTTTATGGGCTTTACGTTTGTTCTTTTTTATTTATTCATTATATTTTTCTTTCATTGGTTGTTGCATTTTCTTTTTTGTCGTGATGAAGGTGTTTGCTTGTATATTTTGCATTGATATAATTTGTATCCTTTGTTTTTGTGTATAACTTTTGGTTATTAGCGTAATTTATTATGGGTATTTATATTTTTTTGTTTTGTTTCTAACTTTTATGTTATAGTGTATCAACAGATTAATTGAAAAAAAGATCATAGTAGCTTACCAAATATATATATATATATATATATATATATATATATATATATATATATATATATATATATATATATTACTAGCAATCTTCATTTCTAAAACCAATATAAACTTTTCATTAATGTTTTGTTAATTAATTTATGTTAGAGAATATATGAAATTGTATCATCTAGGAAAGAACAAATTTTAATCAACGAGATGAACTATTGGTTAGCGATATTGAATAGAAAAATGTCAAAGCTAAATATATTTATACGAACGCTTAAAAAGTAAAAATAGTTTGAAAAATAGAATTATCTGAATAGTTAACCTCAATTTATAAAACAAGAGTTTATGAAACATACTCTCGATGATAAAACATAAAATATGATCTCGCTGAAAACGATTTTTAAAAAATTAAAATCCTCATTCAACGAGAAATTACGTTATTTTTCTCCGAAAACTTACACCAATCTTTTGTCAGAATATTTTTCGAAATATGAAAAAGATCACAAATTTTACTCTACAGATAATTATCATCATGATTACATTTTAAACATTTAATATTTAATAATCCGTGGTTGTGATTGCTTGAAGCTATCCATTTTTTAAAAAAAGAAACAACAAAAACAAAAAAAATTAATGAAAAACAATAGCCAAAAATCAGAAAATAAATTGAATGTAAAATTCCCATCAGTTTTGTAACATTTATTTTTTCCCACTCTCGAAATTTAATTAACCGAAAGAAAAAAAAAGATCACGTTATCACTTTACAAGATATCCTTGAAATAAGATGAACAAGGTGGAAAATGTCAGAATATGAAAAATGGACCCGGGCAATTTTGCAAATGGCAACTAAGGCAAAGATAGTTTAGAGACGGCCATTATTTTCGAGAATAAGAAATAAAGGAATAAAGAGTTTGATCAAAATTCATCATTATTGTTTATTCTTTTTAATAATGCTAATTTAAACTTTCAATTAGAAAGGAAAACCAAAGAAAAAACTTTATTAGAAAATTCAACCAAATATGTCTATTCATACATATATGCACGCTATTATAGTTGTAGAGAAAATTTGAAATAATTACCTAAATTAATTTTTGATATCCTCAAAAATATAATATTATATTTTCTGATATGTTAAGGAAATACTTTGTGTAATAATGATTAATATTTAATTATCTATTTAAAAACCTTGTTACTCATTTTATAAGATTGAGTTCAATTGTTTAACTAAAGACTCACTACAAAAATTAGGTCAGACGAACTTCAAATTCCACTTAACTCATTATCATTTATTGACCAATTGAAAATAGAAAATGATTAAATCTATTCCTTTATAAAAGATGTTCAAATTATGAAATATATTATTATATGTATAAAACCTCCAAGATTAATAACGGAAAATTTGTAATACAATGTGTTTCCTTATATCATAACGTAAATTAATGTGTCTTTGTTTATGTTTGATTTTATTTTTGTTTTTTTCTTCCAAAATAATATTTAGCCGGGAATTGTGAAAAGTTACTGACTGCTTAAATTATTGCATACTCAAATTTACAAATCTTCTAATCTGCATCTCTCTTGTAAAAATATTTTCATAAACCAGTTATATTAAGAAATTATACGAGCGAATATATAAGGAAAGCGTAATTATAGAAGCAGCAAGGAGTAGAGGATTTACCACGGTTGGTGATTAAAATACAAACACAGAATATTAATAGGGTATCTTTTTGTTACCAAAGAGCAAATTTGAGCTAATTTATTTATGCACGACTCTCACTCGAATAAAATCGTTAATCTGCATATTTCAAATTTGAAAGTCGCATCTACAACGTTCGCAAATCTTTAAAACTTTCCGTATTTGAGCCCTTATAATTCAAAATATGTTTTCTTACTTGATAAATCATAATTATTTATATCTCTGCTAAAGTATCGAGCACAATCCCAATACCAAATTGAAAGCAATCACAACACTTTTTAAAATAATTGTCATTGCAATGTGTCTATTTTTAAATGTCAGTTTTACTTTACCGTTAATTGATCACGTAAATTGGTCATTTAATATAATAATTATTGATAGCATATTTCGTGAATGTTTATTCTAACGTAGTAAACTGGCTTGTCAGCAAATATGTAGGCTTTGGGACATATAAAATGTATACCTGTATTGATATTAATATTCCTCGCTATCTGGCTAGTGTGCTCTATAGGATATCTAGGATATCTAGGAGAGCAGAAGAGTTTCCGCCTTGAGTTTTGTGGCAAGAATAATAACATACTGCTTCTAAACTTATGTTCTCTCTTCCTCTCTTTCTCTCTATCAAATTGAATAAGTAATTTCCTTCTGTATGGCCTTAGCCTAACGATTATGTTTCTAATACTCCGAGCAAACTAACTTCTCCTAGTAGACATTTTTTATTCCATGTCTATTTCAATAAACATTACTTGGTTTCTGATAAATACAATATTCCACAAAAGGAAGAGTTTTGTAGCACTGACCTCCAAGTGGACGAGATATATACGCTAGGACTATTGCATTTCCTGGGTTTTTTGAATCCTCAATAATGGAACTGGAGATAAAGCTGTTCTGGGTTTTGCGTTATCCACCTGATAGTGATCTAAATATTTGGGTAAATTCAAAGAAAGCTCTCGTATCAGCAAGTTAATAATATCGGGTCTATTTTGCTGCATTTTGGAAAGGTTTCTGAAACGTACATTATTCTCTGGTGAGTCCTCTCTATGCTATGATGCGTACTATTACAACAGTTCCTCCAGGCAAGCAACCTACGTCATTATGCGGCATCTCTGATGAATGCCTCTTTCACTGACCACTAGACATTCACCAATCTATCCAGCACAAATATGAAAGCAACCAAATTAAAAATTAGGCCCCATGAATACAATCTTTTAAACAAATGTAAGTTGTTTACGTTCCAACTTTTTAGAAGTCTAAACCTGACTTCCCCTTACAGTCTAAAGCGAGTATAAATCCAAATGCATGAGCACAAAATTCAGTGCTATTAACTCAGTTGTCACAGGCTTGGTGTCTATATAACGGTCAGTTTTCCTAATTTCAGAGATACAAAAGGACGACCATAATCTTCCGTATGGGCGTATCCGTCTTGCGCAAATAAATAGTATCATGCTTTTCATTGTTCTGTAAGATCCTCAGCATGAAAAGTGACAATCTCTGATTGACTATCAGCGATGATTGACAATATTCTCACCGAAATTACTCAGAAACGTTCACATATGTGGTGACAACTGTTCACCAAAATGAGTTGTTAGTCTATTCTAACAGAAGCGATAAGAAATGTAGATATAGCTAGTGCTCTCCATCGCTTATGAGCTTACACAGATAAGGAAGAACCCACATGAGCCCCGGAAGCGAAGTGAAAGCAGTCTAACATCCTTGAAATTAATCCAGGTTCTTGCCCAGACAAATACACAACACAAGCTTTACCCACTTTTTGCATATCTAATCATTCCCAAGTCAATCTTCAGATGGGTTCCAAAATAATTATATGTACTGAAATACTGTTCTATAGAACGGTTTTTTGCTTTGGGAATTCTAACTGAGACAGCTTACGAAAGCTGCTCTCTCAATATCCTTCAGAGATAATGTCTCCAAAACTGCTGCCTTAAATTTCAGTACAAATATGTCAGCATTGTTTCACCCATTAATGCTCTGCTGCCATAGTCACCGGAACCACTACTTCAACATCTATCTTTAGGAACGCTGTCCTCTTTGAAAACCACCAGGCAGTAACTGGTGTATAAGTTCTGAAAAAAAGCAATGTGCATCTACAGATCAGCTGTCGAGGTGAAATTTGGAAAAAAACAAATTGAATTTTGGAATAACACTGACCATATTATGAGCAAAGTGGATCTGTTCCCTCTTCTAACCATATCTTTCTCGACCGACAAATGCGAAGTTAATCATTTCTGTATTTGACTGAAACTAAGCGTTAGATAACTAGTTCCATTTGTCCCTCACCTTTCTACGTCTTGCTGAACACAAACTCAGTAATATACACATGCCAGTAAAGAAATAAATAGACTTACCAAAAGCCTCGACATAAAACACATCACTGACTTAAACATGATATCACTGATCCTCCGAAAGAACACGAAGAATTTAAACTCTGCTTGAGGGAGAAGTCATATTCAAGCATCCTTTCCTCCTAAAAACACACTTATGATCTCCGTATCACAAGTCAAGATCTTGAGAACATTTTGAACTAGATGTTGTTGAACACTTGAATAATAAAAAGCATGTGTGCGATGAGTAGTATGTTTCGATCCAGCCAATCCGCTGCTGGCAGCATTGCTACCATTATGTACAAAATTAGTGAGGCCCTTAACGACACACACATATAATTATGTGCTCCTTGCAATAGATCCAAGAAAACTTCTACTATACAAATTCTCCAGCTATTGAATGACTAGAAGAGTTTAATCTATTATAAAATACTTCCTAACAGGTATTTATTAATGAACCATCTTTTTAGTACCTGACTATCAACTCAGGACTCTTTTAGGGGTCACATCTCAGATACTCGTTCTGATTTGCCCAAATATTCTGCCTCAGAATGTACTCCACTCTTTTATAAACGTTAGTGTCGAAGATACAACGATATACGGGCCAAACATGAGAAGTTATGACCTTCAGATATTGGAAGCTAACCTCTGTTCCGATCTAACAATATCTTTCCAGTGGGGTAAAAGCTGGTTTGTTATATTTAATACTTAAAAAAAAAATTAAAAAACTGAAATTTCATTACCGATGATCACATTAACTGCCACCAGTTACGATGAAGTGATGTGCCCTCGTGGAGGTTTTATGACATGAGAGGATATTGGGTCTCAGTCACACACGACCTCTTGAAATTAATATGTACTATCCGTCGCTAAGGATAAAGGTAAAATAAGCATCAACTTATACCGCTCCTCTAAGCATCCAGATCCTTAGGCTAATAAGAGATGGATCAAGTTAGAAAATTGAGCACTTTTGCTATACCTGGCCAGGTGAAGCTCAGATGTCACTATCCAGTCAAGGTAGTTAAAAAGTGTATCTGACTTTGTTGTGTGAAATACTATTTTCCACAATCTAACATCTCTCTCACTGGCGGTATATAGTGAGATCTTTACTGCTCTATCTTCGAGAGTGAGCTGAAAAGGTGAATCATCTTGTTTCACCATGCCTAAAATTCATGATATTTACCCGCCTTGCTACTTTTTTTTCTAAATCATTTAACCCCGAGCAAGGCGGAAACGCCACTGATGTGCAAGGGGCTACATAAATGTAAAAAGATTAATTAGAAAAGAGTGAGGAGTACAAACTAGTTAGAAAGGAACAATAGAAAGCTGAGAAAGCAGGTGCGATGACAGATACATAGGTGGAAAGAAAGGGAAGGTTATACGGGGGTGGGGAGAGAGCTAGAGTCCAGTGGTTAGTAGATGAGTATTGACTTTGCATTTAAATTTCTGGAGGTTGTAGCCGTCAGGAAAGCAAGAATACGGGAGCGAGTTCCACAGGCGGAAATGCGAGAGAAGAAGCTGAAGGAGTAGAATTGTCGTCTGATTTGGCTAACCTGACTGTGAATGGGTAGGTCGCAGTTGCCAGTCTTGTTGCACGAGTAAATACCTGTTGAGGCGGCATCAGGGACTTAAGTTCGTCTGAGCAGAAGCAATGAAAGTATTTATAGAACAGACAAAGGGAGGCCACATATCGACGATGGGGAAGTGGCTGCACTCGAGTCGTCAGGTCATACCTATCACATTACAGACTCTCCTTTGGAGCCTGTCAAAAACACTGAGAGAAAAACAACTATACTCTCTCCTCATTACCTTGGCGAGAAGTTCTAGTTAAATACCTTTCCGCGAAAAATGGAACTATGGAACAGATTCTCAAGAAGATGTTTCCGCGATCACATTTTTTTTACTTTTTCAAGTATAAAGTCCGCCATTATCTTTCCTTTCTAATCCATATAAACTACCCCATTTAAAGTAACTCTTTAACTCAAGTTGTCACCAGTAAACTGTGGAAACTATATTGTAAAGATACTGAGTTATATCGACAGTGATTGAGTTACGCAATTGCTTTTATCAACCGATGATTTTGTTTCTTCAACAATCAACGGTGATTAAAATCATCCCATTTCAGTTTCTTTAGAAAATTTGAAAGAATTTTTAAAATGATAGTACTTCGGGTGTGGAATTTTGGGCGTGGAATAATTTTCTATTAAAGACCATATATTATTAGTTGTATCTGAAAATATGGATAAATTATAAAAAAGAACATAAAACAACACCTGCTAACTCTGTGATTGTTAATTGTTTGTCATGATTTCAATGTGAATGAGTGTAGCTTTGAATGTAGAAGAGAAACCGAGAAGATTGAGGGAATTTTACTAATATGTATGAATAAACTGCTGAAATTATAACAAATTTCCAAATATGGGATGTAATGAGGTAAGCATTAACTGCAAGATGAACATGCCCTGACATTGATTTGATGATATATATATATATATATATATATATATATATATATATATATATATATATATAATAGTATCACACCGAGAAAGGCTAGTACGCCACTGATGTACAGTGGGCTACATAACAGTAACAAAATTAGATAGGAGGAGAATAAAGAAAAAACGAGCCAGTTAAGGATGATAATACAGCTGTGATTACAGTTGCAAATGTGGAGATAAACAAAAAGATATAGAGGGTGGTGTAGAAAGAGCTAGTGAAGTTGTTTAAAAGATGGGTATTGACATTGCATTTAAATTTCTGAAGGTTGTAGCTGTTAGAAAAACAGGAATATGGAAACAACTTTCTCAGGCGGGAATTGTGACAAAAGAAGTAGTTGGAGTATTTTGTGGATCTGTGAATGGATGAGACCCAGTTGCCAGTCTGGTTGCACGAGTAAACATCTGACGCAGGAACACCAGTGACTTAAATTCGTTGGAGCAGAAGCCATGGAAATATTTATAGAATCTGACAGATGGAAGTCACATCCCGTCGGTGAGAAAGTGGCTGGAGTCAAGCAGACAAGTCGGTATCTATTACATCACTGATTTTCTTTTGGAGGCAGTCATAAACACCGACATGAACAGCGGGTGCGCCTGACCATATACTACAGCAGTATTCCATGTACGGACGGATGTTTGATTTGTATATATGCAAGATGGATTCAAAAGGTAAAAAAAAACATCATGCCCCGACAATTTGACCCAGCATTCCTAGCAGTGGATTTTGCCATTGACTCTATGTAATGGTTCCAAAAGATCGAAAGAAAGGGTAAGGCCGATGAGACGCAGTGGTTTGCTCTCAGGGAGACACGCTTGCTCCATGCTTTTGGGAGGGGTTGCTGGTGATGATTGATAGACAGAAACCTTGTTTTAGACGCATTGAAGTTTACAATCCACTACTTACTCTATTCCAACACAGAATGTATATCCCTCTCAAGATCACCAGAGAGGTTATGTCTTGTTGAAGCAGGAGTAAATTGTGGTGTCATCTGCGTAGATGTCTACTGGGCCCTTGATCACGTCTGGGAGATCATTTATGAAAATAAGGAAGAGCGTCGGGTCTAGAATAGAGCCCTGAGGGACACCAGCGTTTGTACAGTAGGATGTGGAGGCATGCCTATTCAAGATGGCCTTTATTATTCGGTTAGATAGGAGGATTTAATTAGATCAAGCAAGCGTCCGGTGATACAATAACCCCGTAGTTTGCATAGAATGTAGATCAAGAAAGCATCTGGTGATACCATAACTCCGTAGCTATCATAGAAGGCCAGCGTGCCAAACCCTGTCACAAGCCTTGGAGATGTTCAGGGCAACAGCACGAGTCTCAGCGAACTTCTCAATAACCTGGTACATTTACTTCGTGATGGTCGTTAGAATGTCGGCCGTTAACCTGGCGAAGCGGAAGCTGTACTACCTGTCTAGGAATAGTTCATGGATGTTGAACTATTTCAGCATAAATAATGGCCGCGAACTCTTTAGAGAAAATTTATGGGAAGGCCGATATGATGATAGTTAGATGGGTCCGATACTACCACCGAGTTCATAAATACAGGAACGACAGAAGAGAAATTCTAGCATGCAGGAAAAACAGGAAGCAGAAAGCAGTAATGATAGTTTAGAGAGGACAGAGGAGAGTTTAGCGGCACAATTCTTAAAGACAATTACCGGGATTCCATCACCTCCGCTCGTCTTATGTGGGGCAAAGTTTTGATGTTACCTTAGATAACTGTGTAGGGGTAATGTATACTTCGTTCAGTTTAGCCTCATTTCTAATAGGGAATCGGGTTCGGGTACTCCAAATGAGTCAAATATGGAGATGGATGAAAATCTGCGAGCAAAGTAGTCGGTCTTGTTCACTGATGCTCTAAGGACCTTAAATTCATTGATTAGGGGCGGGATGGAGAATTTGCTGTTCAACACCCCTTTGTATAACCGCAAATATTCCTTGGAGCAGAACATGTCTTATTTTCTTACCAAAAAACCGCTTGACGTCATTCAGAATCCTCTTGCACTCATTACGATCAGACATGAATAGGCGCGTATTGTGGTCAGATGCATGTCTCCTAAATAATCGGTAGTGGTTCTTCTGGGCAATGGCGGCCAAACAGGCAGGAGAAAAACAAGGGGAGGAATGAGACTTGAGACGAAACTTCCTGATAGGTATGAAGGCTTTAATGCCAGCTTTCACCAGGAAGAAATCTGAGGAGCAGTCATCAACTGGGAGATTTAACCATTTTCTCCAGGGGACGTCGCATAGAAAATCGCTAAATGCGTTTTATTTAGCTCTTTGGTAGCAGTAGGAGATCCTATAGGTAGGAGGCTCGTGGTGGGAGTGAGAGTGGTGAGAAATATTGAGAGAGACTACAGCATGATCACAGTTGCTGAGAGGTCAAATATGCGAAAACGAGAATTATCTGAAAAGTAACCTGATGAGTATCACAAAAATATTTCAATTTCAAACAAAGTACATTGTTTCAAATTCAACGTAACTCCACCTAAAATTTAATGGACAATCCATTTTTCTCTGCCACTATTTTATATACTGATGCAAAATATTTTCATGGATGCCTCTCAGTTCTGTCGTTTCAATCCCTTTGGATATACTCCACATGTTCACTTGATTGAAATGTTACTCAAAAAACATAAAATAAATAGGGAGGTTGTTCCAGCAATTTCAAAGTTCTTACCTGCCAGGAACAGCCTGATGTTCAGTTCTTTATATGTAGGTGGATTGTCATGGTAAAACATCCCCGATTTCTCCTGTTACAAAAATGAAATGAAAACGCAATGTTTGCAGAAAGTGAAATTATGTTTATACACAAGATATAATTTAGATGATAACACAATGCACGAATCCACTTTTCGTCCAAATCTAACAAAGCATACCTAATTCCCTTACATTTCAGATGGGACTTGTGAATATTTATATATCTGTATCTATTAGAAAAAAATAAAATTGACTAGCTGTGAAGTACTTGGTAACTCACTATATACAAATATACCCGTTTCTAAATGACTAAGATTTCTAACAAATCATTTTACACATTGATAAATTTAATCTTCAACCTCCGATGACTAAATGTATCTGTCTCTCAATCCATTGGCTCACCGATAAACAGAGTAATGGAATACCTGTTACTAAAAAAATTTACAATCCTTATCCTTTCAACGCATTGGCCTACAGGAAGAAAATATTACTGGTAATCTGACAATGCTCTATTAACATAAATTAACGAAACACGTTTACCTAAATTTATCGGTAGATTATACCAGATAGAACAATCAAATGATTTAATTTACGATAGCAAATCAAACCATGCGTACCATTTCAAAACATGTTAATTCCGACACATGATGACATACCACTGAATGTCTATAGAAATTCACGACTGAGAATTAAGGTTTATCTCCATACACCCTTCACAAGAAAATAATAACGGGGTAATCATAAGGTTCTAATTAATAACATCTAAAATTTGTAGACATCAATTTCTGCCTAAGGAAGAAAAATGCATTCACACCACACAATGTTTTCTAGATAATGTGAAAACCGAATCTGCAAAATCTAACTAGGAGAAAATGTGAAAATAAACAAAAAAATTTATTCCAAAAGGATTTTTTAAAAATTTAGGTCCTTATTTTTATCTGATGACTCTATAATAGACACTATCAAAAATAACTGTTGAGACCTTAATTAAAACTCATCAACACTACCTCTATATCTTGGTTAATCACGTTTTCAGTTCGTATAGCTTGAACCAACGTTACTATAATTTGTTATTTAATTCAATAAGCGAGGCGTCCTTTTGAAGCTGCAAACACAATTAAAACTTGCAAATAATGATTTTGTGTGTAAGGGTATGATAATTATGTTATGTCTATGTGGTATGCTGTTAATAGTGTATGTTTTGGTGGAGGGTATGGCTAATAGTCATAGTTCGATACTTTTTCGCATATGTGATTCCTTTTGCTTACATATCGTTTGTTTAGATTAAAATACGATAGATATTTTAAGAATATTACGTTTGCATTTTGTCTCTTTCTTAATAAGCAATAACAATGCTCAGAATAAATTCGATTTCATTAATGCTACCGTCATTAATAAAGAACAGGATTCTTCCGTTAAAATTACTTTACGAAATAACAAAACCTATATTACCAACTATAAACGCACACCAAAAACACATTACAGCAGGAACCTTTATTTAAACTATTATTAATGGATCCAACGTATGTTTATTAAAAAAAAACATCATGTTTTTTTTTTTTTTTTTTTTTTTTTTTTTTTTTAATCATTTCACCCCGAGCAAGGCAGAAACGCCACTGATGTGCAGGGGGTTACATAAATGTAGAAAGATTAATTAGAAAAGAGTGAGGAGTACAAGCTAGTTAGAAAGGAACAATCGAAAGCTGAGAAAGCAGGTGCAATGACAGGTACATGGGCGGAGAGAAAGGGAAGGTTATACAGGGGAGGGGAGGGAGCTAGAGGCCAGTGGTTAGTAGGTGAGTATTAACTTTGCTTTTAAATTTCTGGAGGTCGTAGCCGTCAGGAAAGCAAGAATACGGGAGTGAGTTCCACAGGCGGGAAGTGCGAGAGAGGAAGCTGCAGGAGTAGAATTGTCGTCTGCGTTTGGCTAACCTGACTGTGAATGGGTGGGACCCAGTTGCCAGTCTGGTTGAACGGGTAAACATCTGTTGAGGAGGCATCAGTGACTTAAGCTCATCCGAGCAGAAAACGGTTAACAAACAGGCAAGATTTGACCAAACATAATTAAACCGACATATAATATCCGCTGAATTTCATTTAGAATGGATAGGACTGTTATACACTTACATATAATAAGCAATATTTTTGGTTTTTAAGTTGGGCTTAGAATCCGTTAGTGTTTGGAGATTAGAAAAGACGCGTCATCTCTTATTGAATTCGGAACACAATAAATTACACTAACGTTTATTGAACAAATTGAATGCCCGTAAAATCTGTATAATCTACAAAAATCACACCCAATACAAAATAATGTATTTATTCTTTCTCACCATATCTCATTCTATGATGAATCCTTAATAAAACTGAAACATGTGAAACACATAAACATTTCCTTTTTTTCTTTACGTAGAGGAGAGAGATTATCAAATGATTTATTTTGTTCCGATTCAATCAAGGCTTCCTTGTTGGAATCATGTCACACTTAAAATATGAGGAATCTGTGAAATCCCACTAGATATTCCCTTGCTCCATTTCATATGTACTATGCTCTCATAAAAAATAAGATATATGTATGAAAATGTCCTTTTTCGATGGAATCGCGTAACTTAGCATTTGCTGATGCACTGTCTTCTCTATCCATCTGTATCATATTTGCGTTTTACAAAAATAATTTAAAAACTGATGGAAGGATCAGAAATCAACATTTAAACTTGCAGCCTTAAAACTGTAACAAAATGGCTAGCCACATGCCGAAATTAAAAACTGAAATATGGATGAGACCCTGATACAACATGGAGTATATTTTTAAAAAATATGTCAAACCATACAACGGTGGTGATGCTTGCAAATTGTGCCAGGAGAAAAAGTTACCAGTAATGTTATTTCCAGGGAGAAAAAATATTTACAAAGCAGAGGTACATGATAGAGATCAACAAAGAAAAAGTTTGTATTGTATATATTTCTCGCTAGAAACGCATCTTAATGCAAAAATCAAAGAACAATGATTATTCTTTAAATGTCTATGAAATGCATTAGGGGGCAAGATTTTAGTACCCTTATCAAAGATTTCTAAATAACTTTAATTAAATTTGTGAAAAGAAATGTCAATCGTTTCAGCTTTTCTTATTACCTTAGATTTCAAAATTTCTGTTTTATTATATTTCATAAATTTAATTCGGTTTGCTTTAAAAAAAATATATCATTCAACTGTCATTTTCATATTATTCTGTTTACTTTCTTTCGCTTTCGCTTTTTCCAGATCTAGCGGTTTGGATCAGTCTCCCCTATCTCTGATTGGCTTTCGTTCTCTTGCCCCCTCTCTCTGATTGGCTTTCGCTCTGTCTCCCTCCCGTCCCTCTGATTGGCTTTGGCTCTGTCTCTCTCCCATCCTTCTTATTTGCTTTGGCTCTGTCTTCTCCCCAGTCCCTATGATTCGCTATGTCTCTGCCCCCTGTCACTCGGATTGGCTTTGGCTCTGTCTCTGCTCCCCGTTCCTCTGATTGGCTTTGGTTTTGTCCCCCCCCCCACCGAAATTCTGATGGTCTTTGGTACTGTCAATCCCCGACTCTCTGACTGGGTTTGTCTCGGTCTCCCCATGCCGTCCCTTCGATTGGCTTTGGCTCGATCTTCCCCCTCGATTGGTTTTCGGTTTGGTCCCCCACCCCCGATTGGTTTTTGGCTTGATCTCCTCACCCTCAGATTGGTTTTCGGCTCGGTCTCCTCACCCCCCGATTGGTTTTTTGGCAAGGTATTCCTTCCCGATTGGTTTTCGGTTCGGTCTCGCCTCCGTTTGGCTTTCGGCTCAGTCTCGCCCCCGATTGGTTTTCGGCTCGTTCTCGCCTCCATTTGGCATTCGGCTCGGTCTCGCCCCGATTGGTTTCGGCTCGTTCTCGCCCTCGATTGGGTTTCGGCTCGGTCTCGTCCCCGATTTCTGTTCGGCTCGATCTCGCCCGCGATTGGTTTTCGGCTCGGTCTCGCCCCCGAATGGCTTTAGGCTAGGTCTCGCCCCCGATTGGCTTTCGGCTCGGTCTCACCCCGTCTTTCTTTAATTTCCATGTATACTTTTCTTTATAGACATCGACGTTGTAGCTTTGTAAATAGAATTCAACACCATAAACTAAAACAAGTGACATTCTGGTGAGTCGATAGTTTTCAAAGTTGACATATTTTATTGACAAAAGAAATCCTGATAGGTAAAATTAAAAAAAAATATGGACAAAGAAATTTATTGATTGAAATATTCTTTTAGCCTTAAACCAACCTCTTAAAAAATAAATTTGTGAAATCAGAAACTGCTTTTGATCAATATTATCATCAGGTGTATATTGATCGTTAACTACAGAAATTCTGTCCCTTCATTTCTGAGAATATCATTCAAGTCATATTAATATCAGAAAATATACCAAAATCGAGGAACAATTTAATTTTTAGGAACACTGCAAGAATTTTCTGTTCAGGCACCCAATAGCAATTATTAAAAACAGGCGACAAGACTCTGTTTATCTGAACTTGCAAATGTCGTTTTGCGCCTTAACCCCCATTTCCAAAAACAAAACAAAAACAAATACTTATGGTCACCGAGAAAGTGTATGAGCATGATTGACTGAGAATGAGATTGATCCATCTAGGTGCAAATACCATTTGTAAAAGCATTAATCCATCTCTTCCCCCATCAGATATGGGTTAAATAGCAGGAAGGAATTTGCTTGGCTTGACATCAGTCTACCGTAATGTCAACTACTTTCTGAAAATATTCTGCCCAATCAGTTATCTTTTTTCGAGACGTGATCGCCCAAGATTGTATCATTTATGGCACTTAACTAAATATGGTTTCAATCAGATCAATGTCATTGATCACATAGATCTACATATCTTCTCTCTGCACACAATTAGAAAAAATGTAATAAAATAATGTAGCCATACCTGTTACCTACAATATAGCAAAGTGAGCTCATCTTAAATTATACAACTTGAAAAAGTATCGACATTTGTGTTATGCTGAGTTGGCGCTTTCGAATCTTTTAATTTTATATAGAAAAAGTATTCATTTGTACAAAAAATTCTAAATGATAGAAAAATTGACACCCTAAATTTAGTTCTAATCTACAACACTTTTTTCTAACTAATATCAAAAAAATACTTCCAAGAATCTCTTCAACTGTTTCATACAAACATGTTAGACTTGGGTTAAAACCTAGGAAACTATATCCTTGATTAATAATTATTTTTAATGCATATATTATTTTTCTACTCGAGAATGAGCTATTGAAATGGTATAATATATACTATTTAATGGTATAATATATACTATTTAATGGTATAATATATACTATTTAATGGTATAATATATACTATTTAATGGTATAATATATACTATTTAATGGTATAATATATACTATTCTGCCATAAATTTGTCTGTCTAAATATCTCAAAATTTTTCACTTTTTCGCCAGCAATTTATTACAAGACTAGTTCGAGTGTCTAGCCTTTAATCTATTTGTCTGTTTCCTCAAGCCTCCTCTCTTACTAATCTTTAAGCAGGCAGAAAGGTCTAACATAGCCACTTATAGGGAAGACACCATAATAAAACATTAATAAGCAATCAGTTGGATGAGACATATTCGTTTAAATCAATTCCCTAAATTCTGAGAAAATATTAAACTTACATTCAAAAACTATTCGGAAATTACACTGATAATAAAAATTAAAAAAAATATTTCAAACACTATTCGGCTCCTCCATATTGGTGTACTAAGAATCCAAATCTTAACGAAAACTGAGCGCTTGTCATAGAGCAGTTGCATTTTGCCTCTCACCACATTTTAGCTAAAGAGAAACATAAATGATTTAAAAAGTTATGTTATGACTTACGTAACAAAAACATGAGCATGACCATGATATCCTTCTACCCGCTCTGGTTGATGGACATTAAAATATATTATAGTAAACTCCGTAGTGACCAGAAGAAATGTGTTACGCAGTGAAAACCAAAGGCTTAATTTGTACCAAAGGGCTTTTAATATCTGACAAATATACATTTAGTGGTATTTTGTATTTATATATCGGCGTTTGGCATCTAGAATTATTCAAATGTTGAAAGGTAAGAATATTTCTGAACTAATGTTTGATCTGATTCAATCTTCCACGCTTAAGTCTTTAAATGAAAATATTCTACAACATATTTAGTTAAATATTTCTGGTATTAATGTAGTCGTACTAAAGGATTTTACACTAATTTGTTTCTAATTTTCATCAATGATTTTCTTGATGTAATTATTTCTATAATCGGTGTCTCTGCTATATATCATAATTATTTCCACAAGTCATAATGTCCTGCCCGATACATTTTATACAGTCAAACTGCTAGCTGGTCTGAACATAAACTTTAGTCTTAGTTTAATTAGGTCTTGAAATTACCTGTTAATTTTAATTCAGGTAAACATCAGCGATAATATATGGTGTTTTCCAATAATAACTGCTGATGCTAGCCTCCAGGTGAGAGTCTATGGTATTTTTGGTCTAACGTTCTCCGTTGACATGAAGAGGAAAATTATATTGAATCAGTTGTTTGTTATGCTAGTGGCTTGTCGGTTAACTTTCTGGTCATAATCTATCGTTAACATTTGTACGTTTACCATTCGTCAATGTATTGAATATTGATGTTAAATATGTTTCGGTGCTTTGATCAAATCTAAAGAAGACTTTGCTATTCGAAATTCTTCTTTTCTATTATCTCAATTTCTATCGTCTCGGATTGATATAATGTCGTTTTCATGTGAGTTTTCCTTGCAAATATTTAAGATAATTTTTCTGGGGATCATTCATATATATACGTTCATTAATTTAAACGCCCCATGAGTTTTGCAGATATCTCTGATCATCGTACAGTTGAAATTGTTAGAGATAACGCTATGTAGTAGTTTAGTATTTTGAACTACTCGCTCGTGGAATTCTCTCATCATTCTTCTTAGTCAAATTTTCTCTTCACAAATGTAAATGCAATGTCTCTAGTTATGCTTTTGTTTTAATTCTTTGTTTTCATTATTTTTTCTACTTAGTTTTATTTTATAGGATATAAAATTATATCATCCAAAAATTAACTGAAACGCAAAAAGTAATATTGTCCACTCGTAAAATCGGATAAGAATGACTGGAAAAAATTTTAAAAATGATGACCAAGGCAAATTTTACAAGCCGGCGTGAAAACTAAGATCCTGGTATTTGATTGGATAGCAAATAGCAAATTAAACTATGACCCCGATCAAATTTCCTTATCACCTAAAAAAATGTGTATGTTGTTGTATCCAACCACGTGCTAAGCACATATTCACGTCTGTTGACCGTCCAACAAGTTCGAATCACAATGTAAGGAAGAAATTCCATATTTTATCTCTATTCTTGCAATATCTCTTTCTTTGTCTTCACTCACACTCCGTCAAAAAACAATAAATATAAGAGATATTCAACAGACTGCTACAAACTAACACCCGATAAGTACAAATGTTCTTTTTTGCTTCACCTTCCTTTTCATTTTCTCGCCAGCCATAAAAAAAGAAAAGAACACAGATTTATTATTAATATGTTAATCCGTTTACATGCACACATTCTGCTACTTACTATTATTTTTCTGGAACATTTAACTACGTACATTTTCTTTATGAAAATTTAGGTATTACAAATTCAATAAGTACAGTTTCTATTTGAACACTTTCGCTACTTACTATTGTGTTATTCTGTTCAGTTAATAAAATTCCACTAACTTTAAAAACTTCTGATATTTAAATTTCTAAGAATTGTCAAATATGTTTTGAAGTGGCCTTGTACCCGACATAACCGATGCCGCTAAAATTCTCAGATTATTTCACACTCATTGAACACTTGCGTTTTAGTGACTTCAAAGGGACAACTATGGATGAAATGATTTAAAATATAAGTGAATGTTTTCATTCAGGACCCTCATTCAAATTGTTGTATTTAAAGGGCCCGCGAACGAACAAAAAAACGTGAATACATTAAAAGAATTAGAAAAGGACTATTCTTGAATTCTACTTCTACTTTAAGCTCATCATCTTGAAAATCAAAAAAATAAAGAATATGCACAATTCATCCTCTTTTATGTTACCTATTCTGTCAGGATGTTTGTGACCATTGTTTTCCATAATGTCCTGTCATTTGTAGCTGGTAATAAGTTCCGTCATTTTATCATCTCTCCCAAACCTTGTACCGATATCATCCAGTCAAACTTGATTGACATACTAAAAGTAGCAATCACAAACTTCCCTAAATAACCACATGAATGATATTTTAAATCTTTAAATATCTCACAAATCTATTGTCTTTGAAGTTTTTAAAATTTTTTTTTCGAAAGAAATTACTAATTGTACACTAGCTTTGGTATTTTGCATTTCAATACCAGTGTTGTTAGCAAATGCAGAAAGGAAACTACATATTTTTTTAATCATTTCACATGGAACAGGAAGTGAAATAAATGCTTGAGATTAGAGGGGATTGATGAAAGTACAAAACGTTTCGATCAAGAGACGGTGATATACGTTGTATTTAAAGTTTTGAATGAGTATAGTTAGCTCTGCGAGAAATTAAAAGTTACACAAACGGAAAATAGGAGTAAAAAATGGTTGTTACAGTTATTTTAACAGTAAAATTGTGGGACTTGAAATCTAGTTGCACGCTTTAATTTAGGCGGTCGAGGCACCGTGGAAAAAAGTTCGTTAGTGCAGTTTCCATGGAAATATTTATAGAAAATTCAGCTGAAATCAGCGTTACTTAGGTGAGAAACTAACTTATTTCAAGTCAGGTTCGATTATATTACACGTCCTTAGTTTTTTTACCTGTTTTGAAAACATCAAAATGAATAGCGCGAATACATGACAATATATGGCGTTGAAACAAAAACGTTTGTAATGTGAAATTTGGTTTCTTTCGCGAAATATATTCTGACACAACACAATTGACCAGCTGGTTGATATAGCCGCAAAACTCTTACAATAATTTCATCGATTGATTTTGCCAAATTGATAGAAACGTTGAAAATCTTAATCTCGCAAAAATGTCGACAAATTAAACAATGCTACATATTGTTAAGATTTTAGGACACTGAAGTTTTAAAACGAATTATCGTATCAATGTCAACTGAAAACCATTCCGATGACAATATTGCATCTGTTTCTACACACACACACACACACACACACACACACACACACACACACACACACACACACACACACACCTATCTATCTATCTATCTATCTATCTATATGTTCCAAATAGCCGTTCCAATATATTGAAAATAACGAGACCTTATCATTGAGGATATTTATACTGAGTAAAAGATTTGTAGCGTTTTATTTTACTGATTTGATTATAAAATGAAAATGTATATTTATAAAATATTTCAGGCCTTCCTCTACATATATAATAATATATAATTTGATGTTTTACTGAGAAATAAAACATGTTTGGTTATTTATTTAGGCTAAAAGACACACTGAAAATTTCTAAAAACGGAATACAGCTGGTTTATCTGGTCGAAAGCTGTCCAGTCATCACTTGTCTGTCTTGATCGAGTTCAAATCATCTCACAACATTGTGGGTGATTGTTTCTCCATTTACAAACTCTCAAAATAACACTATTTACATTATTCGAACTATTGTTTTAAATTTTCTTGCATTTGGACGAGGTTTCGGCCGTTGTGCGCTCACACCCTCAGGTGCATGGAATTTTAAACCAAACCCTTTATTTCAATCACTGGAGTATAACATTCACATTCCTTGCGTAGAGCTCCTTTGGATAGTTCTGAGCTATCTCTTCTAAAGTTCTAAGTTAACTCTTCCCCACTGCTGTAGCTTGGTATTGAACTCAGAACTATTTGACTTAAGTCACAGGAACTATCCAACGTCTATACACACTGGGACAAGAATTGTGAGTTTAATAACAGGTTAAAGCAATGGTAAACATGTAATTTAAATGAAAATAACATTTGATGATCCAACGAAACACAGCGCAAGAAATGATAATGATATACCCCAGTTATTTTAATAAAGGGTACCGTTCGAAATTCTTAGCAACTAACGAAGGCCGGAGCGTACGACAGCCGAAACATTGTACAAATTTCAACAAGGATGACTACAATAATCCGAATAATGTAAATAGTGTAAATACTTCCTGGCATCAGTAACACAAATACTCTCAAAATAAACATCACAATTTCTTTTTAAGTCTTCTGAATAGATTCATTTTTTTTATTTCACTGGCATTAAGCCTTTCAGCTTAAACCAAAATAGGCACGTTCACTAGAACGTATACTCATCATTCCCTCCGCATTTTAGTAGTAAAACAAAATTATTTGGTTTATTCCTTTCAAGTAATACTGCTTGGTTGAAAACTCCAAATATAATCTATCCCCAATCATACGCAATCGTAAACTCATCAAATATATGTGTATACTAATATTCAATTAATAAAAGTCTCAAGAGTTAGCTAAGTTAAAGGTGTTACTGAAACTCTGTGAGTATTAGTATAAATCTAATTTACATTGCAATAGTCCAATGATTCCGAGAGAGCGTTTCGAGCAAGAGGTCCCAATTAATAGTAGAGCCATCTTTGCCTCCAATGTTGCAGATGAGGACTCAGATGACGCGCGACCAACACCAAATACTCTAACAATAGATCTTCCACAAATCTCGACCATAACGATTAAAACATATTAAAAAGCTACGCATGGCATACAGGCTACAGAAGGCGCCACTCCAATTTGAAAATTGATTAAACTATGGATATACCTTCACACAAAAATTAAAATATACACAGAAGTGCATATGTTGTATATTAATTTTAGCAGAAATGAACTGGAGCTATAATTGAAGATCTTCTCAACTTTTCTAAAAAAGCACCAGCACTATATCTACAAATATGGGATATTTTTCTTTAGTGACGTGCAGTGTACAGTGTGTGACATTTATGTGGCGGGCACACGGAATTGCATTTTCTGAAATTACAAATAATATCCCTTTTCCTCTTCAAATTCTCCAACAAAATGCGAATACATTACCGAGCAAAATTCTACACCAACTAATAATATATTACACAAATATAAAATTCAATTGTACTGACAGTTGCATAAATTATCTGCAATGAAATTCCATTCGGTTACTTTCTGATGAAAATACATCGTAATATCTATTTTTACGGATTGAAATCAGCAGATATTTTCATAATTTATATAATAGAAAATTCTCTTCCGTTAGATACAACTCAATATAAATATTGGCAAATCATCTAGCGTTGATTTTTCCGCCATTGTAATTAGCATCTTTGACTTTAAGAAAACAGTTTTTATCGCCGGCACAAAACGAATTTTAAATTAAAAAAACTTCGTTAGCTAGTTAATTAAAATCCCACCAGTTGCAAGAAGATAGCGCGTAAGCTAATTACCGAAAAATGTTTGGTTAATTACACATATGAAAGTATAGTGTGAGAATAAATGTTTATTCCACTATCATTACCTATTGCGTTATAATTGCCTATTTATTTCTGAGTAAAATCGAAACATGTTTTAAAAATTGTTTTGCATATGATTGTACTTTTAGCAACACGAATAGAAATGAATGTATTTTTTTATAATTTTGCTATCTAGGAAATAATGTCATAGTCTAATCACATGTGTATCAAACAAACAAAAATGGTGCTATATATGCAAAAATGAATCTAATTTTTCACCTAATTATATATTGCTTCAGTTAAGTGTTTTTGTCGAAACGTTCAAACCCATCCAACATTCGCTCATTATTAATTAAGCAAAATCGATCAGGAACGGAAAGAAGTTAAATAACTGAATCAACGTCTAAATAGAAAAGTCATCAATATCATTAAAGCCTAAATACTAAAAGAAATAATTTCTATAAAATTATAAGAGTATTAATATTATACATAGGAATGCATCAAGTTTAATGCTTTTGTTTCAACATTCATGCCTGTGTTAATTGCATGAATTACACATCGTCGAGTTTCCATCTGTTAAATTTTATTTTCAGAAAATATTAATGTCAACTGACGTAGACCAAGAAGTTTTATAAGGAAAACCTGTACCTCCAAAGAAATCAAACGAGGATTCGGATTTCAACCATAGAAACACATATACTGTTAGAGAAAAACACCAGTATTCAGAGGAAAAAGAAAATCTAATACAGGTCCGATTTCTCTCAGTAGCCAAGGCACATTCTCTCGCCTGTCTCCTCGTTTTCATTCTATAATAAATATTAATATAAATTATAATAAAATTGTTACAACATAGTAATTATATTGCTTGACACTTTCCAAATCAATGAAAATCAATGCAACTTTTCTACACTACAAAGATAAACACGTGTCATAAGCACTATCGGAATGGCAGTCAATATGTGAAGTGAAAAAAAACGTTTTCAAAATAGTAACATTTATCTTTGAACATTCAATGAATATTCGAAGAATAGAATTCTTCATATTTTATCTTTATTTTCCAACTAAATTATCTTTACCATCATTGCACACCTGTATAAAATAGATATGTTAAAACTGTATGCACCTGACTAATTCTTTGCGTTTTCGTTCTTCCTGGTTGCGATCCATATATTCCCTTTACATTTTATCTCAATAATTTCACTCAGTATTACTGCGGTTTTCGGTATGACAGTAAAATCCATCCGGTGGGGAGGACCCAGTTCGAAAGAGCCAGAGTTCGGGGGAATACCCCTCTGTGGAGCTACCCCTTAGTCACCACTGCTCCCACGTCAACTCTGGCCCGGTGTGATAGAATCTGTTTAAGTTCCCATCTCTAGATTCAATAGGCCCTTTACCCTGTCGGTAGCGTGTCTGAATATGTCGACTGCTAACCTTCAGATAGCAAACAAATCTCAAGGAAGCCACCTTTTGGCCATGGGTAGCAACACGCAATGCCTGGAGACGAAATCCTGGTGGCTGAGCTATCGATGATTCTAGAAAAGTGGCTATGGCACTGCAACCCTCCACTTTGGCCCTTATCTGGTCTAGACGACGGGTAATCAGAGAGGCGCGATCTGATCAATAGGTTGGCCTCTACATGCCCTAGCACATATAATTGTTTTTACTCGCCCCGGATCATTTTATACAATCTGCTCGGTAAAATATCAATCTGCTATTGCAGAACTATTCCAAATCCTTTATTATATATGCTAGAAAGAAAAGCTGAGGGTCAATCGTTTTAAAATATATTAATTTGACCAATAATACATTGTTGTGCGTTTAACAGGGGCTCAGAATTATGCTCTTGGTCTGAGTACACTGGTTTTGTATCCCCGTCTCAGCCAATGTCAATGGGTTTCTCCCTTGGTTTATTCCCAACATATGTTGGACTCCATGGTAGTGGGTAAGGCATAGGACCAGCGAAAGAAATAAAAATAGTCTAAAAATCATAAAACACTCTAAAAATATGAAACGTATCTATATAGAATCAGATTCTTCCTCAAATAATAGAGCGGAATCCCCCTTTCCGAGATTTATTAGAGTGTCATGTAGCACACCGACCAGAAAGTTCTCTCTCTTTATAATAGAAAGTGCTATCGGGCAATTTAACGCCATTATCTGTCAAGAAATTGAAAAAGGGGGCACTTCTCGTCCAAATAACAAAAAGAAACATGCAGATTTTCTACAGAATATTACGGTCCCGAAACGTTCAACAAAAAACATACTTAGAAGTCCCTGAACATAAGAAGCTTGTGAGAAGCAAAGAACTATCTCTATGTACACTAAAACAAATTAAGAAAGAGTTTCAAAAAATCAATGTGTCATTGATGTTAAACAAACTTTACTAAATCAGAAGATAAGGCGATAGACATCACCACCTTTATAATGACGTTTAACAAATCTAAAATACCAGAGGAAATTAATGTAGGCTATACAATAGAGAGTCGAACAGTATGTGCCTAACCTTTTAAGATGTTATAAATGTAAAAAAATAGGGACATCGTGAAGACACTTGTACAGAACGAGAGGTGTGTGGCAAATGTGGCCGAATAGATCCTGATCATTACTTGAATGAATGTGAATATTCCAATAAATGTGCTAAATTTGGATTAGTAATCTGCAAAAACCGAGGAAAACAACGACGAAGTCTATGTTCATGAAAAAGCCGACGCGGCGATTTGAAAAAGCAAATAGATTACATAATCATAAACAGGATATTCCGAAATGCAGTGTTTCAATGCAAAACCTATCCAGGTGCTGAAAATGGAAACGACCAAGTCCCAGACATCTTTAAACTAATGTTGAAACTCAGGAGAATGAAGAAACCTAGTGCAGTACCAATATAACACACTAGGGAATTACATCAACCTGCTGAAAGAATATACTGGCAGCATGATAAAATACGAAAAATTGGTAAAGGAAACTAGAAATGGGACGTACGAGTAAGCGATAGTAGCATCAGCAAACAACACTTCCACAAAGGAAATCAGACACAAAAGAAACAAACAAATGGATAAACGAAGAGGTGCTTGACATGATGCAAAAGAGACAGAAAATAATGCCAATACATGGAATAGAATACAGGAAACTACAGAAGGAAATAAGGACCAAAGGCAGGCAGGCTAAATTGGAATGAGTCATCAAAAATATGAAGTGGAGAGATTGGGCAGGGTTAATAAAGCAGATATGCATAAAGGAAGAATAGAACTGACCGTACTAAAAAAACGCTCCTCAAAAGGAAAGAACGATAATATTGGACAAAGAGGAAACCATTCACCAATGGGTAGAACATAAAAGATCTCCCTCCACGATAAGAGAGAGCAACTGATATTATACAGTGATTAGGACAGACCAGAAATATTAAATATCCGAAGTACAAGCTGCAATGACAAAACTGAATAGAAACAAAGCAGCGAAATCAGACGACATGGTAATAGTTGCTGGTAGCTTTGATGAATTCGGCCTAGAGAAAATTTCAGTAATAACAAATGAAATTTATAACAGCCAAAATTTAAACAACATAAGTTACGCGTATCATACGGTGCTGATAGCAAACACGAAAAGGAAACGACAAGACCTCCTACAGAAGGTAGCAGAAGGGAGTGACAAGAAAGGACTACAAATAACTTGCGAGATAACCAAATGCATGGTCATCAGCAAATGTGCCACAGAAATCTTTATGAGAATTTATATGGCAAGGACACATTTCAGAAGCTGACTAGTGTATTAAGAAACAAAGATGAAAGTACTGGATTGCTATGTGATGTCAGTTCTTCAGCCTGTCAGTGAATTGAAGATGAAGTTACAACTTGAGGTAACTGTAATGTGGTTCTACAGAAGGAAGATGCGGATATCATGGATCGATCATGTGAACAATGAGGAGGTTTTGGAAAGGATGGAAATGAAAAGGAAGATTATTACTGACCATCAAGAAGAGAGAGCTAAAGTTTCTGGGACATGCATTAAGGAAGGATGTCTTGGAGAAACACACTAACAGGCCAGATAAAGGTATGGAGAGACAGGGGAAAACAGTGTGTAACTTACTTGACTGGTCTATGGGGGTGGATTGCGGAACGGAGTTTGCGCTGTATAACAGGGGAAAGCGTGCTGGGAGCCATCAGATATAAGGAAACGTAGAAAGACATGATTGCCTACGCCCTGAAGGGAAAAGGCACATAGAAGAAAAGATTAATCTGATGATTGCAAAACACGCACCAAATACAAAAAATCTTATGCATGCATGAACACATAATTATAATATTTTAAATATAAGAAAAATTCCTATTAAATAAATGCCTGAATGAAAACATTTTACTGTACTGAAGGAAATGTTTCTAAAATAAAAATAAGCCAGTAGATAATATAAGTGTATGAGTGTGTGTAGCACACACACACACACACACACACACACACACACACACACACACACATATATATATATATATATATATATATATATATGTAATATTACGATCTCGCCCCACCCGAGGAAGCTGAGCAAGCGGGGGCGTTTCCGGTCGTTGAAAGGAACGGATGTTTGTTTGACCTTATTTCCGGCAGTAGCGGAAATGGCTACAAGAGGCAAACAGAACAGGTGTCTCTGAGAATTACGTGGGCGTGCGTGGGCGAGGCAAAAATCGGAAGTTCCGGTTTGGAGATTATAAAAAGACCTCGGCGCACGGATTTGAGACGCAGAGAGACAGAGGCAGACGAGAGAGCCAGACCAGACCAGAGGAGCAACAGATACGACCCCCCCGTCAACCCTTAGAGGCGCGCTCTCTCACTCTCTGTTCCCTAGGCTACACGGTTCATCGACATTAATAAAAATAACTGTATATTTTTATATATATGCGTGTTTGTTGTATATTGCTATATAACACACGTTTATTTGGTGCCTAAGTGACTTGCTGTTTTGAAACAACAAAACAGATTGATACGAGCTGGTTACCACGGCAACGATTGAAAATTCGACGGAATTAAAATTACCGGATAGAAGACGAAAATAGTAAACCACCGGACGACATCGAGGAAGGAAGAAAAAGAAAAAAAGAAGACGAAAATATATAGCAGCCGCGACTATAGACGTCAGCCAAGGTAAGTGACTCATTGATTTGATAGTGTGTGTGTTCTCTGCTCGTGTTTAAAATAAGTCCAGTTAGAAAAAAAATGCATACTTTTGCCATTGAGAAATGTGGATTGTTGGCGTCAAACACATTAAGAAGGGTAGAACGGAGGGGGTGAAACAGACTACATGTAGGGAGTAGCGCATAGGTTTGGCGTTGACGGGGGTGTTAAAGTTGACGGGGGTGTTAAAGTTGACGGGAGGATTGGAGTTGAAATATTTACCTATCTGTAAGTACAAAACATCTGAGTTAATGATTTATTTTTGTTGTTAATATTTTACCATATATGTGAAGTGAGTTTACTGGTATGTTGCTTAATTAATCTGACTTTTATTGAGTAAGTGAGATGTAAAATCATGTAAAGGAAGTTTCTTCTACTCTTTAAAGTGGATAATTGGATTAACTTTTTGATAACAATGTTTTCGTTGGGTTGTGCAGTGTTAGGTTGTTTTGTTTTTTTAATTCTTTTCAATGACTGTACACTACAAAATGATTTGCATTTCTATGGTTGTGAATTATGCTTTTGTGCAGGTTCCCATCAATTCAACATCCTCTGTGAATTTTCATTTATGTGACTTGGGAAATATCTTTTGAAGATATATTAATTTCTGAAAACTAGTAAATACCTTGGAACAGATAAATATGGAGAGATTTAGTGAAGGATGTGAGGAACTCCCGAGGAGGTTGACGATAGGGGTCATTGCTGGCGTGGTCGGCGTAATAATAATCCTTGGAATAATAGCCAGGAAGCGGATTTTTAAGTGTAAAAGAAGCAACAGTGCTTCGGGAAAGGAAATTGAGTTATCCGTGGGAATAGTACTCCGGGGTCAACGGGTGTTCAACACTCAAATGTCTCTGCGTTAAACAGAGAGACGTCAACAAATCAGATATGCTTGGTTTCGAATCCAGAGGAAGTAGTTCAGGGAATGGAAAGCATTGTACAAACTAAGGAACTACGAGTCACGGGTCCATTTTTTTTAGACTAAATTAATATAGATGAAACCTCTAATCCTCCACTAGTAAATTGCAGGCGGATTGAACATTTCTCGGTCAGACTATGAATGATATGTACGGCAGATAATGGCCATTTTTTCTGTGTTCAAACATAGTATGTTTGAAATTAAATTAAATTAAATGAGGTTACATGTGTAACAATAAACTCGAGCAGAAGCACGCATGGTGTTGGTCAAAGGTCATTTACTCGATGTTAGTTTGGAAACTGGGGCGCGGTTACCGCCTATAATTACGTGGTTATGCATCGGGGTGTCTACGCTTATGGACAGAGTCGAGAAAGAAAATGAACATTTTTAAGAACTTTGCCCAATTCTGTGAAAATGGATATTAAAAAAAAAAAAAAAGGAGGAAAAAAAAAAGAAAGAACAATGAAACATCGAGCTGGTAGAAACAATTTTCAAGATGGATACGAACATTGTTGGGTTGCCGATGTAGGCTCCCCTATTTTTTTTTTGTTTGTTGTTTTGTTTGTTTCGACACATGTTTTATACAATTGTCGGGCTTGTGTGGCGTGGGGAGGAGAGTGAGGGTGTCGCGCTTAAAATGTTCTTAGGTGAACATTTTGGAAAATGGGTGGGCGAGGAATGTAATATAACAATCTCGCCCCACCCGAGGAAGCTGAGCAAGCGGGGGCGTTTCCGGTCGTTGAAAGGAATGGATGTTTGTTTGACCTTATTTCCGGCAGTAGCGGAAATGGCTACAAGAGGCAAACAGAACAGGTGTCTCTGAGAATTACGTGGGCGTGCGTGGGCGAGGCAAAAATCGGAAGTTCCGGTTTGGAGATTATAAAAAGACCTCGACGCACGGATTTGAGACGCAGAGAGACAGAGGCAGACGAGAGAGCCAGACCAGACCAGAGGAGCAACAGATACGACCCCCCCGTCAACCCTTAGAGGCGCGCTCTCTCACTCTCTGTTCCCTAGGCTACACGGTTCATCGACATTAATAAAAATAACTGTATATTTTTATATATATGCGTGTTTGTTGTATATTGCTATATAACATATATATATATATATATATATATATATATATATATATATATATATATAGATATAGTGAAATTCTAATTTTTGTCTAGAGATAGGTTGAATAGGCTCGACTGAAAAAATATTAGTCAGTATTTATATCTATGTATAGGAAGCAATCTTTTTGAACATTTTCGTTAAAAATGATCGGTTGTGTAGAATTTATTTTTCATTCAATTATTTTACTTTTTACTGGAGAGAAATGTGTAAAATATTCCATAATGAGAGATTATACCAAATTGGTTCATGTATAACCACTCGCATGTTTATTTCAATTTATATTACTGTTTAAACTCATATATATATATATATATAATCTCCAAGCTGTTTTTATATATTTTCATATTTTCTAACTTGAGATGTCGTCATATTATTCATCAGGATAATTTGTTGGTGCGATTACACAGGTGCACTAAAGACAAGGAGACGATGGGAATTTTGTTTTTCATAATTTCGAATGATTTCCGTATATGAAATAGATTTCATTTGGATTCTATTTTCTTTGTTACCAACCTCGGTGTCATTAAATCTATTTTAATAATATATCTATAAATAAATAGAAAATCTTAAGATGGACACACATTTACTGTGGTTGATTTCAGTTCATTAGGTCAAAGCTGTTTTTTATTTATTTATTTATTTTTTTTTTTGGAGTATGATTACGGTTTTGGTAAAATTATTTAGAAGATAATTTTTCTTGTTCATATATGCCTACTTTTTATCTATTTTTTGCAAGTCTCCTCAATGCTTTGTAAGGAACACTTGTGATAGTTTATTATTATTATATGGATGGAAATATATACTAATCTGCTTCAGAATTATTGATTTGGGTGTATTTGTAACTATTTTGGTGTTTTATAATCGGATAAATTGTCTGTATTGTAAATGTGAGATTGTTAAAGGGTATTATCTCTTTGAATTTATTCAGTATATTTTATATCATTATTTTTATAGTTATATATTTTGTATGCATTTCTCTTTGTGTTTACTAAACTTGTATTAATATATATCTTTTTTTTATTTGCATATTTTTTATTTTAAATGACGCATATTTTAGTCTGAATAAGATTTAATCAATATGGATGTTCATTTCAGAAATAAATAGAAACCATAATTATCAATTTTAATGGCGAAAAATTAGTAATTACACAAATTTCAAATGCAGAAAGAAATAATTAAAAATAGATTTAACGGAAGAGAAATGTATATGAAAATAAATAAATTGTTACCTCTTAATATTTTGTTATAAAAATCGGACAGACTTTTATCTCTAAGATTGTTTAACGATTTTCTCGCTGACATAAGATAATATCATTTAACAAAAGTTTGTATAAACGTTAAAGAAGCGTATGAGATGTAATCAAATTAACAGGGAGAAGCGTTAGAAATCAGAAGAATTAACTGAAACTGGTGATTTTTTTTTCTAATTTAGCGTTATTGCTCATTTGTTTAAATTATTTATTTCTTTACATGCAAGGATTCTCACTGCATCTTTTTGAACGCATTTGCTCAAAACTCTTAATATGAAAAGTTTAATCGATAAAACATGATTAGAAATATCAGTCGAGCTGATGCAGATTTCTCATTACCGTTTTGTCAAAGATGATTTGAGAATATTTTATCGGCTTACTTTTATTTTCTTCTTTAAATGATTAAATATATTCGTAATTGTGATTATTTATATTTACTTCTATTAGCAATAGTAGGAACGAAGTTATCATAAGAAAGAAGATTTGAAATATAAATAGAAGAGCAAAAACAAATAAAAAGTATGGAATAGAAAAAGAAGAGAGTAATTTCAGTATCATTCAGAAAGTTACTAAGAAGAGTGTGCAAAAGAAGACAACAGAAAACATTTGTTTCATATGATAAACATTAAAGTAAGATTTGCCTTGCATGGAACTCGCATCGCTATGGGTGAAGTTACTGGAACTAATCATATTCTATATTCACTGGAACATATGTCCTTAAAAATACATGGCCCAGTGGATATGGACGTCGATTAATTCCAGTAACTTGACCCAAAGAGCTGTGATTTCAATACGAGACTATAACAATGGTAAAAAGTAACTAATTGTGTCCGGTCAAAGGAATATTATATACGACTACTAAAAGAAGCTTCACGCAAGAAATGAGAATGGTATACCCCAGTGATTGTAATAAATGGATCGGTTCGAAATTCCTAGCACCTGAAGAAGGCCGGAGCATACAACGGCCAAAATCTTGTAGAAATGACAATAAAAAGATGAAGTCCAAATAATATAATTAGTGTAAATAGTACCACATCTCAGAATTATAGACAAATAATAAAAATAGGAGTAGTTACCGAAGAATTCGACATACAGATATGCCGAATCGTTCGTCAAATAGTGCTAGTGAATAAGCACGCAGCGGTAAAAACCAGGCTCTAACTTACACACACACACACACACACACACACACACACACACACACACACACACACACACACTCATGCACCCATGCTTTTAATAAAATATTTTTAAGTAATATTAAGACATAAGCTATAATGTATAAATGTAATAAATTAAATTTTTGAGAACAATATTTTCGATGTTTACACAAAACTGTCAGATTATCCCTACGATTTAGCAGCACATTTGTTTTTAATTAACATTGTAATCTGCAGATCATTCTTCAGAATAGCACGTACCGAAGCCAGATATTTCATATTCAGAGTTTAATTAGGCATATAAAACTTCCAAAATAATATGAAAATATCTGGAAAAAACAAGAATCTGTAAACCATACTATGACATTAACATTGACACACTTACAAAAAACATTGTTTAACTTCCTCCAACAACCATACATAATTTTTTTTAATAGCCATGAATTCATCTTCTTTACAAAATAATTTTTTTTTGCCATTTTCTTTTAAAATATCACCTGAAGAAGAACAGTATTGTTCTGAAAAATGAAAGATTTGTGTAATTGTATAATGCTTTATAAATCATTGTAACAAACAATTGCAATATTATGCTCGGATGTGTATTGAGAACACTTTAAATAAGATTGTGATGAGAATTCATCACACAAAAAACACCTAAAAAAATGAAAATCACATGTGTTTTGAAAATTTCAAAAAGTGAAAATACTTGATCAATTGAAAAGTAAAATATTGATAATTAACAACGGTACTGACTCTTAGATAAATATCTTCTTGTAAAAATAATGAAAATGAAACGTTAACTTTCTAAATAGGATTTAATTATGCTAGTAGAAGAATTAAAAAGTTATTAAATATAATCCTATACTTATTCAATTTCATGGCTGTGACAAATAGGCGTTCACGTAATAAGTTATTCTGTAGAAATAACTATTAGCAATTATATGTAATGTAGCGGAAAGCAAAAACGGCTCTTTTTAAGAGTATTGGAGTGTCGGCTAAAATCAATCCTTCTAAATGGCTGAGAATGCTAGAAAATATCCGTCCAGATGTTGGAAAGATATCAATAAAAAGAAATCAAGTTCTATGTGAGAATACTGAGAACACCAAAATTGAGCATATGAGGAATGAGATATTATAAACAAAATCGAACACTTAAGTTCACATAAAAAATATATTTGATATTTCTGAAAAACAATAAGAAGATAGTTGCTGCAAAACTTGACACTCACAGCTAAAAACCTTGCATAACCAAAACAAATAGCTTATCATGACAGAAAATGTATGATAAAAAAGACAAATCTGCTAACACCTACAAAGGGTAGGTATCGTAGGGAGTCAGTATTACCTATGCACCGAGTTGACACGGTATGTAGAAGAATATGACGGCTATGAAAATACAGCTGTAGCGTTTTAGAGGCATTAAAATTTACAAAATATTTTTTGCACCTGTTAACAACTGATTAGACATCATTTTCTCGAGCAGCTACCAGTTCTATTTTAGATGAGATCAAGTGAAAATAAAGAAATAGTAATGCATTAGGTTGGAACAAACAGGAGTCTGTTCAATGGTACCTGTTCTTATACCATCTACAACAATGTGGATCAGGAATTTTTTTCTCGCTCTCGTTTAAGGAACACGTTTTTGGATAACTTCCACTGTTTCTGTCTGTCATTTCAGCGGATTTGCCGTACTCGTTACGCTTGGCAAGGCAGTTTTGCAAAGACTTAATCCATAGCTGAATGGAGAAGTGACAGATTAATACCTTTCATAACGGTATTTGCGTGAAAGTGAATGCAGCGAATTCAACTGAAATTCGAACTCGGCCCTGCTCTGCGATTTATTGTTCTGAGTCGATGTCCACTGCATCAACGGGAACATCCTCTGCTACAAGTAAGCATGGCTTGTGGGGATCTTTTTTTTAATTATTACTTGAAAGTCTTTTTAGATAATCTCATCCATGTTTGTGTTAATATTTGCATGTAATTCAGTAGAGAAAAATATGAAACAAGGATAATCTGAGCAATTAAAAATGCAAAGCGTTAAATATTTATTAAGGTTCAGCACACTTTTACTGAACCATCAGAACTCTCGAGAGAAATACTTGTGGTGGGGAATATACAGCGTCACATTCTTTCAAGGAACAGCCACCTAGCTTCTTTAAAGACACAACTATAAAAAATACTAGCAAATACATGGGGACGTCCGTAAAGATCCGAACTTTCATGCGGCTATAACCTGAAAAATCGTTTCTTGAAGGCTATAGTCTCTTAACTGGAAAAGAAATGAAAGAGATTACTGCATTTATACTTGATATATCCCTGCTGACACAATAATTTTTACGCCGACTTTCACCGTAAAAGAAAACTGAGGCATAATTTGCAACGAAGAATTACAAACATTTCAGTCCAATGTCGAAAGAAATTAATCATTATCGAGAAATTAGTCTCAATCAGTGCGTCGGTTGAAATAGGTGTACTTGCCTGATAGATGAGCAAAAGAAAATATATACAGACACTATAGTGGTGATATATATTATGTACGTGTGGTGATACCACCGACCGAGCAAAAGCGAGCAAACCGGATGTTGGCTCTATGCCGACCAGAAAGCTAATGAATAAAAAGTCGTTGTACGTAAGTGGATTCGCGCAGATGTTCCGGTTGAACAATAAAAAATTAATCAAATATCAAATTACCATTTTTATTTATCAGCCAATGAGAAGCCCGGGACCAAATACAAGGATGAAATGCGAAACGATCAGCGTTTTGAGCCAGAAGGAAAAATATAAAAGCCGTGACAAAAGTCACCCATACAGACAGGCACAGACAGAGGAGAAGAGTGTAATTAGTTTCTTACTTGACATATATCGAGCGGCTACTATGTACGTCTCCTTCTTCCTGCCCTGTTCTCAAAGTACTAACTGACCTTTTCTAAGACTTTCCACAAACCAACTTGCTGACCTACTGACCTTAAAACGGCAACTTGATAATGAACATTAATCATACTACCTAGGTTTTTACCTTTCAGCGTTATATTTTCCTTGAACATTCTTTTATCTCCTTCAGCTCATTATTATCCACCATAAACATTTTCTAACTTCGTTGGACCTTTATTCCAAGTATTGTTTTAATTGTAAAACATTAATTGAAATGTATATATGTATAAATGTTATTTTACACTCAAAATTGCCTTTCTTGAATTTATAATCTTTTATGAATTATAGTAGTCTATCTTCCCACAAGGCCAAATTCCGTTAACCTATTACGGATTCCTACTACCCCTCACTACAAAGAAATAAGAGAAGAGACACCCGCTATATACATACCTATTGGAAGTAATGAGCATGTCCCTGTTCTCATATAATACGTTGGATTCTTACTGTGAGAGTGGTGTTTTCTTACTGGCTAGCAGTTCTCTACTAGCAATAGTTATTACATCACGCCGCTTGCAAGTCTTTATTTGATGGTATAAATATTGCTATCTATTTCCAAACTCCATTTTGGTGATTACTCGCGAACTAAGCTTTTATATTACAACATATATACGAGATAGAGTAGTGAGTTTATTAAAGTTAGCTACACTTCAACCAGAGAAGAGTTAATTTAAATTTCACTTATTCAATAAAATATATGATCAACAAAGTACAAAGGTAATTCACAGAAGTTTGCCTTAGATATAAAAAAAAACTTTTTATTTTTTATCTTCGAAGTTTTTCATTCATCAAAAATATCACCGTACATTCTATTGATTTCGTACTCCACGTGAGGCCAATAATATCATATTCAAGTTAAAGAAAAAAATTATATAAGCAACCAAAATTCTACTTCATTGTTGAACAATAGGAATATATATATATATATATATATATATATATATATATATATATATATATATTTGTGTGTGTGTGTGTGAGAGAGAGGGAGAAAGAGATAGCGAGGCGATATGAATAGATAAAAAACATTACGAATATCGTTTAGCGCTACCAATTCATGATGCTGGATAGAAATCGTTCAGCTTTCGCAACAATGGAATAAATTGTGAAAGAATAATAGATTTTTTTAGAAGCAACAACAAAGAAATTGAGAGAGAAAAAAAGCCCAAATGATGTAAACAAAAATACCAAAAACGCAAAACAGTATATTTCGTGAATGAAGCAAAACTGCTAAGACAAATATAGACAAAAAGTCACTGGTCTACACTTAAAATTACGAGTACATACGAAAGAAGATGGGAAACGATATAGCGTTTGGTAGGATATTACCTACTTGAATCTGAATTGCAAAATGATTCGGAGGAGAATGCAAAAATTTAGCTCAATCATATAAATTTCGCTGCGAAAAGTTTCCCGTCACATAATGTACAAAAACAGTTTCCGTACAATCATCAATATAGGTAACCGCTTCATATTACCAGGTGATCTAATTTTAAATGTGCGGGAGGTGTAATCGATAATAGCACAAAATTGTCAATCGGAGGATTGAGTTTCAGTTCACATTTGGTACAATACATTTATTTTCTAACATATAACCTTGGTAAATCGAGGTATCCACATATTATCTCCCCAGAAATACATTTATTTTCTAACATATACCCTTGATAAATCGAGGTATCCACATATTATCTCCCCAGAAATACATTTATTTTCTAACAAATACCCTTGGTAAATCGAGGTATCCACATATTATCTCCCCAGAAATACATTTATTTTCTAACATATACCCTTGGTAAATCGAGGTATCTACATATTATCTCCCCAGAAATACATTTATTTTCTAACATATACCCTTGGTAAATCGAGGTATCCACATATTATCTCCCCGGAAATGGGCTAATTAATAAGACATGTAACAATAAATGCTACTTCTTTAAAATCTAAGATAGATTCTGGCTTTAAATAACCTTCGAAAATGCTTATAAGTAGGAGAAATTGAATGAATGACTGAAAAAAGCTTATATTTATCTGTAACAAAATTGATTATCATTCATATTCTTTTAATCGGGGGTTTCATTTACTTAATTACTACGCAACCGTGTCCCTGCTGAAATACAGACATTGATAATATTGAATTTATTAGGTCGTTTACCTAGCCTACCACCAAATAAAATATTAAACTAAAATTAATGGATTTAAATTTTCTTGACATGATAGATGAAATATTTCTATCATACTCACCTAGAAAAATTACCAAAATCTTTAAGAAAATAGCAGTGCAATAAATACGTGCGAACGACCATACAGTCCATTATAAGGTTACTGGAATCGGAAAACATTTTTTTTTTATTTTCTGGATCACTGAAGACATTTAACATCCAAATATATATACGGGGAAACTGTTCAGACATTCAGCATTTATTTCCGGGTATTTACAATTACATGTGTTACACTGCTTATTATTGTTACTTACCTTAATTGTATGTGTTGCTTTATCTTTGCTCACCTAAAAATCTACTGACAAGATCTTCATGTGCCTTGCCCCCTCAGGATGTCGGCGATCATGTTACTCTACTAGGCTCTCTCTCCTGCCGCTCTCAATAATTTGTCTCTTGGTATCTCTTTCAAGCCCCGCTCCGTCAACCATTTCCTCAGACCTAACAAGTAAGTCTCACGCTGCTTTCCTCTGTGTATTCATTCATTTATCCGACTAGTGAGTATCAATTTCTCTAGGCATTCTTTTCCTCATTTGTGTTGTGCTTTAATATTACCATATATATATAGTCACAAGATTTTTAAGTGAGCAAAGATAAAATGACATTTAGACTTAAATAAAATTTTATATTTTGTGGCACAACGCTTATAAGTAATAACTGCTTCAAGTCTGCGAAACACTGACGTCACCAGATTTTTGGGTTTTTCATTTGTGATGTTTTTGCCGATATTGAACGCAGGTTTTTTCAGTTGTTTTTTTTTTCGGACGTGAATTCCTTTCAGTTTCCTCTTCAAGAGATAAAATACATAATCGATTGGGTTATTTTTCTGTGATCAACTCAAGTCTAAAACTCTTCACTTCCCCACTACCCTGATGTCGTCCATAGTTGTGTTGGCATATGTTTTAGGTTATTGACCTGCAGCATGATAAACTTCTACCCAATAATCTTTGAAGCATTTCTTTGTAAATTGAGAGAAAAAATGTTTTCATATGCTTCTGAATTCATCCAATTGCTACCATCTTGACTTACAGCATAAATAAATATGAATGAGCCTGTTTTAAAAGCGGCCATGTATGCTTAAGTTTAGACACTGCCTCCATCATCTTTCACTGATGGGCTTGTATGCTTTGGATTATAACTAGGAAATTTCTTTCTCCACACTTTGCATTTAATATTAATTTGGTAGATCTTCAGTACAAAAGAACTACTTTCAAACTTTGGTCGGTGAACTCTGTATTCATTTGTGGATTTAAATCCCATTTCTACTGCTGATGAGAGGGTTGCATGTTGTAACATGGACTCTATATTTCTCCTCTCAAATTTTCATCGAAAGGTGAATTTTGAAAAGCTAACCACTACTCATAGAGGTATTTATTGATGTCATGGACTGTTGGGGAATTTTCTCAAACCGATAACAATGTTTATATCATCAAATTTTGGTGGGTTTTCTTTGCTGACATGTTCTATATCTGTTGCTCAGTAAAACGATAGTTTCTTTTGTTAGTCAGAACATTTCAAATTGCTCTATATTTTGTATCCAATGTTTTTTTCTAATGAATCATATCGATTTTTACTTATTTCTGAAAGCCGATTATCCTTTCATAGACAGCTCTCCCGTCTTTATGTTGATTTATCCTTCTAAACATCAAATACAGGTTTTAGCGATTAAAATCGAAAGTAGTCATTTACAGCTATTTAATTTCTAAACAGTAATCTGAAAATGTGAGTCACGTGTTTCTATAGCTTACCTCGGTTGAAAAATGGGGTGGGTCTTCAGACAAAGGATGTTTTGTTCTAAATTGTTTAACACATCTAAATGCAAATACATGAAATAAAAGCAGAAAGCATGAACGCTTTATTCATAATAAATTTTTTATCACCAAGTTTCTCCAGTAAGTAATAAAAGCATATGAAATAATATTCAAATATTTTGATATGCATGTGGTTGTCCAGAATTTTGATGCTGAAGATGAAGGGAAAATAAAACGATAAATGAAATGCTGACTTTACATATTTATTCTGTTAAATATAAATAATTTCATTGCACAATATTTTTACATTTTCCCTTCAGCTTAAAGAATAAATCTTCCTGTAATTTTAGTAATTTCTCTGCAAAGAAATAATTCAGATTTTGTTTTTTTGTTTTTTTGTTATTTATATATTTTTTTTAATACCAGTTAAAAAATGACAATTTTTAGCATGGAAATTATTTTTCCAAAATCTAATAAATAAACCTTCAGTGAGCTAACACTTACTAGCCAAACTGCAATAGTTTTTTCCGGGTATCCATAGAGATATTACGTCGATTATTATCCTGACGGAAAATAACACGTTTTCTTCTCGCTAATTATAGGTGTTTTTCTTTAAATTGCTGACTTCAGTTTGTCCATTTTCTAGCATTACTTTGCCGAATAAATTGACTGGTTACATAGGCGAAACTCATAGTACATTATTCCTATCTAATTACATTCGCATGATTTTATGAGAAATGTTTTTGAGTATAATCGTAAATGAGCCATTTCTCATCACCCGTCATATTTAAAGAGTGCATTTTCATTGCGTTTATACAAGAATAGAAATCCGAACCAAAAATTCCTTTCACTCAGATCATTTGGGGTCAAAGTATCGTAGTGAGTTGAGTAGGCAAGCTTCACTAAATGGTCTGAGATGGTCGTTCGAACCTTCACTTTAAACAACTCACACATTTGTGTTGCTTGTTGTTTAAGAGAGTGTCTAAAATGCAACTTGCAGTTTTCCATAAGGATCCAAATTTGACACGAATTAAGTAATTTTATACTTTCATTCACAGCGGAAACGGCTACAAATTAGCATGAACTCTACACATACAGACACACACATATACAAATATAAAATGATGAAGGGTGAAGATATTACAATAATGCCCTCAAGAAATTCAGAAGTAGGAATGACTGAAATAACAGTGCCTAGCTGACAATCGTCTACACATTAATATATACATACATATAAGTGCGATGCCAATGATAATTCTTCGTTCAATTCAGGCAAAAAATGAAAATAGCAATGACAACTCCCTTTGAAAGATATATTTTACAAAACTGCACAAACATATTTTGAAATATGAAAGGGTTAATTCATCGAATAAAATCACAATTGGTTTTACCCATGCATGCAGATGATTTTGGAAGGTACTGTAAAATTCCTGAATGGATTCCTTGGAGAATATGATGCATGCTGCAAAAATCTTTGTCTACAATTCGCCTTTGCATTTTTAGACTGTTTCAGAAAATTTTAGTGAGATTTCCGAGCTGCCCTATATTCCGAATCACCATGACGCATTCAAAACTTTTCTAATCTTTTTGAAATATCCAACTATTCTGAAATGTTCGGATTGGAGTTTCCCGTGACGATACCACACATTGCAGTATGAAGTTTCCAAATTTACAGTGAATTGCGTCATGAAGCTTCCTTTTTCAGACTGTGTTCAACTGGCTCTGATATAATGCTCAGACGACAACATCAGAAACCAAAAACCTGCGCAAAATATGAATGCAACACTTTACCAATCGGATCAAAGGAAAAAACAAAAGAAACACACACACACACACACACACACACACACACACACACACACACATATATATATATATATATATATATATATATATATATATTATTATTTTTATTATTATTTTAAAATAAAGAGTGATCCTGATTAAAATCTACTCGGAAAGCGCGTTTTCATTGCATTTTCTCAAATAGACAAGAGAATAGATGCAATAAACACTGTTTAGAAAAATCCTGTCATTGTACGCAAATGTGAGCATCATCAAACTAGAAAGTGTTGTGTGCATATATATATATATATATATATATATATATACCCAGCATCTTTCTTTGGATATGTTCCGCTTAATGCAATGGAAGAAATAAATTTTAAGAGTTTTCTAAGTTTTTTTTATTTTCTTGAGGTCTAATTAATTGTACAATCTACACTTATTAAGCCAAACGTTTTCGACAAAAGTTTTTGCAATTTTTTCATAATACTTTTTCTAAAATTTATGTTTGTGATTGTTGGCTTTGAACGTAGTAGGAAAGATTCAATGACGTGTTGAGTATTTTTAAAAGACCGCCATCAAATTATACCATTTTCAAATAGGTTAAAATTTTTAGACTTGCCGTAAATGGTTTATATAAATGGAAGCATTGTAAAACTTACAGAGAAAAGTAACCATAAAAATTATAAAATATACTTGCGTGATATATGATCATACACTTATTTAGAGATTTGTGATAAAATACAAAGACGCAGCACTATTATTATTCCCGACCTGAATTTTGACAAAATCACATTCCCACCGCCTGATTGCTGCCTCTCTATACTTTTCATAAATATTTTCAATGGTTTGTGTTTGTCATATTTTTGACGCTTTATTTCCTCAGGATGAGTTACAGAAATTTTATCTCTCTCTGATTCTCGGAATATGTGTCCATTTTGTTTGGATTATCCTTAACACTAGCCAATTGCTACCATTCTCCATTTTTAGTATCCTTCAGAATAAGTACATAAGATAAGAAACAAGAAAATGTTAATTATTTCATGTTAATTGTCGGATGATTACTTCGCTAAGTTTCATAGTTTTGACGAATTTAAGCGCAAAAATTACTTGCCAACAATTTCCTATTAATTTAGAGTTTTATTAGATAAATTTAACCGTACGCTTTATGGAGCCATTTTTCTTGTACTTGGGGCTTGCTGAACACTCTCTCATTTTGATGCTTTCCAGTTTGAACTTAAAAATTAATGTCAAACGTTATCTGTCTTTCTGATTCTTCTTCTATTGTTTTCACGCTTCAAAAGTGCTTTAGTTTCTAATTCTTTGACATTCACTAAACAACTGTTTTAATAGCTTCACTGTTTTGAACGGGGTTAATTCTACTTATATATATAGAAAAAACTCAACACATAATTAAAACGAGAAATTTACTTGTAAGTAGTTGTAAACATTATAAACTGCTACTTCAAACCAAAACTTATATAGTTTATTTTAAGTAACAGTATTTACAATAATTGGTTGGCACAAATAGAAAATACTGTTAGTTGAATATTAGACGTATATACATTTAAACAATAAAACAACATATTCTGGATATGTTACAAAAATAAAGAACACATACACATAAAACCACCTATGACAAGGAAAATATTAAACAATAAAAAACAATAATGTTAATTATCGTCTCTTGTCTCACTAACTGGCATTTTCACTCTCATGCTATTTCTCCGTCTACCCCACTCTTATCGGCATTCTCATCCTTCTCTTACCCTCTTCCTGACACCCCTGTAACATGTCACTCTTTCTCATAACATTCTTCCTATGTAACTCCCTACACAGCAGTGGCAGTAAAATACCTTGCTTGGGCCACACGATTATAAAAAATGAAGCCATATATTTATGACATATCATAAATTTATACATAAATGCCTTTTATATGTAACTATTCTTAATGTGGAACTAAGACGTTTCGTACTGACTCGTTTATTAAAAGAGACAGTGAAGAATTTGTAAGATTTTATGGCATTTTTCTGTTTCTTTTTAAGAAATATATCTTTCATTTCAATGTCTTTAGATATTTTTTCCAGCTATAAATGGCGAGGATATGTTACAGATTTTGGTAATTGCATATAGGTTGAAAGAAAACCTGTTGAATAGAATTTCTGTAAAGAAATTAAAGACTATAAATAAACGTAAACTACAAGTTATAATATTTGCACCCATACATGATCAGGTTCCAGAACAGATGTTTTACAAATTCATCGACATTATGACATTCGACACAACAAACTGAAACAGTCAAACAGTAATCACATTTTATTGGAAAGTCTAAAATCAACGTAAATATAACTTAAAATTGTTACTCCATTGTTTTCATGCGTGGATGTAATTTTCATATTAGAATGCATTCTGCACATTAAATTACCTAATTTTAGAGCATGTCCCTTCCCGCCATTTATTAATATAAATTAAACATTTCACAAAAAATGAAATATCGTATTTTTGTAGCATTGTTGAAATTTGGTGAATAAAATAATTTTATTTATCTTGGTGTAGTATACGATAGATCACGCCGTCTTAGGCAATATAACATCGAAAATATTACTTTAAATAAGCAAGAATATGGTCTTCTTTCTGTCGAACGAAGAAAAAACTATCAAGAAATATAATATCGTTTGAAGTCAACGTAGTTTTGCTGAAATCTGTAGTATATGAAGTTGGCTTACGGCTAGCTGTCCAAAAGCAGTTTTTGGTTGATTATCAGCGTCAGTATTAGATCATCTGGTTGGGTCCACGTCACACTCTGGAGAGATTTATACCTCTCCACCCTAGTCCCGTTTTCATGTATACCTTTTCTTCAGTCGATCCTTTCTACGGACATCAGTCTATTGCCAACAGTTCAGTCTGATTAGGCTTTCGCTTACCCTTGTAAGCATTGTTTTATTCGTCTTAAAATTCGATACTTCAAAGGTAACCTGAAGTATGTCTATTGTTGAAGTACATTCTATTGGTAACTTTTTCTGTGGATATCTTGATATAAATTGATATGTCTTCTATCAAGAAATCGGAGATTTTCGACAATGTTCATGATACTACCAAAGCTTTGAATTAATTTTTCTTAATGAAAATCTTTTCCGGCCTTAGTTTTAAAAGTAAACCTTATCGCCTTTCGTAAAAGATATGGCAGTTAGAAATTTTAAATCATGGCTTTTCTTTCCAGGCATGTGTCAAAAATATCTTTTCTCTAGCAAATATGAGTTTAGTTTGCGTCATTTTCGGGACAACGTTTACATTGGACGTCTATCAATCGACACTCAAACATTATTGTAGTGCTCTGTCTACCGCTTCAAAAACTTTTAGTTTTTTGAATGCTCTTTCAAATATGTCAACAAAGTTTTTGATCATTCTATCTCGGATGATAAACCGGTATAGTCAAACGCATAGTTTTGGCAGAAATTTTAAAATTCACTAGACGTAAAGTGTGTTTCATTATGGGATATCACACTGCTAGGCAATAAAAAAAATTCTAACTTTGGCGTAAGAACTTAATACTTACTGCGGTAGTCAGTCGCTTACACGATAATATCTCTGGTTATTTTGTGAAACTGTCCACCACACTTAAATATTATGAACCATTTAGTAGTCTAGCAAAGTCCCTATGTAGACTTTCCTTTGATATTTCAGTGCACAGCCATGCCTGATAATTTTTATAGGCGGTGATTTAACTGCTGAATTACAACTATTATCTTACAGTATTTTCACCTTATCAAATATTCATATTTTCTCATAAAGAAAATCACCCTCACTATTCCCTGATGTTCTGGGGATATTGCTTCATAATCATCTTTTGTAGTGATATCGGAATTTCTGCTCTTTCAGTGTACAAGATGTGTACATCCCAAATAGAAAATATATTATTGCTACCAGATTTACTTTTAGTTCTACTCCATTTCCGGGCTTACGGCCATATAACTTTGGATGCACCTGTTCTGACTTGATCACCGAAGTTAAGCAACGTTGTGCCTCTTCAGTGCATAGATGGGTGACCGCTTGGAAATAGCAAGTGTTGTAAGCGTTAAGTGAAGGATGTGCGTTCTGATGCAGTGGATATCGGCTCGGAAAGAGAAATTGGCTAGCCGAGTTCGAATCTTAGTTGAACACTCTGCATTCACTTTAGCTCTGGGACCCTTGGGAAAGGTATTATTCCGTCCCTTCCCTCCAGTTTTGGCTTAAATAACAGGGTAGGATTTGGGCACCCTGCCCTTAAAATAATCTCAATAATTCTTGATACTAGAAAAGAAAAACTATTACTCGACACAAAACTTATACAAGAGAAAAAAAAACAATAAATTGTTGAAAGAAAAAGCGAATTACCAGCAATGAATTAAATTTAGTTGTCAATAAATGACCCGCCGAGGTTGGTGTGCCATAAAACAAAACCAACCAATTAACCAACCATTTCCGCTTAACGCCATGTTTTTAAATGAAATTGTAATAGATATGGATATCATATATAGTTACTAGCAATCGTTTAATAGTGTTACACAGAAGGCTTTTAATTTCGCTTTCGAAAATCAGTGAAGTAATCCCACTCATATCAAAATCTTTACATTTTGATATCTATGTGGACATGCTGATTCGTGTTCAATGTTTTGGACTATAGAAATTTTATTATGAAATCATAGTTCTATAAAATCGTAGACCAACCATGAAGTCATTTTGCAGTATGCTTGAGATCACCATTCTTATAACCAAATATACTTAATAGTAGACGATAATCATTTTGCAATAAGAATCTTTTCCCAATATTATTCCGTGTAATTTCTTTACATCAAAACACATAACGAATGTTTCTTTTCAATTTGACTGTAACTTTTTTTTTCTCTGACATTTCGAAGCACAGGCGATTTCTTTCACTGTACCATCTTCGAAATCATGACTTTTTACCGCTCGCATACCATATTCGCTCGCATCAGACGCTACTATTATTTGTCGCTGCGGGTCTTAATGTGCCGAACATAACTATGTACGTTTTTTTCTAGTCTCTTAAAAAGCCTTTTGACATTCCGAAGTCCAGTTACATTTTGTACTCTTATTAAGTAAATTATTTAAATGCTTGCAATGTGTACGTCTCTGGCATATAACGATTATAATAATTTGCTAATCTAAGCGATGATTGTAGTGTTACCAATTTTTTGGTATCGGGAGAGGCATTCCTTTTATGTCACTTGCTCGAGCTGTATCTTACTGTGTTCAATTACATCGATTATTTGAATTCAATATTTAATTTTATCAGTAAATAACTGACAATTGTTCATTGATTGTGAACTCGTAATAAAGAAGTCTCTGAAATATGTGTTGAGTCAGTTTTATGTGCTGTATTTCTTAGCACTTTTAATAAGTAGTGCACTTAAGTAAGCGACAGTAGAATCTAGTCTAGCAAACGTAGTATCATTTACTTACAAGAAAATAGAATAAATTTAGAACGAAGTGTAATTTTGTTTTTAACGTGTATAGTTATTCATGTGTATTAATAGTTAACTACATCTGACATTCTTCATCAACATCAATGTGAGTATATGCCTTGGACAGTGCAATTTTTGAAAGAAATTGCCAGCGTTTAATTTGGCAAATATAATCTAAGATTGCCAGAAGATATATATGTGCGAGGAGGCAGTTAAACAACAATCACAAAACCTTATCTTGTTATTATTCTTCTTGATATAAATTGCTGGCATGGCCCATTCATAAAATAGTTTTCAATAATTCTGTGGTTTTCTAACCTACCAAGTGTGTTGTTAAACTGTAACGCTATAAATCGTACATTAATTTTAAGCTAAAAATCTGGTATCACTTTCTTTGCATTTAAAAATTCATTTGACTTTGTATATTTTTCCAAATTCTCCTTGATTTTTGTATATTTTATTTTAGCTTACTTAGTATTTCATTAAACTTCTCTTCTGTGAAACTATGAACTTTCTATAAAATGAATTAATTGACCATTTCAAACGGTTAAATAATTCTAGTCAGTCAATAGTTAGGAAATTCATGTTAGAATTTTTAAATGCCAAACAAATGACTTTATTTTTAGTTTTACACGGTTGAGCGATGTTAGAAGTAATTTTCAACAAAAGAAATAATTGGTTGTTCTATATTCAACTTTCAAATATATCTTTTCTGCAAGTCAATCTATTCCAACTGAGTCCATTTATAATTGTAATATCTCTAAAATTAAATTAAATCTCACAGTAGCGTTGACACTCTTCACCAATATTCTGTATCGTTAACGTTGCATCTTTCTCAGCGTTAGTAACAATCTACAAAGATATTTCAGCATCGTTGCTGACAAAGTTTAGATATTTAATCTCTGTGGAAATTTCATCCAGTCAAAATTTATCATTCTTGAATTTACTTCCATATGTAACAAAATCCTCGCCTTCGTCTTTAGTGACTTTCCTGCACTGGAAACTTATACATAAAAAGTTTATTTTTTTCACTGAAACAATTATAATAACGACAAACATCCATTAAATGACACTTTTTGCAGTATTCAGTAAAATAAAAATCAGATAGTTTTCATATTTTGAGGGGCAAATATTTTTTACAGATGTACCTTGATTTCGTCGGACAGTTCTTAACACTCTTTGAAAATGCCCTCGTGCCTTAAAAATACGATTTGAATGTAATATTTTCTTCAAGGATGTATTAAAATCATAACTAAATTAGCGACTGAATTCAACGAAAATGAATTTGATATATTTTCATTTTATTTCCAGAATTGCCATTATCTGTTCTTGGATTTCTTGTAAAAAAGTATTCTAGACATGTTTTTTAATACTTAACTTCAATTCTTCCATAGATTTTTATTATTGCACAATCAAGGAATGTTTTTCTTTTTTCATGTGAATTCAAATTCTTTGTCTCTACTGTTGTTAGGCGAGAGGGTGACTTTATTTTCTCATGTGAGCTCAAATCATCGTTGCCACTGTTATATATTTTTAAATTGAATTAAGATCAAACGATTTTTCCTGTATTCATAGTTATGCTGCAGTCTTTAATAGTATATGAATATTGCATACGGCTAGCAGTCTCTTTTCTGTCTGCTTTGACATTTATTGGGATAAGTATTATAGAATTTGGGTAAATCCACGTCATATACTTAATAGGTTTGTACACCTTCACAGTATATAACAATTTGGGTCTATAGCCATTTAACTTTTCAGGGATAAACCAATATAGTTGAATATGCATGCATCGTTTTACTTGGTGGTATCCTGTATAAAATAATTGTCCTCTACCGGGTTTGTAGTCTACGTAATCGAGTTACCATTTTAGTGTACGTATTGATCGTGTTCAAAATATTTCGGGACAAATGGGCATATTAGCATTAATTATGCCCTTATTGTGAAAGTTGAGAAATAATTAGCAATGCAGTGCAAGTGGAAGAATTACTTTTCTGAAGCTTATTGTGATTGATGCTACTGGTGACAACGCAGATAAACCATTCTCTACTGAAGCTAAAAAGTATGCCAACACTGTAAACATAAATAAACGCACCATACGAAAAAAGAAGGATTTTTCCTGAAGAAAAATATATTAATGTGGCAAAATAATATTTTTTATCAAAGAAGAATTCATAATTTTCAGATTTTTGCACATACTGAAGTATACCAATTCCGAACCGTCGCCTTGCTTTTCTAACCGAGCACAGCCATACCACATAAGGGTAGGGTTTATCGATTGATTCGCTAATTCAGAATTTAAAACATCATATGTTTAACAAATATTTCTTTCATAGACTACTGTCAATTAAGATATGCAATGAAATTAGAAAAAATGATTTGTTAGGTAAAGAAAATCAATTTAATAATCTGTTACACGAAATCTAAAATCGAATCTCATCATCAAAACCATAGAAACACGAGATTCAAACTACAAGGAACCAACATTATTTATGAATTCACATGTCTTTTGAATAACTACGTTCTTGATCCTAATTTCAAAAACTACGAAATTAAGTCGAAGACTGACGATACATCTCTCTCAACGGAGTTCAAATCGATATCATTTAAACTCCCACGGAGGCGTACTAAAAACAATCAGGAACATACTTTTTGACAATACAAATGAAAAAGCATTATCTACATGCAGAAAAAGATAAAAAATATTGGACGTATTATTAATAAAGACAAAGAACCCAATACTCAATATCATCAGCTACAAACAAGTTAAAATGTTTACCCTTTTCGGTACAAAACACATAGCGCTTCTGTACACTATACACTTATATTCTGTTAATCGTAAAAGAAAATTCATCCTCGAAAATAGTTAAAAGTTTAACCGAAAGCTTTTGGATAAACAAGGATTTGTTTGGGTCTCTACTCACTGGTCAGTCGGTACATATATATGTATGTAAAGATTCTAAAATGCATTAATAGAAATCAGATGGTTATTTAAATTCGTAATTCTGGAGTAGGAATTCTAATGGCTTCACGTTTGTATGTCAGGAAATGACGGAAACCTATATATTTAGATATTAACCTAGTAAATATAAGTGAGTTGTCGAAATTTCGTTTCCCAACTGGCCAAGTATGTGCATTTTTTATCGTTTCGTTAAAATTTTCAATAGGTATGTTTCCTGTAAGCAGATGTGTGCCCACATTAGATTTTTTTGTACAGAACGTTTAAATATGCAGGTATGCAATAATTTTCCTGTGTTTTGTGACAGACGATTTTATGATTCAACAGACAGGGAAATGGTCATTTTCACCGTGTATAAGAATCACATGTAGAAATTGAAATTTCTGGTCTCTAAATATATATATATATATATATATATATATATATATATATATATATATATATATACCAGTGTTATATATGTTACAATTTATTCGACTAAATTATATATTTAAATTGCAGTAGTTTTCTTCGTGGGTCCTAAATATTTTGAGCTGTATTTAAGAGATGTTGAGCATTTTATGCACAACTTTAATATTCCAACTTATTTTATTGCTTAATTACGTATACATATACATATGCTCATTGTTCATTCACTTGCATCTAATTCTGTTTTTTATTTCATCTCATTTTTTCTCGAAATAGATTCAATTAAATAGAGCAACAATTTCTGTGGTGACGGCATACTGCAATTTTAAGTTGCATGACTGCATATCCAATACACGAAGAACACTAATTTTATTTGAGAAAATATTTTGCTTTTATATGAAGTGATTTGACGCTACTTAGACTTTGGGCCATAGTTTGTTATTCAAACCAAAAATGGTTTGGGACAATTTAGTCTTATATTGATGTACCTAGTAAAGCAAAATATCGAAGTAGGCGACGGAATTTTAATGTTTTGTTTGCCATCAGTTTTCCAACCGTTACAAAGGATATATTTTCACGTCATTACACTAACACTACCAGGTTGAAATATTGATTAATAGGAAGATGTATGCTGATGCGAAATTTTAGTCTCATCACCTTAACCATGAATGTAATTATTTAATGTATGATTTTAATGACCCCGATAAATTGTAACCTGGGGTGGTCATCTGTTTCTGTAGCCCATCTGCTTCCATATTTGAAATCTAATTTGGTTTCTACTGTTTATTTTCAATTAGCTTGTATCAAACATGCAATTGTTCTGCAATCTCTTTCAAAGAATATTTCGACACAAATAATAAAAACAACTAGCGACAATTAAGAAATATATTTCAGACATTCTGAGATGCTTTACCCGTGTTATCTTCAATAGAGAAGGACAAAATGTTTCAGATCTTCAGCACTGTCTACAGATTGCCACACAAACATATTAAAATGTATGTATTAGATGTTACTGCGCGGACATTAAGCAGTACAGCATGATATTTCCAAAGTGCTGGTGAAGTGAATTGAAATTAATCACGGTACTATTTTCTCATTGACGGTACTCAACTCAATCAATCATACTATGCAGTCGGCAAAATTAAATACAATGCACATGAATATAATAATTGTTATTTGGCGATACTTTATCACACACACACACACACACACACACACACACACACACACACACACACACACACACATATATATATATATATATATATATATATATATAAACATTTTATAGAGCGTTTTGAATCACACTATTTTATGCCTCATTCGAATTTGAGCTACCATGTAATTGTGATTCTATTCTCAGTTAATCTTGCGTGTTGATCCTAAAATCTGTAATCACATTTCAAATATGATTCGACAAAAACTGATAAAACAGGAAATCAATTTCGAATGCATCGTGCGTCCATGTTTTCCTAATGTCATGTCCCTGACATATATTCCTTGATGTAATTATTTTTCCATTATTCTGCAAAATCTTCTATAATCGTTTAAATAATTATTTGTCGAAAGTATTTCTAAATACTCATGGTTATGCTGTATAAGTTATTTTTGATGCTATCTTCTTTTGAAATATCGTTGCGCGTGATCAAATTATGAAAACGCATTTCTTTGTGATTCGAATTACAATAATGGACAACATTGTGCTTTACACACAAACAAATTCGAACAAAAATATTTGAAAGATATTTGCAATGTTACATTTTTTATGTTCCTAAAATCATTCTTGTCTTTTATCTTGTTTCGTATTTAATAAAGATAACAACATATATGATGAATAAAATTCAGATTATAAAAGAACAATTACGAGAAAAAGTGTAACTGTTAAATGTCAAGAAATTTCATATTCAAATATGTTTCAATAAATATGAAAGGAAAATACATCTTCTTTATAAAGAAACAGATTCTCGCAGTTTGTGTTAATATTTTTTCATTGTTTGAAGCATTTAAAAACTTTCTCAACGTTAGAATTCGAAATTTATTGATATTTTTCTTCACGTTAATTCAATGTATATATACTAATTAGTAAATAAAATATTCGCTTAATATTGATAACGTTCAAGGAATTTATCTGCATATAAATGTTTTGCGAAATTCTTATCTTCTGTGTAATCATAAATAATTCTCTGCAAATATCCTTAAAGTTTAATCTCACAAATAATTGTTTTAAGTTTTATGCTCTTTTGTAAGATTGAGGAAAAATTAACTAAATCAAACATATAGACAAATAAAATTATTCTTCTCATTGTATTATGTGTCTATTCAGACACACAATTTCTTTAGTCTGGTTGAAATTATATATTGTCAATGAATATCATTATGTAGCCTGACATCTCTGATTCAAGGTTAGGGAAGGTAACGGAATCTCAATCCTCGTCTTAAAGAAATGTTCCCCTGAACTCACCTCTGCCCTCTCCAATCTCTACATTTACTGTCTCTCTGCTTCTACCTTTCCTGCTTGCTGGAAGCTTAATTTGTGATTTCTGTTTTTAAGAAATTGTGAGAACACTCAGTCCACTTCGATTATCGTTATATCAGGCTCATACTTATCTTTGGCAAAGTGCTCGAGGCCATCATCAAAAATGAAGTAGTAAAACATCTCATAGCCCACTGCCTGTTCTCCAACACACTGTATGCATTTTTATTGCCGGGTTTATTACTGACATGCTAGCGAGCATCACTGGGCACATGTATCAGGCACTTGATAACAACGGTCAATTCAGGAGTTGCTCTACTGGATATTTTCAAAGCATTTCACAGGATCTGGCACGCTGGACTTCTGTGCAAACTACAGCGATATGGGATATCTGGACGCCTGTTAGACCTAAACAAATTTTTCCTATCGAATCGGGTAATGAAGGTCGTATTGAGCGGGCATGCTTTCTGTTCCGTTCATACGCACACGGGTGTCCATCATTAGGTCCTACACTTTTTCTGTTTTTCATCAATGATCTACTTGATGTAATGAGATTTCAAGCCGGTAACTGCGCTAACGTCATCACCATTTACTTCCGCCTTACTAAAACAAATCTGCCAATGCAGCCAAAACAAACGTTGCTGCTGGCCACGAAAAGCACCTCCAGTCAGTGTTGGCTTGGGGTAAGTAATGGCTTTTAAACGTTAATGCTACCAGAACAATGCAGCTATCCTTTAACCACCATAGACAATGTTTCTTACCCGCCATCAGCTTGGACCACGCTACTCACTCTCAGAGAAATTTACTGTACCTCATCGGCCTCACTCTCTCAGCTGGAACGACTACATTAAATTAATAGCTAAATCATTTGCTATGAAGGTCGGGTCCCTGTGTCAGACCAGGAAATTGCTTCTCTTCTGAATCCAATCATGCACATTTACAATTCCATCATCCGCCTGTGCATTGAATACTGCTGTCATATCTGCTCGGACGCACCCGCTGTTCTTCTTGAGATTCTCGACGAAATTAAAAAGAGAATATTGAATGTAGTCGATCCTCACCAGGCTTCTTGACTCCAGACTTCCATCAACGACGAGATGCATCTTTCTTCTGTCTCTTCTGAAAACACTTACACGAATTCTACTCCGACTAGCGTAGATACTTTGTGCCCCGTCTTCACGAATTTACTTGAGCTACCAGACTGGCATCAAGGTTCCATGGTTTTCCTGTGAAATAAAAGTGTACACACAACTTCTACCCATCAGCTTCTTTTTTCGCACTTCCCCCTTGGTTAAACTCTCTTCCGGATTTTTGTTTCTCCAATAGCTAAAATCTCAAGAGTTTAAACGCAAGGTCAACTGTCACCTTCTATAAAATTTATTTTCATTCTTCTTCCCACTTTACATTTGCTCTCACGCAGTTCTCTTTACATCAATGTACCCATTCTTCGACACCTACTGTGACATTTTCTTTCTCTTAACTCATTTATTATGTAATCCCTGCGTACCAGTAGCTGTTATGCTTTGACTGGTTTGAGACGATTATAAAAAAAAAATTCATTATTGACCTCCAAGTAAATGCTTAAATTCGATTCATCGTTAACGAAGCTGGGAAGTTATAATTTTCTTGTCCCACTTCAGAAAGCAGCTATCTCTATGCCATGCTACATATTTAAAATAGTAAAATCAAAACAAATATATATTACCTGAATAATCGAAACTGTCCAGATATTAGTTATAAGCCTAAGTGAATACATGTTTAATGAATTACTCACACTTAATGGCAAATCGTTGTTGAAACTTTGCTGACCTTTTTTTTACTCTACCCCTATAGTCATTGCCGATATTCGGGTGAACTGCATTTATAGTTTTCAACAGTCTAGACCTTTATAAACGCTTTATGCCACTGAGTTAACTCCTCGTCAGTTCATTTCTATCAGATATATTCATTGTCAGAACTTCTTGTCAGAATGACGAACGAGAACATGATTTCTAGTCCACAGCAATCTAAACCTCTTGCAGACTAGTTTTAGCCGGATACATATAGATACCGTAATATGTATCTATTGCTCTTTGCACGGAATTCCATTGCAACAACCTCCTTAATACTGAGTGGATCTTGTACATTTTATTGTCTTAAAATTTCAATGGTGCGACCTAGAAGCCTTTTCTATAAGTCTATGTATCGAAAAGAAATGTTCAATTGAAAATAACTATGGAAATATTTATTTTTTAAAAAATAGCACAGCGAAGCTAAATCAAGGACGTGGTAACAATGCTGAAGACGAGATGTCAAGACATAACCGATAACATTTCAGGTAATTACTTGGAAATTGTCAGAAATCTACAGATCAGAATCACCAGACCAGGTGTAACTTAAAAAGTCAGTACACGGGAGAAAGTTTGGTAGATGGAGAATCGTGTAAAAGAAAATTTTGATACTACTCGGAGAACCAACATTTAGAAATATATTCATTACAAAGTTTCTACTTCATTTTTTCCTGAATATGAGTTCTGGCGTTTCATTGATACGGTTGACTACGGCTGATTAGTATTTATCTTGCAGATTTCTCTACAAAAAGGTATGATTAAGTGATCATAGTTCTGTTATTTTATTAAGAATGTTTAAACTTGTAAAATACTATTCAGCAAAAACAACATAACGATATTTGTCTCTATTCGAGGTTTTCCTTTCATTAGGGTGCATCGCAATACTACACAAGGGTGCTCAATCACTACTGTATTCATGACTCAAGACGTCGGAATTTTGACAGTAGAATTGTCAATCGATTAGATGGAGTGCGCTCCCAGTTTCATATAAGCTTAAACCATGTGCAATTATAAAATGTTACCTCTTCCAAATATTAACCTAGCACTTTTAGACGATCGGCCCCGAAGTAAGCTGAATACTGAATAGTTACTATGACTTGTGTTCATAAAACTGGTTAATTGATTTTTTTTTACACACTTAACATCACTGATTAAAACTGGTGTAGGTTTTTGCGGTGCTGTTTTGGGCCAGCTGTACTAGTCTAAACGAGAAACTGATTTTGAGCCAATCTCTCCGGAGACGAGAACAACCCTTATAAAAACAGCTTATTACATTTACATGCACGAAAATGAGGTAGCAGATATGTGGGATCTGGTAAGGATCAAAATACCAAGAGTTTAATAAACTGCATGGTAAAATACTTAACCTTCACGACGAAACAAACAAATGATACTAATATTAATAATACTCTCTATTTTACTAAAACAGTTATGTGCATGTATATATATAATCTTAATTTAAGATATCAAAAAGTAGGCACACTAGTATTCTGCTGCTATTGTAGTCAACATGCCGATACAAATATTATGCCATCATTTTTTTACTGCAAGGGTCTACCGGTTACTAATACTATTTCTCTTAGTTTTTGCTTGTTTGTTTTTAATTTATCTACATTTATATCGTAATTCTTTGATTTTTTAATGCCGTTATTTTTGCTCAATCGTCGTTGAGACTGATTTTTTGAAACCTATAGTACGCTATCAAATCCTCTTCCATGTTTATCTCTCTATAATTACCATTTGAATATATAACTTTATAAATATCTGATGTTTTTCTTTCTCTATCTCTTTGTTTTTTTTAACTAACCTAAACCCAGATATTTCAATTGAAGGTTAATAGATGAATGTATGAATTTATCATCCCTGAGTATTTCTCTAATTACTTTTAATTCATCAAATACTTATAATACAACAGTGTTTCTATATTTTTTCGGTGTATGATTTAAATATCATATCTTTTTCGAGGGTGCATAGGACTGAAATAACGCACGCGGTATGAAACCGGAAAATTATAAAAAGTAATAATTAAATTTTACTATGGCTATTAAGTTGCATCGGACGCAAACGCGATTACGCAAAGATTTCATCTTCTTCATAAACAATATATTGAATTTTCCAATATTCAATTATTTGGTAGCCATCCATTTTGTTGAGATGCCATATCCCTTGATTTCTTTCTCTTTGAGCGGATTTTATCTGAGGCATTTTAGTTGTTGAATTATTCTAAACATAAAAGGTTGATTAAGTTTCAAATCGGTGAAAAACTCGTTGGAGACAAGAAGAGAGTATTTGTCAATAGTTATCGTGTGAAAACCACATGTAACCGATGATTTGTAAACCTCGTGAAAACAAGCAAGCTAAAACGTAAAATTTAATTTGCCACATCTCAATTCTCTCGTGTCTAAAGATGCTGTCGGTAGATGAAAAAGCTGTAAGACTTAATAGGAACTAAATGAAGAATTGGATTCTAAAACTGACAGCTGCAAGACAACCTCAAGCATTGATCAAGAAAACATTAGATCGTATATTTATATTTTTTCTTTTATGTACAACTTTATTTCCAGGTGTGATCGTTGAGGACACACTACAACGTTTTGTCTTTTGTTTACTGTAAATAATTCTTTACATCTTGCCATGTGTCTTCGTCGCTGTTCTCGCATCCATTATCCAAAACATATCATGCCTGTTGTTCTATTATTCCTGCCATTTACCTGGCAGTCACTATGCGATTTAAGAGTAACTTTCTCAAGTCATTGTCTTCCAGTTGCGGCTTTTTAAATTTTAAGGATTAATTTCTTTGTTTCTCGAACGTGACTAAATAATTGTAAGCATTCGTCGTTAGAAATACATTTTCGTTTCCTTCAACTGAGCTTATCTTGTTCAACATGTACTGCCGTGTATATTATACATCAGTTATATATTACTAAGTAATTTCGCCATGTTTTCTGAGATTCTAATATCTTAATAATTTGCGTGTTTAGTTATTATTCACTATAATTTTATTTCTGTAACTTTAGGAATGGTAAGAATATTTGTTTCCTCTCATTGAATATTTTCAATATTTTGACAGAAAAAGCTATTATTATTGCAGTATATTATTTCGAAAAGAATGAATATATATATATATATATATATATATATATATATATATATATATATATATATATATATATATAGTCGGCAAGTTTCTCGTGTAACCAAGAATTTAATTCCTATTTTTATGATTAATTGTTTGTGAAGACGGTGATGGCTAAGGAGACCAACACTGTCTTGGAAGAGTTGATGGGTTTGATTGCACAGTAAAGTTAATGGCGGAAGATGTCTATTTTCTCAAGCCTTTATCTCTTGTCGTTAGAATTATTTTCTCTGTGTTTGTAGGAATCTTTGGTTCCGAATCATTGCCAATTGATACGATGTTCTACATATACTAATGATGTGTTCTCACTATTTCCAGAAGTTAGATCATTGAATATGACTTCCTCGTAGAAAATTTGACTCGTCTTTTCTTGCAACATGTCTTGTATATTGATGACGACGTTTACTAATCAAACATTTGAAACTTTGATGGCACTTTCCAAAGCTTTGGCATGACAAGAAAGTATTCCCATTTAATGTTCTTGATGAGGCGAAACTTTTTTTTGGTTAATGCTTCCGAAGTTTTGTGTATGTCGATGACATAAAACCCAAGGTTTGGAAACCATACAGTAAAGTTAAAAAGACGGAAGCATTGTATTTTGTGTTTTTAGTTTGATAATTTTGTCATCGAAAACACTTTTGATTTGCGTCCCAAATATCGTAATATACAATACGCACACACATACATACGTATATATATATATATATATATATATATATATATATATATATATATATATATATATATATATATATATATATAAGCTTTGATAGCACTTTCCAAAGCTTTGGCATGACAGGAAAGTATTCCCATTTAATGTTCTTGATGAGGCGAAACTTTTTTTTGGTTAATGTTTCCGAAGTTTTGTGTATGTCGATGACATAAAACCCAAGGTTTCGAAACTATACAGTAAAGTTAAAAAGACGGAAGCATTGTATTTTGTGTTTTTAGTTTGATAATTTTGTCATCGAAAACACTTTTGATATAGTTTTATTGGTCAAGTACGTAGCACGAGATAAAACAATCCACGAATGTAAATTATAGAAGGAAAAATGTATGTTTGAATGTGTGCGCAAACGCGTATTGAAAACATTAGATGTTTGTTATAACTCTAAGTATATGCAAACAAAGATATTGTGCGTTGAGTGTATTTAAGTTATAGACGAATTAAGTGTATATATGTCAATAACCTTAGTATGTGTGAATGACAGTGATGAAATATAGTTCTGTTCAAAATACGTAACAAGTATTGTACACGCCTGTATACCTCATTTTACAAATAAAATTTACAGACTCATCAATGCACACATTTATATATGGTTTTTGTATGCATGCTTTTATAACTGATTCTCTCATTTTATTTACAGGAAAATTCATTCCATCACTTCAAAATGAGGCAAAGCTGTTTAAATTATTAAATAAGGAAAATATTTGTGGATGCCTAGTGATTGCTCCGTCTGATTGCTCAGACGTGAGCAATTTTCGTTGCTGAGGCAATTCCCATATATCCGCTGTTTTTACCCTATATGGTTACGTATATATTCAGCGATAGCGGGGTGGTAGTACATTCTATTACAACACACATATATAATTTAATGGAAATCCACGAAATTGGCATTAGCTTACGTCTTTAAAGTTTCATTTAATATTATTATTTATCAATTGATACTCTTTTTTGAGTGGTATATCTGTTTATTTTTATATATAAGATAATATATAGTTAACCAGTACATTATAATGTCCACTGGCCTTCATCGTTTGAAAAATCGTTTGAAAATATCTATCTTCCGGCAGGAATCGAACCTGAAGGTAGATATTTTTCAAACAAAAATTTAATTGTTTTTTACTTAGACACATCGCTTTCTTTACTGTTTCAGCGCCCCTAAAATGTAATTCGTGTACAAATCTGTTAGTTGATTTGTCAATGTGGTATCTTCCGCCTGACACGGATATGAAATACCTAAAAAGCATATCATAGATTAGCCCATGGCTTTTGCGCGGAACTGTATATACGAAATCTCTTATGCTGCAGATGGTTGCGTTAGCAGGAAATCACGAGCCATTACTGACCGAAAATTTGTGCCATGTTCACTTAAAGATACTTCGCATTCCCTCAGGGTATATAAATACGGTGTGCTCAGCAAGGTTGGAGTAAAAATCATGTATTTGTTCTAATGTTGATGTTGCAGTATAAATCAAATTTGTTCTGATGTTGATGAAAGACAAAATTCTTAGCCTGTATCGTCAATAAGTATTATTTATCGACACTATAAAGAAGCCGAACATTTTATGTTATAGTGATTTACAAAGCTTAGTTTAGATGTGGTATACGTCTGCAATAATGGGCAGCTTGTGAGAAAAATATCAGGTAATTTACTTGCGAGAAATTGTTTTTAACTCTGAGTCTACGCAAAAGTGAATAATTTATAATTAGAATATAGAATGTCAGTACTGTTTATAAGCATGCCAAGTAAAATATTGTTTTCCATACAAATGCTACGCCCGTTTGAACTTTGTCAGAATAATTCTAGTTTTTGATAAGACTAAAATCATGTCCAAATAACATAAACAAATACAAACCAAAACTATGACATAAAACTAAATATAAGAACATAAATATACAAATATTTAATGAAAAAAACAATAAGCATAATGTAACAAACACCAAGCGAAATAATTAATAATAAACCTCCCAGACGCAAATATACCCAAGAACACTAATCTTTAGCTACAATGTGAAAAAATCATTTAAGCTGTCTTATAAACTAACAAGGTAAGAAAAAGTTTAACACAAAATAGGTCAAATAATGTTAGAAAAAACAAACTGAAAAGCAATTAGTGGACATTCATTCACGCACACATTAAAAAACAATGATGAGAAATAAAACTTTTCTTGTGTTGTTTTTTCTTTATATATACATATCTTTCACTCCATGTAAGCTCGTAATGGCACAGGTGCGCTGGGATTTACAGGAAAGAAGTGAGAAGAGAAACAAGGTACAAGAGATTTAGAAAAAAGGACAAAAACATTAAGAATACTGGTATGCTGGGTGTTAACTGATAGTACAACGAAAAGACAGAAGATCCAGAGAGTAGCAGAGAAAGAGAAAAGATGGGAATCAAGAATATAAAAGATGACAATTGGCGTCGCACTTAAACAGATGGAGATTTTATGTAAAAGGGAAACATATATACAGATGAATATTCCGCAATTGCGAAAATAAAGGAAACTGATTCATAAAAGTGGCAATTCTTTTAATTGTTTTTAACAGTAAAATGTGGGACATCGTTATCAACCTGGTATCTCGAGTAAATTCGTGTAGCGGGAGCACTAGGAGATAACATTGTTGCAGCAGAAACCGTTAATATATGTATAGAAAGAGACACAGAAGCCACGTAACGTCAGTGAAAGGTAAATAATTCCAGCTTTATAATCGAGACAGCATTGTAGATGGCCCTTAAAAATTTTGTCGAGATCCGTGAGATGAATAACAGGAGCGCCCAACCAGCTATGGCAACCGTATTCATTGCACGGACAAATGATAGATTTGTATATGTACAAGATGGATTTTAACGAGAATAATTTCCTGGTTAGACAAAATGTTCTAAACTTCCTAGCAGTATCTATTGATTCGATGTAGTCGTTCCTCTGGAGCTTGAGAGCAAGGAAGCCCATTGTATTACCATCTAGGAGACTAGCATTATTCATACTGATAGGCGGTGGGAGAGTTTTTCTATGGTGGGTAAAGAGAGCTGTTTCGTTTGCGAAGCATTAATATTACGGAGCCATTTCTTCCATTAGATCACCACAGATTAGAAGTCGTTTTCAAGAACAGCAGCAAAGGTATACTTTATCAACATTTGCATATTTCTTATCCAGACGTAAATAAATTGATCTCAGCGCACATGTCTACTTTTGATTTTTTTTTTCAGGAAGATCATCTATGAACCTCAAGATTAGAGTACGGGAAATGTTCGTGCAATAGGACCTGACATCATGCTTGTTCGAAAAGATCTTCTTTATGCGATTTGACAGTAACGATTGGTTTAGATATAAAAAGCTTCTTTTTACACTATAGCTCTCTAGCTTGCGTAGAAAGCTATCATTCCAACTCCAGTCAAACATTTTATGTATATCCACGGCAATAGCTTCATCTTAGCAGTTCTTATTGAGAGTCTGCTATACGTATTGGGGATTTTCGTTAGTATATCAGTTTAATCCTGCCGAAGCGGAAGACATGTTTTCGTCAAAGACGTAGTCGGGTGTGAAATGTGGAATGCCTTAAGCATTGAGGAAGCTGATAGGGCGATAATTAAATGGGTCAGAAGATTATACAAGAATTTATAGGCAGGAACTAAAGAGTACTTACGACAAGCATGAAAGCGAGAAGCAGTGAGTAAATAATTGTAAAGTTTGGAGAGGGCATGCGAAAATTCCGGGTACATTTCTCTCGAAATTTGATTGAGATTTCATTGCCTTCGATTGCCTTATAAGTTAAGCTTAGAGATTATGTTATAGATCAAAAAGGGAGTTATGTATATGTACTTCAGTTGAGCCTCACTTGTAGGTGGGACGTTGTGTGTGAGTACTCCAGATAAATGTGCTTCGCATAAAGCTCTTCACAATTTATTTCTATTAGGACGGTGACTTTGTTTTGCCATCTTAAAAAAAGTAATTTAATTTTTAATTTAGTCATTATTAAGGTAATATTCAAATTACTTAAAATTATGTTTACTGGCAATGTTTGCAACTAAATTGAAAAGAATTCATCTCTTCTATAAAAATGTATCTACTTTCCTGAAATATATTAAACATTGATTTGATTTTCGCCTTACGTTACCACCTTTTTTGTCAGAGACCGGACCTTATGTCATTAACAAATTTAAAACATGTTAATTATTTCCTACAGTCGTAGATAGGCACTTTTATCGATCGGTTTATCCTCATCTGTCTTCTCTTGAACAAGAGTATTGGTCCATCTCTTGTGTAATATTTAGGGATGGTTTCCTGGATCTTTCTTTACCTGTGGCCTTAATAGTGGCGTTCAGGCAAATTTTCAGTAATGTGTATAGACGGGAGAAACTTCTAATCACACTGAGGGTACCGGGTTGGCAGTTCTCTCTTTGCTGCTTCCGATTGGTTGCTGCATCCACATTTGATGGGCACTTATGAGGCCGCAATGAACTGTAGTCTGCGCAAGTCGCTTTCTTACACATGCCACAGTTAAGGACCCCCATTTAAGACTACTCAAAGCTTCTCACAAAAATAACCAAAACTGAATAGAATAAAAACAAAAAGAAAATCGCAAATAACATTAAAACGTAATCAACAAATCAAAAATAAACAAAAACAATTATCCACGTGTTGACTATAGCCATGAGAAAATATCTATTGACAAGTCTTCATCTGAATAAGAATAACCTGGATACGAAAGTAGTTCAAAAACGTAGACTAGACGATTAAAAACCTCATAAAATTACTTTCAAAAACATCCAAGTCAGCATGATTCTGCTCAGTTAAGAGAAACACTACTCAACATTATCCTCTCTCTCCCAATATATATATATAAACATGGATGATTTTATTAAGAAAAAATTATTATTGAAAAAATACAAACTCTATAATCTGAATAAATATTTCAGTAAATTAGTGTCAGAATTGTTTTCTAAATATTCATGATGACGTCAGATAAAAATATAAAGTTATTAATATTTTTAAAAATTCTTTATATTTGAAAAGTATTAATAATATTAATTATTATCAATAATAATATTAATTAATACACTCTCCACCAAAATAGATTTTCTGGAAAAAATCCCTTTCCTCACATGGATTAAATGACAATGTGAATTAGAAAGAGCCAATCAAATCTTCTAAGGCATATGATGAGAAAGAATGTATCGGAGAACTTGACATAAGGTATGTTCATTTCAAGTGGAACAATGAAAATCAATAATTATGGTAAAAACACATATAAACGTTTTGCAGAACAAACATAAGTGAAAGATACCAAAAAGCCAAACTTTACTGATGCATACAGGGACACATTTGCAAATAGCCATAATCATCATCGTCCAAGAAATACACTGCAGACTCTAGAAGAACACAGTATTATTCTTCATGTGCCGTATCCCTTCAGGACGTAAGCGATCTTGGACTTTGGCTCACTGTTGTCGTTCTCAATATCTTTCTTTTTGGTATCTCTCCCAAAATCCGCTCCGCCATCCATTTGCTCAGGCCTATCAAATATGACTCGCACTGCTTTTCTTTTCTCTTTCATTCTCTCCGTTATGTATTGTATTAAATTCGCAAAGCCCTCTTTCCTCATTACGTGTCCAAGGAGCCCCATCTGTCGCTTCCTGATGTTAATTATAATTTTTCTGTTTGAATCCTCTCCATCACCTCATTTTTGATCACGTGTTTAGTCCATGTTTTCCTCAGCATCTATCTGTAAAACCGCATTTCTTCTACCTCAAGCAACTACGCCATCCTTGATAAGATCGTCCAGCATTCACTTTCATACAGGAGAGATGGAGAGATATCAGTAGCAATCCAGTAGTTATCAATAAATCTAAATTTTCAAAATTACGATATTTTTATAACGCCAAAAGAATTTTATTTCAAAGCTAATAAATTAAACGAGCAAGTGTGCAAGAAAAAATTAAAAAAAACAAATTTTAATTGACGTCGTAACCGTTTAATGAGCACACCACAATTTTTATCTCAACACAAAATTTTCGAAAAGAATGAGATGCCTGTGGTTCACTATAATCACTGATTGTATTACCGAAAGCTATACCGAGTTTAACCTTTTGATTGAATAAAATTCGACAATTAATTTAAAAATATCATTCTTCGAATAGAAGAATAGAAAAATTAACCCGATTTATCTACAGTCTATTATATGTATATATATTTTTCCGTTCTTTTCTTTCATTATATTGTATGTTCCTCTCAAAGAAAAGTTTGATTTTTACGAGCAGTTGGAATTTTTGTTTTAAATTCCTCTCATTTTACAAAGACGCGTAATTTATTTGTTAACGTTTGCGCAAAAATGTGTAAATGTTATTCACTTTTTATTATAAAGCACTGAATGTTGCTATCATTCTGTAATTTGAGTTGTTAAAGACACTGTCAGTAATTGTATTTTACGTGATTTTGTTAAATTTTTACGGTGTACTAATATAAAGTGAAAGTAAGTTTGTTTAACCATCGGAAATATGCGTCTTTGCAGATAACAAATATGTTAGTGAATAAAACATGTTAGTCTCCAGTTTGTAAATCTCTGAGATTTTAATAAGATAATAAATATAGTTATAGGAGCGTGGAACCTAATCTGGCAAACTTCAAAACATCTAGCAAGAAAAAGAATAAATTTAATGTCCACATCTTAAATGTATGCAACACCAGATGGACAGGAATGGGCATTTTGTAAGCAACACAAACATAGGATAATGCACTCATGTGTAGAGAAAATGCGATGTCTGGTTAGTATTAGCTAATGACATGACAAAATGTGTTCTGGGATACTGCCAAATCACTAACAGAATCCTCTTAGTAAAACAGAAATGAAAGCCATTTCACGTCGCAGTTAGCGTCCTGTACACACCGACAGCGAAGAGTAGAGTGGCGGAAATCGATAACGTTTACACCTCTCAAGACAAAGCCAGGCTCTTTGTAAATCAGACGATATCACTATCATGACAAATGCCAGAATTTAAAAACAAAAGGAATAACCAAGTAGACGTTCAAGTCAAATTCAAATAAGAATGTGAATAAAGGAAGTGATCGTAATATCTTGATAAAAATAACGAAACCACCGCGGTGAAAATGGGTTCAGTGTTGCAGGGAAATAGATCAGATAATTAGCAACACCTGGTGGCAGGAGCATCCTCTAACGTCTGTGGAAATGGAGAAGCCACAGAGGATATATATATATATATGACCGCATTGTTAATGCTTCAGAAAAGCATTTCTACACTGCAGAGCAAACACAAATGCCAGCTGCGAGAGCGGCCATATCAATAAATAAGTAAATTTAAAACCAAACGTACACCTGAAAAACTCAAATTGAAAGAAAAACAGTTACAAACAAATAGAACTTCAAGACGACAGAAATCAAACGTAATGAGAATATCTGGAAGAAAACGAAAAAGAAAATAATAAATTAAATAGACATTGAAAAAGCGATCATAATGTCAAATATTGAAATGATGTAGCGAAAATTAAACTTAGAAAGAAATACAAACGTATGGCTCCTTGAAAATCGTGCAATAATTGAAAGAGCAGTCAAAATATTCAGTGAGATTAACAGCATAAAAAGAAGGAAGTTGAACCAATAAATAGACTCTATAAAATCAAATGTATGATAAATGATACGAGAAATAAAAAAAGACCCCAAATGTGGAGCAGATATGTTACACACCCTATTTACTAGATGCGAGAGTAAAAGGTTTAAAATAGAGGCGCCAGCAATAATAAATGGGAATTAAGATCAGTACTAGGATGTGCGTTGTGGTACAGTGGATATCGGCTTGGAACGAGAAGCCGGGGAACCGAGTTCGAATTCCGGTTGAATCCATTGTATTCACTTACGCGCAAATACCCTTGGGAAAGGTATTAATCCGTCTCTTCCTTCCAGTTATGTGTTAAATAGCAGGACAGATTGGGTTCTATAGCCTTGGTCGACAACCAGTCTACCGCAGAAAGCAATGGCAACCTACTGCGGGATAATCTCCTGCCCAGTCAGTCATGTCTCTTTCGAGACATGATCGCCCAAGCGTGTATCATGTATGGCACTTTAACTGACTGACTGGAGAAGACGAACAGAATAAAAGCAACAGAAATATTTTTAGCCTTATTTTAGACGATTTCAACAAGATACCACACGCACGTTTAAGGCTGGCTCCTTGATTCGACACTTTTACAGTGAAACCAATCAAATATAACCGAAACTTTTATTCCATCAGCTCTTTTTCTCGCAATAACCGCCTCTGGAATTCCATTCCATATATTTGCTTACCTGATAGCTAAAAACTTGAAGAGTTTCGCTGCAATGTCAATTGCTATTATTTATCTCCTTGTTTCGCATCTTTTCCTACATAATTCTAGCACCTTGTTCTTCTCTCTTTCCGCTCTTTTCTTACGCAGCTTTCTTCACACCAGTGCTCACATCATTCTCTTGCCCATTCTTTGACACTCTGCAATGTCTTTCTTTTTCTCTTCACTCACCCCTTATGTCTGAAGTTTAAATTCCAAATAGTATTATTATTTAATTCAGGTGATTAGTGAAAAACCTAATGGACAGGTTTATAAAACGTATAATTAAATGAAGCATCACAAATTGTAAATTGGCAAGGATCATCACAGCAGCACATTATTACTAAACTACTGTGACATTTAAGTAAGTTTTTAACTACTACAAAAGAAAAAATATTTAGCTATATTATAGTGCAATACTTCATTAAACAGTGCAAATTTAATTTTTGTCACATAATTTGTGCCCAGCAGAACTTTTAATCGATTTCATATTTTTAAGAAATCTGAATCATGTAATCTTGAACATTTCTTTCATGTTTTATCTAATCGTATGAAGTTAAAAAATATAGTATTTTCCTCGTGGTGACTAATAAAAATTCTATTTTGAATATAATTCCATTCAATATATTTAATACAAAAGCTACCAATTTTTTAATTTTTTTTTTTATAATCGTGTCACCCCCAAGCAAAGCATTCCATTACCACTATAGCGCAGGGGGTTACATAGATGGTTTGGCTATAGGAAATGTCAGAAGGATGGTGATAGACACCTTAGGATGTACATAGGGAGAGAGTTGGAGAGAGTGGGTGTGAGTTAGTGTGTTAGGAGATGTCTATTGACCTTACATTTAAACTCCTGGAGGTTGTAGCCGTCGGGAAAGCCAGCATGTGGTAGGGAATTCCACAGGCGGGAAGTGCGAGGAAAGGAGCTGTTGGAGTAGAAATTGCGGTTACATTTCATCGGTTTCACTGTAAAAGGGTGGAACCTAGTTGCCAATCTAGTATCTCGTGCAAATTTACATCTAGAGGGCACCAGTGATTTAAGTTCGTCAGAGCAGAAGCCATGAAATTATTTATAGAAGAGGCACAGGGACGCCACGCCACGCCGGTGAGAGAGATACTGCAGGCGGTCAACCAAGTCGGTATCAATCACATTATAGATTTTTCACTGTATTTTGTCAAGAACCCGAGGAGAATAGAAGAGGCACCCGACCGGAAATTCAAGAAATAGAAATTTGTAATCAGTTCGACAGCAAAAACAAATCTGCGGAAAGTAGCTATTCTGTACCTATGTTCAGGTGATATACGAAAGTAAATATTCAAAAAATTGTGAAAAGCCACAGTTTTCATAGTGTGTAAAGTTGAATTACTAAAACATAGTGAAAATCAATCTGTCCTTTTGAACATATGAACTGACACGGTATATTGCGGACAAGAGAAAGGACATAGGTTCAAATATATGCAAAGTCTGTAGGAATGGATGAAGGAATTGAGAAAGACTGCGAAAGGTTAAAGGAATATAATGTTACGGAGAGACATGTGCACCCTGAATCGATGGGCCTTATGGATGGATAATATAAATGTGTTGCTTATAATGGCATAATATATAGCCACTAGCTCAATTTGTTGCTAATAATGTACTACTTAGTATTTAATATATTATATGCTTTGAACATATACTGCCTGTACGCATAAGTGTGTAAGCTGTCGTCATGTGACACAAAAATTTCAGAATCAATGTAAGCTATTTAATGCTGCGAATCATATCAAAATAAATGTAACATTTGTTGTTGCGTCTCCCGCACTTTTCACAAAATTGACTGTTCTTATATTCGACATATTTGACCACTGTAAAGGTTATTTATTACCGCACACCCGTATTTGAGTAGACGGTTAGTTTCCTGAGACAAAAATAAATATGCTGTTCAGAAGAAATGGAAAGTCTACTCTAATAATTTTAATTAATGAAAGTTAAATTTAAAGAGATAAGTATAAAATGATGCATTAACTCAGAGCCTAATGTTATAGAATAGATTTTAATCGTCTTATAGTTTGCTACTCCTCATTCTCCGTTGTTAATTTCTCATCACTTATAATTCTCTAAAATCTTTTTGACAATTTAAACTATTAAATGGAATTTTATGATCCGATTATATTCCCCCATTTGTCTTTCTTCATAATTCAAGCATTTTTAAATAAAATAACATTTAGAAGCTAATCCTATGGAAATAAATCAATCAACCACCTATTCGGGCTTAGCATCAGAATGAATGAGAATATAAGCTTAAAAGTTTCCTTTTTAGCTAAAGGTCAGTTGAAAAGATTATTCTATATATTTTTATTTAACGTATTTATATATTTGTTTTAATCCGATTAACTTATTTGGCCAAGAGAAATTGATAGGTGCGTGGTTTCTGCGATTAAATCATTATTTTGAATTCCCAATGGATACAACTCATATTACATAATTTATGTCTATGAGGGGAGAGAAATATTCGGGGTAAGAAAGATATGTTATTTTCAAACTTTTCAAGTGTCACTCTTTTTCTTTCACTCTCACTCTCTTTATAAATATACTACCGAATATGGATCAAATGTTAAAATTTATAGATTTAACAGGTTCTGATTATACTTAAACTCCTTCAGGAATTGTGTGCCGGAATTTACGTAAGAAAAAGCTACTTTGACGTTTTTGTATTTCTTCTTCCGATTATCTTCATATGCGATTAGTTTTATGCTAATCTCAAATAGACGCCTAATTGTTATAATGGATTTCGATGGGTTATATATATATATATATATATATATATATGAATTTATAAAAACATTGTATCAACCATTACAGTATATATATATGTATATATATATATATATATATATATTGTAATGGTTGTTGCAATGTATTTATAAATTCATTGTATAACTACACAAACATTTTCATGTTTCGAAGCCAGCCCATTAAGTTGTTGGCTTCATCCTCAGGTGGTCTTTTAGAAATGAGAATTATCTAGTTAAAAGCCGGTTAATTTTGTTGGATTTGTTTTTTTGTTTTTTTTTTTTTTTGGAGTGTTAGAGAGGTTGGTCTGTATTTTGAGTTCTGTTGACCTTTTGAAGGTCTTAGGGTTAAGTGTTTGTTTGTGACTGAGTACCGGATAGGTTAATCTATTAATCTTGTGAGGGCTGAGGCTGCTGGCGCCTTGCGTGTTGTTATTTGGTTTAGGAGTTGGTAGGTGTTGTTTTGTTTTGGAGTTGGTTTCTTCTTAATTTAATTTATGTTATTTTGTATTGGGGTGTGTGCTTTTTTTGTTTTTTTATTTTTTGTATTTTATAAAATATATTTTTTTAAAAATATACCTAAAACTATTTAAAAAAAACTACTTAAACTATTTTATAATATTATAAAATATAATATTTTATAATATTTAAGATATATATTTCTTTTATAAAATCTATCCATTATAAAAGATATTTATAAATATAAAATATATTTTTATTTATTTATCTACTATTCTGCTGCAACTGCATTATTTTTTGTTGGGATTGTATAGAGTTTGTTTTCTTTTTCTGTTTATTTATAGGCTTGGTTGTGTGTATGTTTTGTGTTTTTTTGGGTGGGGTTCTGGTTGGGGTGTTTTTTTACTTAAATTTTAGCGAGACATATTTGCGATGTTTGCATATTACTGCTAATTCGTCTCTACGGTTTAATAAATCGTTGCTGTTAGGGTACTGAAGAATGTGTAGTTTTTCGCTTAGACATAAAGGGCAGATGTCATTAAGTGAGTTGCAAGTTCTAGTCTTTTCTAGGATTTTTCATTTTACTGTTTTGAATCCTTTAGCTTCCAAAATTATGTGAAAAGGGATGTTTGGTTTCGGTATAAGCTGTTTTTAAATGAGGTTAGGTGCAAGTATCAGCGCTGGTTAAAATTTTCTTATTTGATCCGATATACACTTTATTTATAGTTGGATTTTCGGTGGATGTTATGTTGCATTGATAGATTATTGAGTTTGTTTTGCATCTATTTTGTAGTGGGCAGTTGTTAGGGTTTCTGCAATTACACAGTTTATTTGATTTTGCTAAGTGATGTCAATGAATCGTGAGTGAAAAATGACTCCACATTATAAGATACCTACAATTTATTTATTTACTATATTTTTTCAATTTCAGGGGAAAGCGTTTACCATTAACATTTATCGATAATTAGTTGTGAGCATTACTTTACTAGACCATCGTCTCTAGCCCCCCAGTAATTACGTCGTCTGATTTTACCAGGAGCTCTTGTGATAGTCTTCAAGACATGACTCCTTGAATTCCCTTTTTAGAGTTCATCCAAAATCTTAGTTTTTTGTATAATAAATGTGCTCAGTAATCGATTCCCACATAAAAATAATAACATAAGGTGTAAAGACGGGACTTCTGGCTGGCTACTAGTACATGAAATAATTATTCACGCACTCTGTATTGTTATATATATATTGAAGTTTTATTTTATTATTAGTTGGATAATATTATATTTTGGTTCTAATCGAATTTTTGTGTTATATTGCAATATAAATTTTACTGAAATTATCGAATCTCTCTTCTATTATATTTAAATTTCTTTCATTTTGTTGTAAATCATCTTAAATATATATAAACTTTTGTCTAGTGTTTCTCACACGTGTATGCATACTTAAAATGCGTGCACATAATTATAAAAAATAAATTATTTTCATGCAAGCATTCAGTATCAGATTTAAAGTATCAGTGCAAATATTTGCACACAGTATTGATAAAATAAAACACTCTGAATTTTATTTTCAGATTCATTCAGTATAAAATCTAATGTTTTAGATGAGGAGTTAAATTACATGTACATATAATAAAGCAAAAAAAATATGCGTCTTCTGACAACATTTCAAATTAATAACTTATATTTTTATATATCATTTCTCTAACACATGTATAGGAATTTACATATCTAATTTGTTTTCCAGTAGAAACAAAGATAAGTATTCATGATTGTGAAGTGATATACATACACGTACATGACAATCAAATCTGCGCAGTTTGCTCACACCTGAAGAGACTTGATGCAACAAAGTTAAAATATAACGATGCTGATAATACCCTATACTGAACATGTGAGCAGTGACCAATTTTTAAGCTAAAACGAACTTAGACACTTATGCTTAATATCGGAGAATAAAAAAACAGTGAAAATCGTCGGACACATAATTAAGAAAAAGACCTGACACATGCAGGAGATGGTGAAAAGGTTGCCAAAATAAAGTAAAATAAAATAAAACTGTGGCATAACAAGAATTAATACAGATATCAGTTAGGTGAACATTGCTAAGGACTAAAACGGCGAATAATTATAGAGAAGAATGATCGCCCCACCTCCTGAAGAAGTAAATTGCAAAGAAGAAAATTAATTTACTTAAGATTTTTTTATTACTTCAATTGAGGTTACTAGCAAGCTAATAGTGCAAAACATTTCACTAGTGCTTTCGGTTAATTTCTGCTCGAAACATTTGTTCAAGACTATTTTTTCTTCAGATGTCACGTAGACAATAAGTGGTCTATGCTGTAAATTTACTGGGTAGTTCTTAACGTTTCCGCCTGAGATTGATATGTGGACGATATCTTGCGAGCAGCAAGTATTTTTAATTAAATGTATTGGTTCAACACGTGCGATGATTTTCACAAAAACCGATATTAACTAAAAATGATAAGTCCGCACTCATCTATCTATCTATCTATCTATCTATATATATATATATATATATATATATATATATATATATGGATGCTACACTTATTCGAGAATAAGCCTCTAATGAGGCGGCTCGCAAAATTTTATAGCAGACGCTTGCTCAAGCACACTTGTGTTTGCTCAACACCCATAGAACCTGTCAGCCGTTCATAGTGCAACTATACTAAGCGGACATTAGTCACTGTTTCTCAGAGAGAGCGTTTTTCTAGAGAAAACAACAGTTTGAATAAGGCCAGGACGATCAAATCCTCGGTCACGATGACTTGTAACAGTGAGATTACATTCTTCCACAGCCCTTCAATTAAAGCTGTCTAATTAATTTTACTCACAATTCATTAGTCAATTCCTGATATAGATTTTAGACACACTTAAATGTGCCGAATGCTGGTATCTCTTCCTGCAGACCGATGACATCATGGAGCCACCTTCCTGAAAAGTTGACTAAGATGCGATTCGAAATTCATGGTCAGAAAGCGAACGTTCTAAGCACTCATCCACGCGCACATATAAGTGTGTGTGCATATATATATATATGTACCATTTTCAGCCTCATTCCACGTTCAAATCTGTTTAGAGCTCATTAAAAGAATCTAGATAAATGGCACTGAGTGTGTAATCTATGATATTAGTCATATTACGTTTATTCTTTAATTTTATGTTCTTTTTTTTGTGGCATTAAAAATATCAAATTTCCCGTTAATGAACACATATCATCAAAATTGCTCTAACAGCAGATGATTGCTAGATAAACTATCCAAAAATAGGTTTCAGATGTACGAATAATGGTTTGACAAACGCAGTAAACTGTAAACTGTTATATTGATGTTTTTTTCCAATATTTAATTTTTCTAAAACTAGTCTTACTTTCTCCACCCTACATTTATTCACGTTTTATTCTCATAATCACTCAATAAATCTATATGCTTAGCCCCCAAAATTATAAAAATTAATTTTAAACGAATAAATACAATTTCTTCAAAAATGACAGATCTGTCCTGAAAGTAGGTGTGTAAATATAATTTTCAATAACGAGCCATCCTCCAAATGTAATAAAAATTCCAAGGAGAATTGTCAATTAAAATGTAGCATTAAAAGAAACATTGGCATTTATTTGACAGTAATCAGCGATACAAAATTATCCCAAGATGCACTGAAAAATTCAAAGTAAAAAGTATATTCACACATGAGACGTAACGTAATGGAAATACATTTGAAACTTTAAAACGAATGAATGTTCTTTTTAAATAAAACATTGAAACAACTGAAACATATTGTTTAATTTAGTTTCTGTGAAATAAATGTTATCGACTTATTAACAGTATTCATAATATGTTATTAAGCATGCTAAATTTTAAAAAAATCAATTTATATGTACATACGTTAGTATTCAAAGGTAATTTATATAAATAAGGTAATAATCTCTCTTATTAGTTGAAATCCCCGTGCTAATCGACATAGATTTATAACCATAGATGTATACTTTGATTTCTTCTGCTAGATGTCGGAAAAATAATGGCTTTATTTTCAGCGAATATAAAGTATGTGCAACTTAATCTATCGAAGAATAGGGGCGTTTGATATAACATGTTGATTCATATCCTTTCTTTTGATATTGTTTTTGTATAGCCTACTCGCACACATTTTAGAAATACCAAAACTCACATAAAAATAAGACAGTAATATTCTTCATCACGTGAACTGTTGTTAGAAATTTGATTTAATAACTGACGACAAATGTAGCCAGCAAAAAATCTTGCTTGCCAGTCATGTACTAATAAATGTATTTAGGGAAAACTATATGTTCCCATTATTATACAAGCATAATGGTCGTATATCTTCTTATAAAACTCAACACACTTATTGCTTTGTAAATTATGACGATCATTAAATAAAAAATTACTCTCAATGTCTTAATTTTTGAAGAAACATATATTAAGATACATGCAAAGATAATTCAGCCAGAACAGCATTGGTTATAAAATATCTAAATTTCCCTTCGAATAATGTTGGAAACAGAAATTAACAGTCCAATTCTCAAAAAGGCAAGAATATAGCCAAAGAAAAAATTACAAATAATCAATTATTATATAAAACCATTGTAAAATACAACTTCAAATACTGATAATATTACGAAAGAAAAACAGTCAGAAATGAATAAATTGCATTGCATTTAAAATATACTAAATGTAGTTTATAACTAATGAATAGAAGAAAGACCACAAAAATACTTTCTACTTAAAAACAAATAAAAATATCAAGTGTGAAAACATAATTGAGAAAAGACGGAATCAACATAGTAAATAAGAAAACTGTTTGGTAATGTCATCTAAAAGCCTTAGATATTGGATAATACATAGGATAAATATCGCCATATTACATTTTAAAATTTCGTGCATGTGCGTTGTATATTTTCGAAATTTTTTTTTTCGACTTCATGAGATAACAAGGTCGGTCCTTCACCATCTATGAGAAAAAGAGCACGATGATTAAATTTTTCTTCGAGAAATTTAGAAACGCACTGGTTTTTTGCTTGGTATTTGCGCCAGAATCTTCCATACGGACATTTCAGAGCATCTGCGTGACAATTTGTGAACAGTGCAAAATATATTTAAAGAATTCTATGAGTCTAATAATGATAAAGGTACAACTGCTTAAGAATGTTCCTCTGATCGTTTTGAGGAAAAAAATTCCCGAATTTGTTGTTGAGAGCCACATACTTAACAGGAAGGGCTGCGTCTAGTAATGTCTGGCAACATGATTCTGCCCCATGCAAAACAAACAGGAGAAACTTGTCATGACTGTCAGACATTTACTGCGACTGCATTATTCCTGCGCACATATTTCCAATGAATGCACCCACCTTGATTATTATATGTGACGTGAAGTTCAGCGAGAGACTAACCAAACTTCTTGTAACACCAAAAGATTAACTGAAGGCACGGATGTTGGTACCAGACGCCAACTTAAACAAGGAGAACATCTGAGACCGATACAGAATATATAGTTTTGGTAAATACGTTAAAATTAGATGTCAGTATTATTTTAATTTTTTCCTAATTTATACCAGGATTTATCCATCGGGGCAAATGTTTTAATATATGAGTAATCAAACAAATGCTTTAAACAATCATTTAAGTTAATACTTTTTACAGTTTTTTTCGAAGTACAGTACCCAAATTGAAAGGAAAAATATCAAAATATACTTTTTATTTATAATGTTGTCAGATAGTAAAATATTATGTCTCTCCATATAATCCTTTACTTTATTATCTGTTTATCGATGTTATTAGTTTGTAAAATAACAAAAGGTTTTTAAAATATTTATATAGTAATTTTTCAGGCAATTTTTATGTGTAAATTTCTATTTTTTAAAAATCACAACTATAAGAAAATGTTTTAAAACAGGAAAATTGTGGGAAAGAAAGTAATTACGAATACATATATTCATTTTGATTGTGTAATGCATTTTTTTTTATTTGAGAGACGGATTTCATACGGTGCACAAAAATTCACATTCATTAAATACATTATTTTTCGTCATAGCAATTCAGCACTGAAGATGATCTTGAATGACATTTACAGTAATTAGGAAAATAAAAGGAATGAATAAAAATTTCAACGAATTTCTTAATTTGATTAAAAATGTTTAGAAATTAATCCGAAACTTAATGACGAATTACTGCACATGAGTGTTTCTGTTTGTGTCTCAAACATTTACCATCATCTTGGAATTTCTTGAAAGCTTAACTGATGTAAGTTTATGAAAGAAGATAGATGATAAATTAGTGAATACAATGTTGCTAAATGTCGCTCTCAAAACAGATTTATCTTATATGAACCTTTTTAATATCTCTATGGTGGCATTGCATTTTGATGTCTTTACTTCAGTGTTAAGATGGCGGATGGCATCTGTAGTCTAAATGTATAGATCATAACCAGTTATGTGATAAAAAAACATATTTCATATATCAGATGATAGTTGTAAGCTGTCTGAATATTCACACACTCTCCTTATCTATATCTTGCTCCGTTTGAGTACGATTATAATTCTTGACAAAACAATGTTTTCGGTTAAGTATCTTTAAATATATTCATAGAGCATATAACTATCTCCTTCCTAATTTATTCCACAAGAACACGAATATATCAAATCACTATTATGAATCTTTTGAATTGTTTAAACGGGATCACTTATAATGATATAGGTTACAAACTAAGCAATACTTCATCGTTAATATTTGATGTCAATGCGGACAATTATCATGCTATGGCTATTTATTTGCCCATAGGTTCTTTATGTACACCTGAATCTACTGTATTATTAATATACGGTATTTAAAATTTTATAATACTATCGATCACAGATCTAGGTTTCAGTGAATTTGGAACTTTTACTCATTTTTAAATCTTAGTTTGCGTTCATTTATATGATTTACAATGTTCACGAAAATGACTGTATTGACAAGTATAAGCCCCAACATTTTGTTCTTATATCATTCAATGTCATATAATTCACAAAGATAATACACGGCTTATATATATATATATATATATATATATATATATATATATATAGAGAGAGAGAGAGAGAGAGAGAGAGAGACACGAAGAAAGTTATATGTTTCGCCTAAGCGTCTCTTCCTGTGACAGAATTTATCAATATTACATGAATTTTATTTTAAAAAAATTATAAACAAAATTTTCTTCGTAGCTAGAAAAGACGCTCACAAATTACCCAAACGATTAACAGAAATTAAGTATTTAAAACATTTCATAATTCATTGTTGAAGAGAATTATTTCATGTGCAGTGCGTTGTCATTGATGAGACGTTAAATGATGAATATTAACAAATGTCTGAAGTTTTTCTATTATTGTGTATGTTTGACTTAAATTGTATTGTTTCAATAAAAACGGGTAAGATTGGGATGGAAAAAACGTAATATGATATTAGAAAAGACCTCACAATTAAGAATTTAACGAATTAATCTGTGATCCATCAAAAAAGATTTGACCATAATTTGGACTTAAAAATGTCATACTCATAAAAAGAGAAAATTCCAGTCTCTCCCCTCAGTTTGAATGGATTATTACAGGGAAATTTCAAACCCTAACAGCTTCAGAAGTAGATGTTATTTATGCTTAGACAAAAAGATTAAAATTATCAAATTCAGAGAATTTAGTCAATTGTTAAATCACAGAAATGCAATATTATTCAATTTCTGTCATAAAAATAAATTTAAACTATCTAACCCATCAAATCTTACAATTACCCCATTTCAACACACTTGCCGGTTCTTTCATATTTTGTGTGAAACATTTTTTGGAGAGATTTAAGGACCAAAGAAGTTAGGATAGAAAGCTACCATGCAATGGGTTGACATGCCAGAATAAGTACGCAACGACTTTATATTATTGATGTACGAAATTAAAATGCCTTCTCTTGCACTGAGTGAGTGGAAATGATTTTACTTCAATTACTTCAATATAAATATTTCACGTGTATAATGGTGCACCTAACTCTAAGGTTAGATATGTTCTTCGTATATATAGGTGAACCTAATTTTATGCATGTTTCCAAGTATAGTTATGAACATATGTGTTATATGTATTATTGTATGTATTATTATGTATATGGGTTCACCTAATTATAAGTATATTTCATGTATAATGGTAGACTTAATTATGAATATCTTTTTCCTTTATATGATAACACCTGATTATACGTAGGTAGTGTTAATATTGGATGTAGTCGAACTGATTCTACCTTCATGTAGTGAACATTTTACTCATATGTGTAAAGGTTAATATCACGATCAGAATTATATAGGGCGGTATATATGGATATATATGTGAAATGTTTGCTTAGATGTATGAAATGTGAAGAGTAGATGGTTATGTGTACATAAGCGTATATTTGTTTTATACATTCGGGTATTGTTTTAATAAAAAAATCGGGAAAGAGCATATATGCGGAATTATTAGATATACGTTAAAAGGATCATATATATATATATATATATATATATATATATATATATATGTGTGTGTGTGTGTGTGTGTGTGTGTGTGTGTGTGTGTGGATCCGCTCCTCATCAATTTGCGAGTGTGTGAACACAATTGAATGTGGATATTAATAAAAGAATACATGTCTGTATGAAGAATACGTTTATATATATGTGTGTGTGTGTGTGTGTGTGTGTGTGTGTGTGTGTGTGTGTGTGTGTGTGTGTGTGTGGATCCGCTCCTCATAAATTTGCGAGTGTGTGAACACAATTGATTGTGGATATTAATAAAAGAATACATGTCTGTATGAAGAATACGTTTGTATGTGCGCACACACACAATCATATATACGTACGGAAGCATTTAGGAGTAGATATGCGCATGGAAGTGGGGATGTGTGTATGTTTGCAAATATACGCATAATTTTTATGTGTGAGAATTGATAGCATACTTCAATATATATAGCACAAGTTATACGCGTAAAAATCTTGTCTTTATAATATATATATGGGAGTATACGAACGCAAAATTCATATCTGGCCACGAATAGATTTAGGTCTATAGGTATGTATAAGTATAAAAACACTTACAGTTGCATTTACATACGTGGAAGTGTGCACTTGTGTTTATGTGGATATGCGTGAGTGTACATGGGTGTGTTAATTTGTAGGGTTACACGTACATACGTGGGCATGCCTCCCAAAACTACCAGACGAACGCGGGCGTCCCTCAAGGTTCTATCCTAGGCCCCACGCTCTTTCTGAGCTACATTAATGATCTCCCCGACACCATTAGATCCCAAGTTGGCATGTATGCCGACGACACAACAATCTACTCCCGCATCGATCAGAAACCAGGTCTGGACGACAAAGTGAACCTCGCTGCCGTACTTGAAAGGGACCTCCAATCCGTAGTGACCTGGGGTAGGAAATGTTTGGTAAATTTCAATGCCTCCAAAACAAAGCTGTTATCAACTAATCACCATAGACAATCGCATCTACCTCCCATTAGCATGGGACAGGCTAGTCTCCCAGAGAGTAAAATACTACGCCTCCTTGGCCTTACACTCTCGGCGGACCTCAAATGGAATGACTATATTGAATCCATTGCCAAATCTGCTGCTATGAAAGCCGGCTCCCTGTGCAGGGCCCGGAAGTTTTTCCCACCTGAATCTATTCTGCACATATACAAATCTACCATCCGCCCGTGTATTGAATATTGCTGCCATATCTGGTCGGGTGCCCCTGCTGCTCTCCTTGGGCTTCTTGACAAAATACAAAGGAGGATCTGTAACGTGGTTGATACTGACTTGGCAGACCGGCTGCAGCCGCACTCACACCGGCGTGATGTGGCTTCCCTGTGCCTCTTCTACAAGTACTTTCATGGCTTCTGCTCCGATGAGCTTAGATCACTGGTGCCGCCTAAGCACGAATTTACACGAGATACTAGATTAGCAACTAGGTCCCACCCTTTTACAGTTAAACAAATAAGATGTAACCGTAAATTCTACTCCAACAGCTTCTTTTCTCGCCCTTCCCGCCTGTGGAACTCCCTCCCACAAGTCTGCTTTCCCGACAGTTACAATCTCTAGGTGTTTAAATGTAGGGTCAATAGACACCTCCTATCACACTAACTCCCAACTATTCTCACAACACTCTCATCTACCCAACCTTCATTCTCGGTATCCTCACCCGCCTATCACCCACCCTCTGTTATTTCCTATATTTAATCAGCCTTTCTCCACTCTACGTAGCCCCCTGCACAGTAGTGGCAGTGACATGCATTGCTCGGGGTGAAACGCTTATAAAAAAAAAAAATCTATGGAATTGTGAGTAGGCGTTTTAATTAGTAGGTGGTCAACGTCTTCGTGACTGGTCTGGATACCCCTAACAGAGATGAGGCCAATGAGTCTGTCCTTAATCTTTTTACTTATTTTTCTCTTTAATTAAAGAAAATGCTTATTCCGTGTAACTTTATTGTATCAAATGGTACGAAAATTGTATGGTGTTAGGAAATGAGCTAATTTAGCTCATAGTAATGGATTATAATTTATAACAAATTTAAGTGAAGTGTTGAGTTTTACTTTATAAATATCATATTGCTGTGGATAACATCCATTGAGGTCTCTATATAGATATAACACTTAACATTTTATATTAAGTTGATCATGTTGGATTATCCTCGCCGTTTACGGACTGGACATCTCTAACTATACATATATATATATATATATTTTAATCATATTACCCCGAGCAAGGCGGTAGCGCCACTGATGTGCAGGGAGCTATGTAAGAGTGAAGAGATTGGAAAAGAGAAAACCGGAAACCACATCCTAAACAGGGAACAAGGGATGAGCCTCTTCACCTGTTCAATAGACGTGAGTGGTCTGTGAACCGGGAGATAGTTTACACTCTTCTTTTGTATTGAGCACTTTATAATAGTAAACATCTTCATGTGGAATGTACTTTCATGAGTAATAATTACCTATATGTTTCTGGTTTCATTTCACATTAACTCAAGTTGACTTTATTCATTTAAATGAGGCTGATTCGATTCCGTAAAAACAGTGTGTTGAGTTACTGAGAGGAAAAGATAACGTAAAATTAGTATTGAAGAACATATGGCACATGAAATGGGAAATCACACCTTGTACAAATGGTATTAGTTTTTGTGTTAGTTCGAACACATTTTTTTTATGTTTTCATTTATATTTATACTATCATTTGTATGAAAAGCATTTGTGATTTCCTGAATTTGTTCAGTGAAAGAAAAAACACACTTTATTCATTAAATTTACAAATGAGAATGAATACTGTTTTCGGTGCCCGAAAATAGATCCACGGTTCTGTTTATACATCTAGTTATACATACTAATATGTCCATGTTGATTTGAACTTATCGAATTTCCATTCATAGTTGTCAACCTTCCATTTCGTATGTCCACAAATCTTGCTCAAATCGCTTTGCTCGCACAGATTTTCATAGCCCAAATAAAAGTTTGGGGCTGAAAGAATGCAGCGTTGTCCATATAAAATTTGTAAGCTATTAAGAGACGGATTTGCTGTCTAAGAGAATAAATAGCTTTGAGATAATTAAGTTTTGCTGCAACATGTTTACAAATAACTCCCTACCCACTGTACCAAGAATTAAGAGCTTCCGTTGGAATAGTGTAAACGCAAATAGATTCAAAATCACTGTTTTTGAATTAGTCGAGCTTTTTTAATTACTTCGCTTATCTCTACTATTGATTTTAGCTTATAGCAATATTTATAGTGGACGTTGCACTATCACATTTTGTATTGTACTTCACACGTTTAATATATAGTCAAACGTGCCTCTTAGACAGGGTTTGCATCAATTATTTTTTTGCTGAAAGATGAAATTATATCCAATAGACTTCGTGACAGGATTACATCATAACTAATCTTATATTATGTATAAACAATCATTTATGTATACTTGATGCGTATATCACATTTTTTCTGTCTTGGTGTGTAGACGAGAATTCTACCGCGATTTTCTTTATATAACATGTGAATTGAGTTATTAAAATTTGAAATAACGATATTTAATAGTTAATATATTTTGTATGGTATCAATATTTTATAACCAAATATTTTATATGGTATAATACTGCAAAAAGAAAATAAAGGTCTTTTTATATGAAGAAATCAAATAACATTTCACTAATACTTAAGCCCTGACTGACTGTAGCTTTTGATACAAGAATGTATACTTTCAGTAATATTAGAACTTTATTTTCGAAATATAGTATATATATTTCCCAAAGAGTGTATAATTTAGTCAACTAAATAAGACAAAATCAAATAATGAAGCATGATCAAAAAATTGAAATATTAAAATATTTTCTTATTCATGATTTAATGTTTTAATTTGTATAAAGTACACGCTAAAATAACTTACTAGCAAAAAGAAAACACTTTTTAGAACCCGCTCTCTGAAAAATATAGGGAGGAATATTATTAAGCATGTGGAAAAATCTTATATTTTATTCTTTATTGTCTATGAATATTTTTATTTTCCTTCTATCGAGGTTCTTAGTACGCACAAATGAAGAATATAAATAATTCCGGAAATGGAATCCTTTTGCACAGACTTACACAGGTAATTTCTTTTGTTTTCTGCTAATAAAGCCTCAGAAATTACTCTAGTTTAGTATTATACATGCTTTACATGCCAAATGAATAAAAACAACTGATATTATGGAACAATGTAACAAACATTCTGCCTTTTAAGTAGAAGTGTTCTATAACGCACACACACACACACACACACACACACATATATATATATATATATATATATATACATATATATATATAATTTGTCCTAGTATAACAACAAACTACATCCTGCAGCAAGTCCTCAGACTAAAAGGTCGCGAAAAACATATAACTACCTTTTAATTGATGCTGTTACCATTTTCATCTTCATTATTGCCAGCATAGGATCAAAACATTATGAAAGTATAAAAATAGACTTTTATTGTAAATAATACAGGAATACATATTCTTGAAGGAAAAATATTACCAGCAATGAAACTTTGAGGGAAAAATATTAACATCAATATGGCTTTTAGAGAAAAATGCATATCAGCAATATATTTACAAAATTTCGTCAGGTAAGCTGATATACGAACCTATTTCTTGCAAATGATATCTATTTTATTCCTACATATCTATCGTCAAATCTGATCGGCATTAAATAACCCATTGAGGCCGATATGCTTAAAATTAACCCAGCCCATATATATATATATATATATATATATATAGTTAGTTTCTAAATTTGATCATTATTAATGATTATTAATCAGTATTTTTATTAAAAGAGTGTTTAATACATTTACATTGTAGCGCTTTTTTTCATTTGGAAATGAGTTATTTCGATAACGCAGTTTTCAAACTTTAGGTATATTGATGCAATTTATAATAACTCATTTTCCAATGTTTCTAAAACGTACTACAGGAATTTCCACGAACGCGCCACTAGAAGTTTTAGGCCATCGAAAATTTTTAAAATAGGGAAAGAATTACTTAAAAATTAAAAGAAAATATACGTTTGTATGTTTCTAAGATGTATTTATAGGTGTAATTTCATCTAGACATTGCTCCTGATTTTTCAATTAGTAATTTTTTGTTCTTGAAACAATATTGCTGCACATTTGATAAATGCTAGTAAAGAAAAAGTGTGTTTCTGTCAGGATCGAGTCTACCTCCCCATTTTTAGAAAAAAAGAAAAAACGCCGTTTCACCCAATGCACGTTACCGCTCAGTCGGGAAGAGAGTCATTGTAAATACTGCTCTATTTTATTTATTGGATTATGTTTTATAAGGAAATAACATTTTTTGGCGTAAACGTTTCTTGCAAGCCTTTATCTCTTTATTTTATTAGGTATAAAATAGTTTGTTAAGCATATCCCCAATCGGGTTGTGGATATGTTTGACAAGCTATGTGTGTAAGTTTTACTCAGATTTCTTTCTAATGCATTTCATTACATTCATTAAAGTTTTGAATAGTCTATTTTTTGTCTGTGTCATCTAATGGATGTTTTCTCAACAATCTCGAGCAAAAAGAAACGAAGAAGAAAAATCAATAAATGTTCTATTTTGAATTATATTATTATTACTATTAGAAATTGAATGTTAATGACAACGGGCGTAGATTAAACTAATGGGCGTCATTAAGATATTTTGACGAAAAATTGCTTCTTGATATTTTTGGAAGAGCCACATTTACGTAGAATATCCTTTAATCACACATTTATTTAGCAACATCTCAAATGTAGATAATTTTAGAAAATGTCTAAAAGAAAAAAACATTAGATAATGTACTATCCAAAGAATGAAAAAAAGCACATACACATTTATTAAATAAAAAGAGATATACTCTACAATGTAATAATCTGATTTATATTAAATTTAGACGTAGAATCCCAGAGGCTAATTATTATACAAATCAAATAATTTTACAAATATTTCGAATGCAAATTCTTATTAATATAATAAGAATTTGCATTCGAAATATTTGTAAAATTTTAAGATTTGTTTAAACATCACAATATTTTATTAAAGTTATTGCTATTAGAAGATCTAGTGTCAAATTATTATCAAAAACTAGGAAATTATTTTATTACTTCAATAAAAATTTTAAAAAAAACGGGAACAATTGATCAAAACCTGTAATACAACAAATGTATATGGCAATTATTTGATTCAGTTACTACATTATATAGTGCTTATTCTCTTCAATATAAGCGAGCAATTTTTTTTAAATCAACATTTTCAATTTCCAATATGTTGGTTTTAATTTTTTAGCGTTAGTGTGCTTTGAAATCGTTTTGTTTGCTCCCTTCATATAATTACATCTTCATATTTGATCATAAACTTTCGAAAATATTCAAAGCAGGACTTGGTAATCCATTATTTTACATCCTGTAATTTATTTACAGGCAGAATTGGATAAAAGACAAGAATTATTGTGCATAAACACTGATTTACTTTGAAACTGCATAGTTGAGAGAGATACTATTCAAAGTATTTTGAATCCATTAAATCTCAATATTTAGCCTGTTCATTTTAACATCACACTGCCGACGACTTGCTGTTTTTTTAAGACACACGCTCATCTACATCGGATTAAATTCAACTTTTGGACCATCCTCCAGATTCATCGAATTTTATCGGGGATTTCAGAGGGAAAATAACACATCACTGAATATGTCACGGACCTGCCATTTAAATTGCTACCTTAATAAAAAATCTATATATTTTTTAAAGTACTAACTTTCAGATGGAATGTAAAAAAATGTTGGGTCTAACCGGATTGTTTCCAAATTATAGTTGCCAATTTTCAAAACAATGGAAAAATAAGAATTTCATGTGTTGATAAATCATTGCTTTCTGATGGGAAAATACTGTTCAATCAAAGCAATGGCTTGATAAGTATTTTGAGATGCACAAAGTATTTTGCCCATCGATTACTTTAAGAAAGTAAGAACTATCAATATCAAATATAAATAGCATTATGGGAGCGTTTGGAGGAAGAAATTACCAGAAAACGGCCACAGATGAATAAAGAAATAAGTGATATTTTACCAAAGCAAGACACCGTGTTACTAGTTGATCGCAACAATGGCAACATTACATGAATTATACTTTGGATTGCTCACGCATCAACCCTGTTATCTAGAGCTGTCCCTAAATGACTATTGGCTGTTTGCAGACCTAAAAGATTTCTCCATGGAAAAAGATTTTGCTTTAATGAAGAAGTGATATAAGAAACTAAGGCGTATTTTGAGGCCAAAGACAAATCGCTCAACAAAATCGTTTAGAATAGTTAGAGAAGCTCTGGAATCAGTGTATTACCCTCGGAGACAATACTGATAAATAAAGTCGAATTTTGCTTAAAAGTTTGTTTTATTAGTTAGCCTCGGGATTTCAGGAAATCAACATTGACGTATTTTCTTTCACCAAGATTTGACGTTTTAAAAATTATGCTTTACAGAGTAGTTGGCTGAGGATATTTCTTGACCTAATCCAATTTGCGAAGTATTTTGAATACATTAATTCCAGCCAGCAGAGAAATAATTACAACCTTTTCTTTGTTTATTCTTTCTTAGCTTAGATATTTTTAAGACATTTTTCATCCTTCGATACGCACTACAAATAGCAATTGGTATTTCAAATGTAGAAACCCCTCTCATTAAATGACCTTGTTATCTTTGTTTTAAGTACATGTTAGTCGATCTTCTTTACCTAAGTTTTCACATACATTATGGAAAAAATTATTACAGTTCAGAGAAATTTGACAAATGATTAGTGTGAATAATCACTTCAGACAGCAGTAGATATAATCAATCCAATAACCTTAATAAAACATATTAACTCTAGCTAAAATTTAACTCTGACTTTCTACATATAACTTCTATGTTCCTCGTCTTTTCAGGACATAGGTGGCCATGGTATTCCACGTTTTCCTATACCTGGTGGCTCTTAGAACGCTTTATCTCGTCTCACTTTCCCTTTATCTAGCCTGTGAGTATCAGATACTCAAGCATCGTTTCATGTACCAGGAACTATAGCGGACTTTTCCTGATAGACATTGAAATTTATTTTCAAGAAAATCTTATTTATTGAAGTTTGATATTTGCATTATTATTTTAAATTCATCGTAACTTTGGAATTCGGGTCCTGTCGCATATAAAAGTCCCAAAAAATTAACTCTTCGTTGGTCTTAAAAAGTGTATTGAACCAAAATATTATAAACAAATACTTTCATATACTTAATTTCTTTCAGTGATTTATTCATTGCGTGATATCCATGGATATTTGCTGAGTTCGAATGGATGTTGAAAATGTCTTGTCCAGATCAAATTCTATGAAGTAATATTCAACTTAATGACCATGAAAATAATGCATTTTGATAATTATTGATAATTGACACTTATAAAATATGTACATTCTTGAACACACGTTACATCAGCGAACTGAGTTCTAAAACACCCAAAGAAAAACTTCATGCAGAACTATCAAACTTAAATAATATTTCAAAACAACAAACTCATTCTTCTCGTTACATAAATTTTAATCATTTATACAAACTAGACACTTATAATGTTTTTGTTAAACTATTTGTTTTTTAAATGTCGTGGGTATAGTTTTGTTTGACACAATCTTGTTAGAAATCATTAGACGACGATCACTACACTAAATTGTATTCTCTATAAATCTCTTGCTGTCCCGATGTTATATCTAGTGAGTAAACAAGCAACAAGCTGGGAGAAACAGAGAATTGGTCATAGCAACAAGACTAGATGAACTGAATTTACTTCAAAGTTGTATGAAAAAACATTCACCTGCTGTTAATCATTTTAGACAGAAATTTCATTACAAATCCATGCGTTAAAGCATGGTCATTGGTGCCACATGAATACTAGATAATTCATTTTGACAATCAATGTGCATTTTATTATTTTGCTGGAAATGTTTTGATCAATTGACAGAAATCCAACTGTGGAAAATAAGCGAGCAAAATATAAGATATTTTTATAATATTATTTATAATGTAAGGATTAATTTTGAGTGAGTAACAATCTTCCTGAACTGTAACAAGAAACTCTGATATCAGTTTAGTGATACATTCCATATTCATTATTGTTTATTTTGTATAATCCTCAAATTAGTTTTATATTGAATCAGTTGCTATGTCTCCTTTCAGTAAAGGTAGTTCACGCTGTGTGCTAGATATTTTTCTCGACAGAATCTATCTTAAGCATTTACAAATCGACGAGTCATCTACGCAATGAATACTATCAACATATCTGGTGCTTCTGGTATGTATTTAAAAATGCCAGATAAAATAAAAAGAAACTTCAATATTACTCGTCCTGACCTGATATTTCGGCTTCAGTCAGTTTTCCACTACTGTAAAATAGCTTCCCTATATAGTTTCTATAACAATTCTTGTCGAAATGTTCCACTGAGTTTTGCTCTTTGGTATCAAGATATTACGCACAATACTATATTATCGACAAGGCCTCATAACTTTCCACTTAAAATGATGAGGTATAATCTATGCAACATTTTCTTTTCTCGCTTCTGAGTATTTATTATGGCTTTAATCTTCAAAGATTTAAATGCAAGCAATATCACCTTAAATCCAGTTTTCTTAGATATATTCATTTTTATACTTCTTCTTCTTAATAATAATAATATTCTCTGACAATCGGTAATCTCTTCATGCGTAATAAATTTATTCATATGCCTGTGGTTAAATGAATGGAACAAAATATCCAGATATCCTTAACTGGTCCCATATATTTCCTAATTCTATTTGGAAATATTCTATTTCTTTATAAAGAATCTTCCGGTATTCGTTGACTAAAAGAATAACAGTGTTGTTGAAATTTATCAAATGGTTCAAGAGTAATACATTTCCTCCGGCCCAATAGATGATATCGCATATTTAAGTAATGATGGGGAAACCCTTTCTAACCATTTCTAGAAATGATCTATTGTCAACATCTTGATTAAATTTTTTATTTCCCCATATAATATTCATTGTATTTGTTAGATATATTATTTTGGTATGGTTTCAGTTATTTGGCTATATTGTGTTGCACCAGTTCATGAAAACTGATAAAATGTTTCTTTAAAGATAAATGCTCATTCATTTAACGCTATTTTTAATCTTTGATACGAGACGTTATTTTATATATAGCTGATAGTTCAGATGTTTTTACGGGTTGAATAATATAAATGACGTCCACATGAAAATTCGATCAGTCGACATGTTTAATGCACATTTCACGATTCGTCAGGCGATTGTTTCCGTTTTGTCGCATTTAGAAATGCTGAAAATATGCTTCGAACACAACTTATTCTTTATTCAATCCTATCTCCTATCTCGGAGTTTCACTTAAGTTTGTTTATAAGAGCCCATCATCCTCTCAAAGCACAGAGCCTCCGCAAAGGGACATCCATTTATCGTGATTTCAAGGTTTATCGTATTTCAAGGTTTATTCCAAGAATGGTATGTAACCAGTTTCGTTTTAGATATATTGAATTTAACGAGCCAGTTTCCATCCACTTAGAATTTATTATTAGATCGGGAATGATGTCGGCTGCCAAACTTTGACCCTAAAGATTTTTGAAGGTTCACCCGTATATAGTTGTATCATAGGCACAGATGTTTACAAATGATCGGAGTATAATCTTAGGTAGATAATTTATGCGAATCATAAAATGGTTTGCCCCTTGATGTAACCCAGGGTAGCGCATGCTTTGACAAACAATTCCTTTCAGTATTGGCTGTTGATATCTGACTGGGAGTTAACTATAAAGAACGAATTTATGATAGACAACTTTTCCAGTGTTTCCATAGATGAAGTGTTTGTTTAGTAATACCTTTTGGTTTACATTCCTGAATGCCTTTGATATATATAATAATATTTTTTCTGGTATATGTGTCTTTAGGATTTTCACTAATTCTGTGTGTAATTGTGGTTAAGACGTCAGCAGCAGATTTGTTTGATCAAAAACGGTACTGCTCGACGTACAATAGTTTTTTTTCTATCCAGCTGTACGACAAACGACTTATTGACAATGGCCTCAAAGACTTTATAGATGATACTACTGAGACTAATCTGTCTTTGCTCTGAGAGGAAGATAGTTTTCCTCATTCTAAAGGTCCGGACACATTTCATATGCTTGGAAGAGGTTTCTTCTTGAATCAGTGTTAAATAACTTTGTTAAATTGGTATAATTCTGGTTCGCTATTTAGGACGATCATGAACGCTATATAGGTCAGTGATTTCTTTCGGTGGGGGTCTTGATTTATAATTCTAGTGACTTCTCTTAATGAAATGAGAATATTAACAAGATTGTGCTCAGTGAGAGAAGTTAAGTATTTGATGGCCTTTACCTCAAAATGAAAATCAGATCACAAAGATCGATATTAAAAGCTTCAACTTGTTTGTCGGAAATATCTCCATTTGGATATTTATAATAGTGGGCACAGACACTATCCTTCTATTCAAAATATAGTTAGTGATCTTACGAAATTCGCAAAAACTAATGGATTTATTTTCAAACTTATCCTGAACAGCTCGCATGTGGCTAACTTTTCGTTTGCCAGAACTCTCTTATACTGATTACGGGCTTTCTAAAAGAATTACAATCCAGACGAGACGGTGCTTAGTGACAGATTTTAAAGTAGTTGTTTCGGTTAGCTGCAGTGCATTTACGAGTAAAACAGGTGTGACTTATTGGTTTAATTGAAACTATTTTGGTCGTATTTTATACTCCATTCCAAAAATTCTCCAGTCGGACACTAAGACAGCCGTTTTAGCTGCAGAATATTTAAAGTTTTGCCGGGGAGCTTTCGTCATATGTGACCGATACGTGTCTCAGTCTGCTTTCTCATCACGAAAAAAACGATTTATAGAAGATTATATCAATTGGTGTAAATTAGGACACTGACGAGTAAATGATAAGGCGTGTTAAAAAAGGATAAAACTTTTGCTGTATATTTGCAGTAGCAGGATGTCAGAAAAAGACCGTTGAGGTTAGCCTGTTGTACTGTTACACCCGGGACTCTTATGAGTTCTTCAATGATCTGAGTTAGATCATAAGCTATGTAAATTTTCTGCAATATGTCTTTCCACGAGTGTTTTGTTGGTGTAGACTAACCACTGTCTCTTGTGAACGTTGAAATCATCACATATGTGAACTTTGGCCGAGTGAAAATTTGTGACTATGCTGACAATCTTTTTTGATATTCTATCAAAGACTATCACTCCTTTATTCTTAGGATGGCACAGAGGAAAACGAATGCGGTTGTTTACATAAGTACCACGCAGAAACACATATACGGGAGATTAGTTTCCTCGATTTTGTATCCTTGCGGTCAGAAAGCCAGTCTTTTATGTAGGCAACGAGCTCGTGAAGGCAGTGGTTTTATTTTGTTATAATGAGTAAAAAACAAAAGCAGTGATTGTGAGATTATGGGATTGAAGCATTGATATCCGTTTTACACGTGAAAAGAGGTCAAATTTAAACAGAATACGGAGTTCCTCTTTTGGTATAAGATATGCTATACCGCTGGTCTACACATTTTAAAGGTTGTGTTTGTTAATTTGGTTCGTTTTTCAAGTCGATTGTTTTCATGAGTGTTTTACTTAGTTTTGTGAAGGAGAAGTAGGTGATTAAATATACACCCATTGGAAATGCACGTATAAATAGTCTGGTTTCACTTGCCCGGTGATAATTGATATTTCGGTAATACAACATGGCAGCGAGAGACCACATGGAGACTACGAAACTTTCTAGAATCCATTCACATAACAGTAAAAATAGGTCTGATATTATACACCTACTGATAGACCGAGCCTTCGATTAATTTCAAAGGTGGCTCAGGCAGATTCAAAAAGAGGAATAAATCACCGAAAAAGATACACGGAGTGCACGTTTTTCGTTCACCTAGAAGTCGATAAACGCATCTAGTTCTTGAGTCTGAAAGAGCGCACGTGCAAGTGATAAAGGCAAGTTCGCTTATTAATATGAGAATTAAAAGGTTTATAGAAGTTGGAGCGACGAATGTTGTTCGGGGTGCAAATGCATGCCTTCCTCCCATGCACCATAATAAGGCTTACGGTTGAAAGTTTATGTTTTCGCAATAATTTCTCAGCATTGATAGTCAAGAGTAAGTAGCATATCCTAAATAATGCATTTGCGCTGACTATAGTAAAATCGTGATTATAGCTCGTGAAAGAGAAAAAAAACACGCAAATAATATATATATATATATATATATATATATATATATATTCGTAAATCTATAGTTTTGAAAGTTAGACTAAAACCAAATTATGCCATTAAATTTTATTCATATATATATATATATATATATATATATATATATATATATATATATATTATCGTAAATCTATAGATTTGAAAGTTAGACTAAAACCAAATTATGCCATTAAATTTTATTCACCAGTGCATGAACCATTTGTTGCACGGAATTTCTCCATTTTTCATTGTACTTAAATTCCCAGAATTTCAATATTTCCTCGTCAAAGAAATAATTTTTTTTTTCTGTGTTGGTCATCCAAAGATTGAAATTTTTTACCATTTTTATGTGGCAACTGCCTGAATAAATCAAAATCCGAAGGAGAAATAAATCGTGAATTTGTGAGTAAGGGTAAAACATTTTAGCCAGGCTGTAACAATATTTGCTAAGTCACCAAATCAACGGTGAATTTGACATTATCTTGATAGAAAACAATACCTCTTTTTCCGTTTGCCATTTGCGGCATTTTTCGTGAATTTCTGCCTTCAATTCATCCAGGTGCCATCAGTATATTTCCGAATCAATTGACTGGCTCTTTGGCCAAAGATAATAGTAAATGATTCTTTTGTAATCCCTTCATATGCACAGCATGTATTTCATAGTATGAATACCTGCTTTGTAAGTTTCTAAAGTTAGCTTATTTGGCATTGAACACCATCATTTCCGTTGAAAATTGATGTAAATTTGATTCAAAATATTGCATTTTCATTGAGTTTTACAGCAAAGAACGTATAGAAATACGATCCAAATATTGTTTTCCCTCATATGTGGTACAAATCATCGTGACAGTTTGACTATCCAAGTTTTACAATGCGCTTATGTTAACTTTAGATGAAATTTTCTGCCAGTTCACGCGTTGTGTATTGCGTGTTATTCTTAAACAATGTCTGGATCTGGTCCTCATTTGCAGCTGGCAGTCTGAGCATTTTTCATTAGTAAGGTCACCATAACAAACTCGAAACTTACCGATCAATTACGTGCAGTTATATCAGCTGAAATGTATTTAACCATAGACAGCGTGTATATTTTTTGGAGGTCGCTTGGGAGAAAATGTTGCCTTTACATAAATAAAAAAAAACAATTGTTTAAAATGCATCTTATGACCTATTTTCATAGGGATGCAAAACTGACACGAATTAATTTTAATTATTCTTGCTGAGGGGTGTCGTTTAAACGGAAATATTAGGTTACTATTACCTCAAAAATTTAATGTTTCCTTTCATGTTGGAACATGAACAACTAAAAATTAACATGAACATGCCAGACAACAACAACAACAACAACAACAACAACAATATATATATATATATTAATAAGGAACGAAAAATATAATTGCAACGTTTAAAACGCTGCTAAATATAATAGAGCAATGAATATTTATTATAAATTTTATTTTAGAACACAAAATACAAGCTACTTAAAAATGGTAAATGTTGTTTCGACACTGAAAAAACAATGTCTCATCACATAGTAAATAAATATCTTAACAAACATTTTTTGTTTATAATCTTCCTAGTGAGACATTGTTCTTTCAATGTCAAAACAAAATGTACAATTTTAAATTAGCTCGTAATCTCTCAGTCAGTTGAATGCCATACGTGATACACGTTTTGGGCGATTATGTCTCGAAAGAGACATGACTGACTGGGCAGAAGATTATCCCGCAGTAGTTTGCCATTGTCCTATTATTTAACATATTAACTGGAGGGAAGAGACTGATTAATACCTTAATAATATGGTATTTCAGCGCAAATGAATATAAAGGAATTCAATTGAAGTTCGAACTCCGCTCTCCGATTACTCGTTCCGAGGTGACATCCACTGCACTACATACATATTCTAAACTATTTACACTTTCACACCCTCATTAAGCAATCTAGAATAATGGTAGACTTTGAAAAAACAGTAACTACACAAACATATGCTCATCGTTTATTCAGTAATAAATTAGAACATTCTCAGCTACTGGTACATGTTTAAATTGTATATAAGACGCTAAAAGTGTGCCTTTTTCTACCGCTCGCCCACGATTCAGTGGTAGAATCGGCGACTGATATCAATTTGATCGGGTTTCAATCCTGGCTAAAAGGAATAGCATGTCTAACCGTATTGATGAGCTATAGTGTAGGAAAACAGATGTATTTGCAAATCGCTATATATAGACAAAAGCAACCTATTTTAAATACCATTGACATTCATACACTTATAACAATATATCACGGGGTAATGCAACTAAGAGGGGATTTACAACTGATACGTTGCAATCTTTTAAATTTACATTCTTACTGCATTTTATAGACAAAGAATTGTAAACATGTCTTACTGCCATTTTATGGACAAAGAATTGTAAACACCAAAGAATTGTAAACATGTCGTTTACAATTCTTTGGTGAAAAATTCCAGCTGAAGTCTCACACTGGAGAAAAGGCGCCATCGTAGTGGTCCTCGAATTACTAACTATTGTTTGTGAAGAGAGTTCATGGTTTTTCAATTGTTGGTCTACTGTCGCTTTTTACTTTATCATTGACGCCATTAAAGAGATTAGTAATTCTTCACTTCTCAAAATAAATAAATAAATAAAAATAACATGGTAGCCATAAACGAAATTTATTTTTCAAAAAATATATATACGTCTATATACGTCTATAAATATACATACACACCTACGGAGATACTCATAATTTAATAAAGTAAATTATAAACTAGGTAAAAACTTTTGGTTAGCGAGGAGTGAAGTGAAATGTTTGGTAATAGCAATGAACAGAAAAAAACGCGCGATATATATATATATATATATATATATATATATATATATATATATATATGCGCCATACGAAACTAAAACAACACACAGAAAATTATAACAAGATGGCATGAACATTATCCTGTTTGTAAGTTTGATAATATTTCAATCATAATTTGAAATCTAGAATTTATTTGAACAGTGGTATCGATGCTAGAATTGTTATAGTTGCTAGCTTCTTTTCTTTAGTAAAATATGTCCCCACTATTTTCGATGAGGATAATAGCATAACTGTACATCTTAAGCGAATATTTGGGCTCAGTTAATTCTCTTTTTAAATCATAACATTCACACTTCTTTGTCTAGCTTCGTATATCAGTTGACTATGTACCAAAGGAATAGAAAAAGCTCTGAAAATATTTTAGGAAGCAACTAAGTTTTTGAAACAAAGAATTAATGAATAACTGCTGGCAAGAAAAGTGAAATGAATATAGTATATATAAAAATGAGACTAGAAAAATATTTTATTAAATTAGTTTCTTTGTTTTCTTGTCTTGAATCTTATTCTTTGCTGTTGAAGCAAAAGATTCTCGCATAAATAATCCTAGAAAAAATCTAGATATAAACAAAATGTTGTAAAACACTAATTTATCTTTATTACAATGTCGATTATTAATATACCGATTTGCTAAGCAAAGCTTAGTTTTGAAACAGGTCCCAAATCAGAGAATAGTCGGAAAATCGAGCTCATTACTCAATCGTGATTGAACTAATGAGCGTAGATGTGGCACAACATCCAAAGTAAAGAGCACGTAGTTATTATCGCAAACGTTACTATCGTAAATGATTTAGCGAGTCATATTTGCTAAGAAATACAAAGCTGAGTGTCCAAGATGCTATTGTGCACATAGCTTAGATGAGACACAAGATCAATTATATGAAGTGCCCGATGATGACCGTACTCACATGCCAGGCAACACTGTTAGAGCAACACAAGCTTGACAACCATGACACCATAGCGAAGTTCTCCAGTCACATTAAATTGTCCCTATTAACAGAAATTTATTAATTCATAGATTATCAAAATTTAATGACACTGCAAATTTTGAGCTATTGCTAATTATGCGCAATTATTGGTTAACCATGAGGAAATAAGCCAATTTTTTTGACGGTAGTTACAGTATGTTTGGCATACTAGTTTACTTTCGTCTTCAATGTTAGTTCTCAACTAAGATAAGAATTTCTAATTAAAATCATCTGATGCTAGGCAAAATTCGTCTGACTTCCTTTTCTCGCTGAAGTTAGATGATGGGTTGTGATAATTTCCTGAATATAGTGATTCCTATGTCAGCTCAATCATTTCATAAATTTATACGTTGTAATATGTCTTAAGCCAGTTCCTTCATAATTTATAACTATCAAGATTTCTAATGACATTTGTACCAGCACAGACACATTATGTGGACTCTCTCGGTAACTAATGTCCATTTAGCTTCAGTCAGTCAAGTGCCATACGTGATACACGCTTGGGCGATCAGGTCTCGAAAGAGATATGGATGACTGGGCAGAAGATGATCCCGCAGTAGGTTGCCATTGCTTTCTGCGGTAGACTGGTTTTCGACTAAGTCTATAGAACCGAATCTGTCCTGTTATTTAACCCGTAGCCGGAGGGAAGAGACGGATTAATACCTTTCCCAAGAGTATTTGAGCGTAAGTAAATGCAAGGAATTCAACTAGAATTCGATCTCGGCTTTCCGATTTCTCGTTCCAAGCCGATATCCACTTTACCACAACGCACATCCTCCACTTAGCTTAGTTGCTGTATAAACGCCAGACTTAGCTGTTAGAGCACGCGTGTTGATTATTAATTTTCTCAATTCACTGGCAGACAGTTGTACTCGTAAAACAAAATCCGGTCATTTATATATATATATATATATATATATATATATATATATATATATATATATATATATATATATACTCGGAGAGAATATGCTAATTATTATATTAGCTAAAGTGTGAATGTTAGAAAGTTAAAATACGTTCAGAAGGCATTAATCGCAAAGACAAATAATTGTTTAAATAATTCCGATCATTCTATTTTAAAATGACTTCGTATCTACGGTGTAGAACACATTTTAAATGTCGTATTTGTTCTGTAAATAAAAATATTAGAGATTTGTTACAATATTTGAAAATTATATTTTTGTAAATTCTTTCACCTTTACCCAGGTGATAATGCTACTAAAACGCTAATGAGTACGCCAAGAAACTGGGAAGATTGTTCAAAGGACTCAAAAGAACAGGGTTCAAGAAAAGAGATGGTGATTGACTGCATTTAACTTTTTGAAAGGAAGCAGGTAATCAGAAATGAGTCAAGAACTGTTAGCGTATATTTGGCAGTTCTCTCTAGTTAGTTCAACAGTAAAACGGTGACGTGATTATGCAATCTAGTTGCAACCTTAAAGTTATGTAGTTGGGGAATCGGGTAAAGCGTCTGCTCAGTTTAGTTGCCATTGGTTGAAAAGCTAGAGGAAAGTCAAATCACATAGATGAGAATGTGACTGAATTTGAGATCGATTACACTGCAGACCTTGTTTGAATTAACAATATTTTATATGAATAATTTTTAATAATTTTGTGTTTCTATCTAGAGATATACTATTAAATGTCATATATGATTTTTTCATAATACAATATTTACTTTTCAGTAAATGATATAAACTTAAATGGATAATCGAGAAAAAAGATATCACTCTGAGATTTGTCTATTAATATATTCTTGGTTGCCAATGCTGCAAAACATAAATTATTTAACTCACAGCTTCTTGCGGAGATTATTTTCTCAGCATCAGTACAGAGAGTACTTTTCAAATTTCCAATAAAAAATACTCGATATATTTTGGTGCTAATTTTTTAATATGTTGTTTGTCGACTCGGTTCAAGATTTTGAAAAAAAAGATGGAAAGAATTGAGTAAAATGCTGAAAGAAACAATCGAATTAAAGAATCTTTGAAAAATGAATTTGTTGTCTTCAAAAATTAAATATTCGAAAATATGTTTCTATCAATTAATTCTATATATATTCAATATTTTATTTTTGATTTCAGTAAAATCATGTGATCAATGATATTGTCTCTCTCAAAATAATTTAAAAGACGTTAGCTTTACAGTCATATGCTAATAATTAACATAATTAGGCTCATGTAAGGACAATAGATTTTTGAATGTCATTAATATAGCTATATGCGAAGGTTTATATTTGTCACTACATTATATCATATTATGGAAAAATTATTCGATTTACAACCACGTTAATCTACTGATAAAGACTTAAGTAAATTAATATCCCACTACGATTCAGATAATAATTTTAATTATATATAGGATAAATCGTTCTAAACCATGTTACGTTGCAGCTGAATCTGTCTTTCAGATAAAATATGAAGTGATATATGCTTTGCTTGTACGTTTATTTTTAGAGGAATCTGGAGAATTGATTTTTTAATTTTATTATTGATTAGCAGAAAAATATATTAACCGGTTACCTATTTCCAAAATAGTTTCATAATGATAATAATTTTGAAAATACAAACAATCGTAATTTGTGCATGCAATATGTGGGTTGGACGATGAAGGTAATGCTCATTCAATTCTGGAGTGAGTAGTCATGCACAAATGCAAATAATTAGCAAAACTGTTCAACAGACAGAATTTACGACAAGCAATAAGATGAAAGAAAAAAAATAGATGAAAGTTACACCACCCAAGCAAAGAATGTAGGCAAATAAAATGAACAGTAAAAATGCAAGAATTTCACAAAGTAACAATTGGCGTCTACACAAAGTAACAAGTTCGGACAAGCGAACGTAGCGTACTTACTTAAATAGAAGATCCGTTCTTTTTTGAAACTGCAAACTGTCACTTTTATTCGCTTGGAAAAATAATACCAGCATGCATTTGCGACCTTATGAATGGAAAAATAGTTTCTTTTTTGTTTTTGTTTTGTTTTGAATGTATTCCTATTTCAGATGTTCAGTGACTTTTCATGGTCGAAGAGATGCTTGTATTGAGAATTAGTATCGCGAACGGTAACTTCTGTGAGCGTCTTTGGCTGTCGGTGACCGAGTCTGGTTCTTTCTGGTTTTATCACATGAAGCGTATTACCTCAGCAACCCTGACATTTTGCTTGCATGTTGATTTATTTGGAATGTGCTATCTCTCAATGAGGGAGGCTAAGCAAAGATTTATGCGCGTTTGTCTGTTTGCCATTTTTGTGACCTTTTAACATGTCAGCGAGTTGACGTCCCGTATAGATTCTGAAAACATTGTGTCCAATGATCTTGCGTGCACGAGTCGCCTGCGTATTCTGGGGTGAAACAGATGGTGTCTCTTACGTTGTTATCTGTGGTACAAATATTGATTTGGAGGTCGCAAGTGGAGGGAATCTTGCAATATGAAGGCAATACTCATCAGTATCTTGTTGGGTTCTTTGGGCATCAACACAAGATAAATATCAGAACTGAGAGAAAGCGTTTACTGTTGACTAATTTCAGCAAAGATAGGTAGCGAGTTAGGTTTGTGTGAAAGTGGCCAGCAATCGTGTAAATTTACGTCTCATTTGTCGCAATAGATCGACTCCCCCCGGTTAAGTTAGGTTGTATTAGCTTACCAATTTTTCAATAAGTCGTTAGTGTTCTCAGTATTTTTGTTTTGTTATTATTAGTCGAGATTCCTAACTTCCACAGTCGTATGGCCTCTTTTTTATCACCTCGACTGGATCAGTCTTTGATTTTTTTCTTTGATATTTTTTCATACTTCGTTTCCGTTAACAAGTGAGATTTTTGTTTTTGCCTAAAGCATAATACAATAGCTGTCACCAAATCGGTCGAGTTTTGATCCCGGCCAGAAGCAAGTGGATGTCTAGCCACACTGAATAGCTGTGATACAGCTAAACATGCTTGTTTGTGGATGACTAATATATAAACAATGGCACATATAGATTTATGCGTACAAATGTTCATTTTTCTGGATTTCTGTGTACGTCCCCCTGTGAATATGGGGCATTGTGTTATATGTGGGATTTGTTGTTGCTGGGTGCTTTCGTGATGAATAAATTGTAATGACTGAGTTTGTTGTGAATCTGATTAGGTCTAGAATACTTAATTTTAAAGATGCTCTCAAAAACCAGACATTTTATGTTTATCTGAAAGAATATTAATCCAGTTCACTTAATTAATATCCGATATGTATATATATTTTTACCCCAGTTCATAGGAACATATCTTGTTCAAAACGACCGGTCTGATCTGTAGAACAGTTACATATTAGAAAACTCTGGTCAAATGATTCTATATAAGCAGCTTCTCTTGGATCCGAATAAACGTTGTCTTTGGTAAATTTCAATCCATTTTTGCGAATCAACTTGTCATTGTACTTTAAAATTTCAGACAGATAAAAGTATGAAAAAGCTCTTTTTTATTTTCTCGAGAAAAGCTGAAAGTAGGCACTATGAGCCCATTTGGCATATAGGACAATTCACAGGATAAAATTTCAGGCATTGTGCGGAGAGTACTGTAATGTTGCCTGAGCAATCGCTGATTTCTCATAAACCTAGGACCTCGGCCTGGAGAGGCCACTCTAGCATAACCACATTGCTTACAGTTATTTCGACCCTACCAGCAGCTGATATATAATTATTTCAGGGCATAGCCATTGTCTCGAAAAACCGAGGGATATCTTACGTACAAATAAAAACAGGCATATAAGGAAAACAAATGCAGTGAAAAAAATGTGGGGTTGAAAACAAGGATGAACATACATGTTCCAACTAATAAACGAAAGGGAAAGGCGAAACGATTTCATTAATTTTGCAATAAAAGGCGAAAAGTTTTCATTAATTTTTCAATAAAAGGCGAAAAGTTTTCATAGATTTTGCGGGTACAGCAAAAGATTAATATTGGATTAAAAACTGAGTTGTCTCGCTCTGAAAGCATGGTTATACTCTCAGGGATGAGTAAGGTAATACCTATCCCTACCGAAATGATTTGAAATGAATTTACATTATCCTACCCGCATTTCCCTGCAAACACAAAGAGTGATTATTGAGCTTAAAATAATTATCTTGTATTGTTGTGTTTTTGTTTATACATATTACTTTGTGTACCATTTTTAGTTGCTTTCCCCTCCATTTTTGCTTGTTGAGCAAGGACAGATAAACCGGTATATCATTTTTAATCTTAATCTGAAAATATATATTTATATTGACAGTATATACTTTTAATATGCATTTTATGCTGTTATAATGGTGAAACCTGAAAACCAAGACTCATGATTTGAGGATTCTCAAATATTAAGCACACGTCTTCCAGAATTTGCCACACATTTCAACACGACAAATAAGAAATATTTTATTCTTTAGATATATGACACGACATACTTGTACATGTTCGCATATAGTGTCTTTTTTATTAATTTAAAGTTTTGTAATTAATATGAACATATTCAAATGAGAAATACTATTGTAAGACATTTATGGTACTTTTAATTCAAACTGCACATATATCAGTTAAATCTTCCATGTGAATTATTTACATTTAAGAATTCATTATATCCTGTTTATTTCAGTCTCCGATGAACTTAGATCATTGGTGCCGCCTAGATACTAATTTACACGAGATACTAGGTTAGCAACTAGGTCCCACCATTTTACAGTGAAACAGATACGATGTAACCGTAATTTCTGCTCCAACAGCTTCTTTTCACGCGCTTCCCTCCCCCTGTAGAATACCCTTCCATATGCCTGCTTCCTTGACAGCTACAATCTCCAGGAGTTTAAATGTAAGGTCAATAGACACCTCCTATCACACAAATATGGAATCTGCAAACAAATTTAACTTCCAGCACTGTTTCGTCACTTTCATTCGTACGACTACCCCGTAAAATTTATTCATCCACGTATTTTCCATTCAGATGGGAATCAAGTTACAAGGTATATTGAATTATATAACATTGGGTGAAAACGGTACTTATCAATGGAAAAGTCTGAGTTAAAAGCAATGAAGAGTGTAAAGGGTGATTCTTTCCCAATGGTTGTTTTCAATTGAATGATAATGAAAAAGATGCATAATACTCTATTTGATGAAGGGATATTGCTTCTGAAAAACATTAACACGTAGACATTTTCCCATTTCTGATTAATCGATAATGCTGTTATTTCAGTGTCGGCAAAGACAGAAAAAAGTCTTAACATAGATAATTATCAGATATTTTCTGTAATAAAATTTTTTCAACATAATATGCGAATTTGATATATCATTTTAATTATTTATGTTCAATTAAATATTATTCCATATTCGTGTTTTTGGTTAATCCCTATGTAAATAAGCAACAAATATATGTAAGACGTCAAAGAAATGATTCAACAACTTGATAAATCTGGTAGATATTTTTAAGATAAGATATAGACAGGTTGATACATAAATAGTCCAACTGTAATGCTCTAATGGATTTTAATTCCCTATTTATATTTTCCATAGGAACTCACAAAATACACTTGTAAGGCATTTTTGCTGGTCGACTGATTATTTGCTGTTTATGGTTTATCCACGCATTATGGCTATTTAAAATCGTAACATACTTGAATTGTAAAACTATATTTGGGAGTTTAAATTGCATTAGTAATATTCTCAAGGATAATAATGATCTTTCCATATACTAGTTCTGCTAATTAACTCATAGCTGGGTAAAGGATATTGGATCATATCTTTCTCAGAAATATTTGCATGAAAATAATAAAGACTTCATCAGGTGCTAGACTTCTCTGACAATGTCCATTTCATGCCATTAAGTAGTCTGAAAAAACTGAAACTTTTGTTTAAATGTCTTTTAAAGTCTTTTAAAGCTATGTACATTTTCTTGTGAGAAATAGAAAAAAATATATGATTTGAGTCTATTCTTTATTATTTTTATATTTATGTTCTAATATCATAATGGCTTCTTTTCTCGGTTTTTCCGATATTTTATTCTCGTGCAATTTTGTAATTTACATGAACAGTGGACATAACCCTCTAGACGAAAGTAATTATTTTTACGTTTTTTTTTATCTACATAGCGGGGACATTGTGCACAGCTGCTCTCATTGTAGACAAGTTGTTTAAATGATAGTATTTCCAAACAAACGACATTTTATGATATGCATTCTTCTTTCCATTGATGTTTAAATTTCATTGATAACTGTATATAAAGAACCGTTTAAATATATTAGTCAGACAAGATTTTATTTGCAATACTGTAGGTAGCACTCATTATATGAAATATTTTTGATCGATAGGGGTTTATTATGACGTTTTTTGGTTTTATAGGACGTTTTCATTAGAAAATTGACATTTAAATTTTGTTTCTAGATTAAATAGAAACATTACAAACTTGGTTCAGTTCCTGGGAGAACTATAAAAAGTAGACCTTAAAGTAAAAGGAAGTATTATTTAGATAATTAAAATAAGTTATTTTCAATAAATATCTGACAATGATTTTATGAGTTATGTCATTCGAAACAAAGTAATATTTTCATTGATAGGCTTGGATTTGCTGAGTATGAGAACAACTTTATTAGGGAAAAAACTATAAAGGAATTAAAATGAAGAAAACAGTATATTTAAATTTCTGATAAGCATAGTTAAGTGGAAAGCATGCGATCGGAATAAATTTGCAGAAGCGAAAGTTCGAGAGAATAAACTTACAAAAATATTGTTATATTAACCATTTCATCTATTAAAAAATGATATCTTTCCGCTAATCTACTACTGTGATTAAATTCATAAATGCTTGATAAAAAAAAGAAATGCTCATCAATTGCCAAAATCTTTACTGAAATATCACAGCGAAGCTATATTAAGACGGCGGGAAAGTTACTGAAGACGGTATACGAGGTAATGACCAATGGCATTGTAAATTATTCTTTGCAATTTACCAACACCTCTAGACAGATATCATAACAATATTTAATGCTTGGACGTATGATAAATTTGTTCATCCACATTAGAGATTCTGGTGAGAAAAATTATATAAAGCTCAATGCGCTTATTTTTCTTGCAGCAGACTTAGCACTTGATTTAATATCAACTTTTCACGTACTATCAGCAAAGAAAATCTCAGCATCAGACGGTACAAAATTTTCATCTGCTAAAGAATAATATCATCCATGCTAATGGAAGGCAAAAAAAGTTCTAATAAAAATAGAAGCGTTTGACTTTTGACTGGTACAATTAAAAAGTCATTGCTTGCCCAAGTTACAAAGTATTTTTTACTTTTTTTTAAGATCAACTAACAATTTCACCTTGACAAACTGATAAGACTTACCATTAGGACCGAATTACATTTCTATTTTTAACTACGGCTCTAACATTTGGAATATAATTACTGAGATTCGAAATATTTCTTGTTTGAGAAAGAGTTATTCATTTCCGAGTTTTACTCATCAAAATGAAAGTAAGGATCTTAATGCATTCGTTAGGGGAGCTTACCAGTTTTCAAATATGGGCTTAATTTCACAACCGAAAATGATATAACTTAATGGCAATTGCCATATTCTAACGCATCATTCAATAAATCCAGGGCCTGATATATAGTTTGCATCACTAATAAAAAGTTTCTAAACGTAACTTAGGTGTGTCACAAGTCCAAAAGTATGAGACACTCAGTGAAGATTGAACTCACTGTAATGATTCTAGAGAGAAAAGCTTGCTGAATTTTACACCACCTCGTAGTGCCCCCATAAGATTTTTTATGAAATGCTAACCTTCAAATTGCACGAGGCAACTTGCGCCTCTATCGGATCATTAGTTACTATTGCAAAGTCTCAAAACAACGGAAAAATCTAAATTTCGTGTGTTGTTAAAGCATTGCTTTTGATGAGAAAAATACTGTTCAAGCAAAGCAGTGGCTTGCTAATTTTTATTCGAACTACTCCGTCGGAAAAAACGGTAGAGATGTCGTATGCTGACTTTGAATGCGGTTGTACAAACACAAATGATGCTGAAAGCTCAGGTAACTTAAAATCGGCAGTGCTCCCGAAAAACACAAAACAGCCACACAAACTTTTTTGGACCGATCGTAAATTAAAGTTGCGTGAGATATCAGAGGAATGAAACATTTCAGAAGACAGTGTATTTTGCATAAACTTTTCTCACTGAGAAAGCTGTGTTAAAAGTGGGTGCCGCGTTTGCTTACAGTCGATTAAAAACAAGGTATCAAAAATTCAGACCTTTGTTTGCAACTGTTTCAACGCAACAAAAATTCTTCGTTAATATGTGACAATAGATGAAACTTAAATCCACTACATCAATAAGAAATCGAACCGTCATTGAGTTCTATACCTTTGGCCTGCAACCAGTCTACCGCAGAAAACAATGGCAACCTAATGCGGGATAATTTTTCGAGCCATTATCGCCCAAAGCGTGTATCACGTATGGCACTTAACTGACTAACAAATATGTCGACAACATTCTTTGGTATTGAAATGTTATTTGTGAAAAAAATTATATATTGATAATGGCCCCCTGATACTACTATTTTCATCATACTTTCCATTTTGGATTTTGCTAAAGTTTCTACTGCTTAAGATTTAGTACTGCAAATTTCAATTGCTTGAAATTTCTAACCTAACATAACAGGGTGCAAATATGTCTGCAATACGACATTTTTATTTAAACTTAAAATTATAACAGTAAAACCGTGGGGTAATATCCAGGTATTTTCGTGGGCGTCAGAATGAATATAAGACAATAAGAAAAGTAAACATAAAACAAATGAGTAAAAAGTCCCGATTTTAACGTTTTATAGCGAAGATGTGTATGTGCTTTCGAAACTAAATTTAATTAACACAGTATACAATTGAAGCGCTTTCTATAAACAGCATTTACATTTTATAATTCACAACAAAACAAGGCAATCAGTATAATAGGAAACACAAGGAAAATACTTCAGAATAAGTTGCGACTCAATCCTAACAGGTGAATAACCTCACTTTCTGTTCAAAGGACAAGTGAAGAATATGAACCGGGCCACAGGGGAACTTATCTACTACTTTTGGGTTGGAAAAACTTCTTTTTCTTTAAGCGTAGATTTTAGAAGTACAAATTTGGAATGTGTTTTAGAATAAACCGAAATACAATCCAAAAAGAAAAGTATATCTTTACTTTAGTTCAACAGGCAAAGGAGGATTATGAAACGGAAGATTGGTTAAAATATCAACTCTTGTTTACTTGTGACATAAAAATTCTTATTCTCATTTGAAATATAATACCATTCTTTGGAATTCAGATTTGTAACTATTGGATGATTTGTAGTTAGACTTTGCATAGAAATACTTAAAAATCAATAGGTCTTTTGAGGATACTTATTTCCAGGTCGTGGACAAAAATATGAGTCTCCTCCCAAAGCAGACAGTCTGACATCCTGTTGTAATATTAACATGATTCTTCTCCTCTCTCTGCAGGCTTCCATTTTCAGTGTCATTTAATTAATTGCCTTTGCTCTTAGAAGGCGCGTTTCCAGTCTTATAGCTTCCCTGCTCTTTAATTGAACCATCCATTACAGCCAATTCAATCGGTAGACCAGTTCACAGTTGAATTAATATTGAAAAGGGAATTGTGCAGTACGCACTACAAAGATAATAACAAATCTGGCCATTAGATATCGTTTTTCGTAACAGCTTGCCAAGAAAATCGACAATACTTGGCGTAATAAAATTGTATTAAATAGGAAACAGCTTCTGTCTAACTATTGCTAGTATATTATCTCGCAATTAGGTAGCAAATTCGATTTTTTTAAAGCAGCCTGTAACATATTTGATAGGATTTAGATAATGCACGGGAGAATAGGTTTTGGAAAAAATAAAAACAAAACTATGATGATATACAAGGTACAGAAAGATGCCTTGAAGCGATATGAGACCGTCGCCATGATACTTAATGAAAATACTTCATATATAGCTATATATCATTCCATAAATTTAAAAAAAACGTAAATGAAAATATTCCGATTTCGTTGTCGCTTTCTTACATTAATTATCACTGTAAAGAGGGTGATTGGAATATTTTCTTTAAAAGAATTTAAACGATAGAATCTTTTTAAAGTTTTCATTTGTTAAATTCATTAAATCACTTGTTAACATACTTTGGTAGTAACATGTACTATCATGTAAAAAATGTGTTAATAATTGTCCATTGATACTATAATTTTATACTATTTCACACCATGGATTTTGTTAAATATTGAACTGTTTGTGAGCTAGTATTGCAACAATCACTGGATTGAATCTTCTAAACTTATATATATATATATATATATATATATATATATATATATATATATATATACAGGGTGTTGTGAATAATTTGTCTTAATAACTCACATCTCATTTTAACAAATATATATCAGAATTAGACATTTTTATTCGTAAAGGATAAATCTATTCAGTAAAATCTCCATAGGCTTCAATCCCAAAGTCCAGATGAATTTAGAATATCTTGCACCCTTTCTTGGATGCCTCCTTCTTTAAGTTTGTGAATACTGCTATAATCCTTGCTTTCAGTTCATATTTATTGTAAAAAAATTATTGGTATTTTGCTCATATAATATTAATCAAGAGTATTGCAGTGTTTGTAAACTTACATGACAAGATTAAATGGGTGATGTGGTCGCAGAAATTGCCTGACAGCAACGATTGTCTTCTGCTTGTGTGGCATTTATCAGAATCCTGTTGCCAGAGAAAAGGAACAGCAGCAGCCACACTTTTGTCCCAGAGCAACACTACCGCTTACGTGGCTTTGTGCAGGCCATCATGTTGAGTCTAAGACCATCAACAATAGATTTGCGAGATTTCAGCAGAACGATCAGAAAGTATTTTCTGAATTGCCATATATTCGTAATCGATAGACTCATAGAATTCTTTCCGAATCCTCTGCACTGTCCTGATACCCAAAAACTGTTTTACATTTTCCGTAGCAAATCTTAGTCAGTAGATCTCTAAACTTCCGGCGGAGTTAAATAAATCATGATCCTTTTTTTTCCACAGACGGTGCCCAACTAACTATAGTGACAAAATTAAAAACCATGCGCATGCGTGAAATTATAAATTCGACAAATTTTACATCGCACAAAATATATGTATTTATATGGTATGTAATATTCATAGGTTAAACTGGTCATTTTTATGTAGATTGTATGTTAATCTAAAATTGTGCAGTTATGTAAACACCAAGGGGTGGAAATCTATGCTTTAATGCAATTTGCAGGTGTTAGTATTCAATTCATGCATGAAAGATTGTCATCACTGGGGGTTGACCTCTGTATGTTTCATATTTACATACTCCCAATCGTTTTTTATTGATCAGTTTAGCCTATGTATATTGCATAACTTAAAACTATTTTGCCCTCTCTTTATATATATATATATATATATATATATATATATATATATCATAGTAGATCTAACAGAACGATTTGAGTGTACTAGACTAGTTCAAACAGCACATTTTCTTGGCACGATCAACAATCGCCCAAACATTAGCTAAAATCCCCTCAACACAGTTGAAGTAAACTCCACAGGTCGGTTCTGTGTGTGCCTAGCGTACACAAAAGTAACTCAGCGATCAACAGCAAAAGCGTTGTCAAGCCTTACCAACGTTCATTTATATTGAGAAATGTGTGCGACCATCCATCTCGCACACACATACACACACACACACACACACACACACACACACACACACACATATATATATATATATATATATAGAGAGAGAGAGAGAGAGAGAGAGAACATTAAACTCTCTCTCTATATATATATATATATAGAGAGAGAGAGAGAGAGAACATTAAACTACCCTTTTTTATCCTACTTATAGAGAACATTATGTCATTAACATAGAGTGAATCTATTATAATGAATCGATTGCTAGGTCTACTGATACGTTATTTGAATGTGTCGTTCGATGTAATATTTCTCACTAGAACCTTTCTTACAAATTTGAAAGTCTATCTTTTGTCCACGCATAGAATATTGCTGTTAAATCATGTATAGCGCTTTTGCTACGTATCAGAAGATTCTTGTCATAATTAATAAAATAAAAACTGCAATCTTTTACATATCATCTTTAGACAATTTCCCACCTGTGTTACATAGCTTTCCTGTGCATTCTGGTTTAATACTTTCATGGTAATATTTCTTATTTTCTTTCCTATTTGGGAACTCGATTTACTTATATGAGCGCAGTTCAGTATTGGTACATGGGTCACATCATTTTACAGTTGAAATGGTTAGATCTATCAAGTATTTCTATGCCAGTAGCCTCTTTTCTGGCATTTCCGGCTCGTGGAACACTGTCATAGCTGCTAGCTGTCCAGTTAATATTTGTCTGGAAATATTTTAATGCAATATCAATCGTCTCCATCTTTTTGCTTTTATCGTGTTTTATTTTTTCCTATCATTTTAGTAATTGAAATGTCATACCTATCAAGAATATATAAACATAGCTTTGTCATGAATAAATCATTCAGTAACAAGTTTGCGAAGTATACCAAAAGAAAACGATTCTTGTCGACGTATATTTTGCATTTACTTATTACACTAGTCAAGTTGAATTAGATTAATGATTTATTCCTGAAAGAACTAACAAAATGCATCATTCAATTTGATTTTTTTTTGTATTATTAATGCCGATGTTTGATCATTTTTATTGAGGTGCTAATGTTTATCACAATGCGTACTGTTAATAAAATCAATTTCAGTGCTTAACCATATTTTCTGATTCTATGATATTTAATTAAAAGTATGTGTTCATGTCTTTATTCAATTTCATTAATATTTTGTATGTTAATCATATTTGTAATACATATCATTTCTATTAACATTATTTACAGAAATTATAAATAATGTACAAAGTAGTGCTAAAAAATAAAGATCCATTTTTATAAGGCTAGAAAGGTAGATTTCATAATTTCATTTAAGATTATTTGTAAATGAATCTACTTAATTTTGCAGAACTATATTTTTTGTTAAATATATATATATATTGCCGGCCGTGTCACTAGCAACTCTATGCTCATTAGTATCGTAATTGCGGAGTAAAGTCGACCCCAGGATTTTATCGCAAAATTGTGATTCCTGCCTATGTTTCTCGTATAGGTAGACCCCGAAATTTATGCCTACTGATATTATATGATAATCTGTAACAAAACCACGTAAAACCATACCACTTATGTTTATATTGAGATTCTAACCGTAATGCATTTCTGTATGTGTTTTATTGGAAGTAACCTAAAACACACAGTTACGTATTGTGAACACTAATTGTTATAGGTGTTGTCCTACTTGTTTACAAATCCGTAGTAAATGTTTGCATTTTATCTCCGCCATATAACTTAGTTTTAGAAAATAAAATGATGCTTGAAATCTCGACTCGTTCAGATTTTAAGAAATCACTTGATATGATATTAATAATGCATGCCCTTCATTGCTCTTACAATGTCAATATGATATTTCTTTTTATATGAATCTTCTTTATGTTCTGTTGCAAATTTTTTTCCAACTTTCCGCATAAATACTCATTCCATTGTTTGGGTATATATTTCTTACGATGTAGGACAAACTTGACTCAACTGAAAAGCAAAATGAAAAGCATTTCGATAGAGAATTATTAATAGCAGCAAAATTAAGATGGATAACATATGGAAATCGGAGAGATGTCATGAAAAATGTGTTAACATCACGCACCATTTCACATTAGAATTTGTGGAATGATACCTCCATCAAATCTTGAAAGCGTGATAACAGATATTGGGCTTAACAGATGTTTTTACAAATATATATATTTCATGAGGATATTTTTAAAATTCCAAACGAATCCAGTACTAGCTTCTCACTGAAAGAAGGCTGTTTCTTTTTTAGAAAGCGTCTAATATTAACATTTCAGGACTTGATTAAATATTTTGATCAAAAGCATCCGTATTAAATAAATATTACATTTTCCTTCATCACCCTGTTTAGTGTATTCACAGCAACGTTTATTGCAGCTATTCCATGCTCCTTTTAATATTTAACCTTATGATTTTTGTCTCAAGTTTTGGGATCCATCTGTCATGTTTACTTGTTACACGTTTTCCTTATATATTTCCTATTTTAACTAGAACTTTGCCATAATGTACATATTCTCATCATCTCAATAATAATTTGATAGTATCGCATATTTCTTGTTTGCAAATTCTTCAGCTTTTAAAGTCATGTATGAGATTGTATATTATGGAAAAGTTTAACAAATGTTTCCTTGTGTCTAAGAAATATTCAACGTTTGTTTAGTTCTTGGCTGACATCTTTAGTGTCATGACTTCATCGTTGATATCTGCAAGTAACTTTATGTTCTCAGCTAGTATATTACCGAGATATATTTTTAATAAATTAGGACACTTATTAATAATATGATTAGCAATCGTCAGGCGCTTACTAAGGTCTTACACAGTCGAATAAATCATCTTAAATGTTTGCAATAATAATGAAAATTTTAAGATGAAATTTAGATAGTACACTCATAATATAAATAAAAGAATATTCTGAATTTAAACATGAACATTGGTTGTTTAAGAGCTATCATTTTGTGTTAATTATATGAAAAAAGACCCTGAAAACTTGTAGGTGATACATAATTCTGCATTTATAAATATATATCGTTATGAAGCCACTTTGGAACATACTACGTCTCACTTACGATTACAAAAAGTAAGCAACGTCAAGCTTGTTCAGTATGTACATGTTTTATCGCTTTGGAATTCCAGAAGTTGCCATCTTGGGTCAGCGGATGATGCAATATTTAATCTTAATCGAAGAGCAATTTTCAATTCTCGTTGAATTTGATCCCGTTACTTACGAGCAAATAACATTGGAAAAAGTGATTCCAATTTTTCTTACCGACTTGTTTTCTTATATTTTTATCTAAAAATATTATACAATCTAAAGATAATGTCTAGCTTAAAATAAGCTGCAAAGCGGTGATTAGCCGTAGAAACCGAACAAATTAAATAATTTGAGGGAAGAGCGAATGCGATCTTCATTCAGCCTTAGTCGAATTGCATGATTATCTGAGGTATTATTAGGTACAATTGCATGATTATCTGAGGTTAGCTGTACATACCTTACTTCATGCGCATTTACATGTAACAGTATAGGTTAGTATATTGCACGAATGCCTTTAGATAGAAGAGTGGCTATAAAATTGAACGGTAGTAGGCTTTTGGATATAATGAATTCGTCTGTTAATTGTAGTACGACCTGCGTTACATTGTTACAGTAACAAATGGCACTGCACATAGCTTTACGTAAGCAATTCATTTTTATGTGAAAAGGCATTTCTAAACAATTAAAGAGGCAGTTTTTGTATAACTATTAGGAAATGACCGAAACTAGGCTCACCAAGAATAGACTGAATCAAAGAGACGATTAAATATTCGGCCATAAATGCACGTGGATTAGCCTAAATTGTGGGACCAAATCTATTCTGTCATATGTCAATTCAAAATGATTCGTATATAAATACATTTCTTAAGCTTCTCCTAACAGTAAAAACGAAAAAGTACAAATAAGAAACGTAATGTAAATCCTACTTCAAATATGAGATTTTTTTTTCGAACTAATGTTTGTAACAGTTTGCTTTTTCCTGTTAATATAAATGCGATTTTCTTTCCAGGCCTAAAAAGGCTCAAATAGATTAAAGAAGAAAAAGTTTGTTTCAGACATCAATTTAACATCGAAAAATTAATAGGGTTTTGCCATCGTCGATTGGAAAGTAGAAACACAAAAGTAATCCCTGTAAAAGTGTTTTTCTCTCCTTCCTTAATAATGTTAATGCTACATTCTTTCTTTTTATATCCAACAGAGTTTTATCCCGCCTGTCACTTGCTAAATACTTTCGATTCTTCTTTCTGCATTTCTTTATCTGTTTTATTTTATTTGTTTATTTTTTCAGTCGAACACATCAAGTGTCTACTACTTGCAAAAACTTATAAAACTGATTAGTGTTGACGTTAATTTTTATACATTTTGTCAAGTGAATTTATAATTTCTAAGATGAGATAATATTCACATTATTCGGACTATTGTTCTAATCTTTGTTTCCATTTGCCCGGAGTTTTGGCCGTTGTACGACCCGACCTTCTTCAGGTGCTAGGATTTACACACAAATCTTTTATTATGAACAATGGGGTATATCATTCTCATTCCTTATACGAAAGTGCTTTTGCTAGTCATGAGTTATCTCCCTTTAACATTTCTCTGTATGGTATTTGCTCATTTAAGGAAACATGGCCCAGTGGATATAGACGTTGTTTAGTTATAGTGACTTGGACTAAATTATTGTTAGTTCAATACCAGGCTACAAAAGTCACTCAGTTACCCATTACCTATTGCATGGCTTCGGTTGAAATAATTACAAAACATAATATACATAATATAGATACATACATAGATGTGTGTATGAGGGTGCCTATTTATGGCAGGTAGAATTGCCCAATAGTTATCCGAGAATCAGTGTAGTCAGGAAAATAAACTTAACAATATCGGTTTGAGGTGATCTCATCGTACGACACGTTTCAAACGTGCAAGGATATCATGCCCCACATTGATTCAGAATGTTGTGATTAATATTATGTAGACAGAATTGTTCGGATGAAGTCGATTTTTTTTTCTAGCAAGAACTGAGCAGTCAGGGTGGACAAGTATGTGTGCGTGTGTGTGTCCTGGAGTTGCTGAAATTTACAATATTAAAAGATTGATTTGCTGCCCTATCTACAGGGAATAACCCATACTTCCGTCAATAAATACTAATCTTAGTATCTTCCACGAAGGCAGCTGTGAAGCAGTCGTGTGACAGTCTAGAGACAGCGTAACTATACTGTTCGGACTTACACTTCGATTTGATGACTACTCTTATTTGTATATATGTTCTGTTATTCTAATACACTATTTGAAACTACGCTCTTGTTTCCTTGTCTTTTTCCTGGCCGAAACAGACCACAACAACTTGACGACTACGATTTTGCCACAACACAGGTATAGAACTCTGTCCAACATGTGAGAAATTGTGATGTACCATATATCTAACCCTTAGACCTGTTACTTTTGCTTGGAAATCAAAAGCGTCTGCCCCTATATATATATATATATATATATATATATATATATATATATATATAAAGGAGACAACTGCTTTTCATCTTTGAAACTTAAATACGTTGATTGTTCAGTTGTACCGAAGTTTGAACTGCTAATATTTGGTTGTTGTGAAGTGCTCTGAATAAAAAACAGGAGAAAAATGTTCGAATTCCAATTGCAATCGTTTCATTAACTTATGTACAAATTTCTTTGAGAAATATATTAATCCATCTCTTCTCCATCCAGATGTGGGTTAAATAGCATAACGGATTGATATATAGACTTGGTAGGCATCCAATTTCTGCAGAAAGCAATGACTACGTACTGAGGGAAAATTTTCTGCCTAGTCAGTCATGACACGATTGCACTAGCGTGTATCATGTATGGCAGATACGGGTTCATTTCTGACATTTTGTAAATTATCAAGGCTTTTGCAAATATTTATTTTTCGTTTACTCAGTAAATAATTATTTCGATATACTTAATCTCTTCAATGCAATTCTCACTTCCGTTCTTAAGCCGTTGTCTTAATGATATTTAAATATTTACTTCAAACATTTTAACGTGTCCATTATTGTATTCTGTATGTGTATCTCTATTTCATAGTATGGATAGCATATAGAAGCAAACACAATACCACTTACCCAATACCACTTACAATCAGAATGTGAGCGATAACATTTCTGAGAGAGGTGATAAATAATGTCTTGGAAAATTTACAACCAACATGATATATTCGATGTTCAATTTCCTGTCTATTTTGTCAGGTCTTCAAAGCTCATGACAAACGGAATCAATGCTTCTTCAGAATTTTACGCGTTTAAAGACAGGTCAGGCTGTACTTTCTTAGTTTCAGAAAGGAAGACACTGATTTTGAAAATATCCACAAAAGCGACGGATAATTTTTTACCACGATTCTTGCTGGATATTCATAAACATGGTGGGATAAAAACCGGGAAACATAACGATAAACAATTAAAAGTATATTGCACAATTTTTTTAATTTGTTACTTAATTTTCATATGTAGTTTAAATATCCAATTTTTTAAAACACATTTAAATACTGCGTTTACATGATTCATTAAAACCTCAGATATTTTCATCCATCATTTTACAATATTCATATATAATTCTTAAAATGTTTCTTTATTTCTTGGAACCGACTGATTTCAAATGACCCTCACAGAAAAAAAATTAAAGTGTCAAAAGTATGGTGACTTTGCAGGTTATAAAATTAGACCTATCAAAACAAATGAAAAATTTTAGAAATGATTAATAAGTAAATCCTTCTGCTACGCGACTTTTGACTCACTACGTACATGATGTTCTCTGTGGGTTATTGAAGTCCTGTCAAGATATTTTACATTGAGTTTTAAAGCTAAATTTTATTAACCACATTCGATCTCAATCTAGGCATCGAAAATGTAGAAAATAGGAATAATCTTTGATCCCTCTCACCGTAAATATCAAATGAATCAAAATGACTTATCTTCACACTGCTAGCATTTTAAATATTTTCATACGTTGGAAAAATTTATTGATTCAAAAAGTAAATTTTAAAATATTAGAATAGCAATATTCATAAAAATATGATGACTGCTAGTTCATTATTTTTTTTGCGTCCATAAAAATTTATAGCAAAAAAAAAAAATGAAAGCTATATATGTAATACATTTTTTATATAAAAGAATAAATTTGTTTGGAATAGCCCAAAAACTAATAAGATTGAATCAAATGAATGTTATACAATATTTGTCATTTCATAATTTATAGTAAAATGAATATAAAAAAGATTGTATTCATATATTTATTAATATGACATAAACATTTTAAAATATACTATTTATTTCTTTTGTTGTCAATTATGAGAAACAAAAAATGTATAATTACACTTTCATCTGTTGAAGTTATATAAAAACTTTCATAATCACATTTTAATGATAAAAGTATAGTCGAGGAGGTAATGTAAGTAAAATAATAATGTTGTCAAGAGAAATTAATTTTTATATCACCCCAATATTTGCGGGCACAATATTTTAACATTGTTAAAATACAGGAAACGTGTCTTATAATAAAACCGTTATATATATATATATATATATATATATATATATATATATATATATATATATATATATATATATCCTTCCTTTCAGGATACTAGGTATGACGGTAAACTACATCTGTCAATAATGACTCTGATTGGGAACTAGTGAGGAGCATGGATCCACCTCTTAATTGCTAGAGTCCAATATATGGGTAAAGGGTTAACAACCAAACTGAGGTCAAAAGACTACGAAAATAGACTTTTTAGAACTATATACATATATATACACTTTTTATAGAAAAGCAATAGTTTTCGAAAAGACATTATTACTAACAATACATTTTCGAAAGAAAAAAACATTTACCAGCAATAGATTCATAATAAAAAACTAGAAGTCATCTGCAGTTTTCTTAAATAAAAAAAATTCCTCCAAATTGACTAAATTAACCTTCACATTATAACCAAAATTAAAAAGAAATACCTTAAAAACATACTTATTCGGCATTAACTAACCCACAGAAGTTGATATTCCGTTAAACAAAACTCAAGGAAGGTTTCAAGTTCGGTGGGTTGGAATTTTCTCTTGTTTTTCTCATGTCTTAATACAAGAAGATACTCAACAGCAGATACAACAATATATATATATATATATATATATATATATATATATATATATATATATATCACTGACAACAATAAATTTACTATCTCACCGTATCAAAAACCCACTAGTAAAAATCCCTCCACACTCAATTACATTAGTGAATGCCCTCCACTATTACAAAATAGCCATTATAAAAAAACTATTATATCGTGCAAAAGTCAATTCATCTACAAATCAGATCTTCCACAGTGAACTAAAAAACATAAAACAGACACTCGTCAATAATAATTTTCCCAACTACTTAGTTGATGAACAAATACGTTATTTTCTTAAAAAGCTTAACATGGAAAAAACAACACATGATACTAACCCAACCAATCCTAAACATATCACTCTCTTATACCGTAGCCAGATGCACTCCAACTACCAACTAGATGAAAACATCCTAAAAAAACTAATAAATACTAATATTTCTCCGACAGACTCTAACAAAATAATTAAGTTTATTATATATTACACTAAATCTAGTACATCTAATTCATTCGTCCGCAACGACTCTTCCCCCACCGTTATGATTTGCAAAAAACCAATGTAGTATATAAAATCATATGTCCATTTAGAGAATGTATCTCTAACAACCTCAATAATATCTACATTGGCCACACCACAAATTCGCTCTAACGGCGTCTGACGTTGCACTTAAATAAAAATTCAAATATATTCCGCCATTTAGAACAACACGGTTATCAACGCACACTTCTGAGAAAACGCTTGTGGATAACACGTACATACTCAAACAAGAAAATAATAAGCAGAAACTAAAAATCTTCGTAGCAATCTGCATTAAACAATTTAAACCTGGTTTGAATACAATCAATTTTGATATTTCCAATAACATACTCAAATGTCTGTAATCAGACCAGGGACCACAACACCACTATTTTGTCACTGTCTTCGGCCATCCGCCACGGTAGGGATGGACTTATATTTTCAATTCAATTCTCTTTATTGTTAATAACTTAAATGTTCTATGTTTACTGTGTGTTAATATTTACTCTTTGATAATGGCTTATGTGAGCCGAAATCTTAGACCCGATAAAAAAATCAGCAATTACTGTGATTTTTTGTTGTCTTTCAACGACATCACCATCAAGTATATCAGACGGTATGAACGGATCCTACACAAAATTAATAGACAAAACTTGTCTATATTATTCAATGAAACCTGCATTAATATATATATATATATATATATATATATATATATATCTTGCAGACATTTTACACGACATATCGCTAACCATATTTTGCCGTCATTTTTGACGGCACGAATCTACTCGTAATGTTATCCTTGACACGCATAATTTGTGAAATTATTTTAATCTTACTTCGTCTTCATTTTAAAAATGTTATTCATCTTGATATGATGCTTCATAATCTTCACTCTTATCTCTCTCTTTACGAAATATTCATATTTTAAAGTCTACTTATTTCCTTTGTAGCTTTGTCTTTTCCCTTCTATATCTACGACCATGCCATCCTTACTCTCTCACTTACAAATATATAAAATAAAAGATGTGAGAAGACAAAACAATTTCTCACATGTTACGTCTTTTTATTTATTTTTAAATCTCATTGCTTACTGCCAGGTTACGTTTAAACACAATTTCTCGTATGATCACCTAAGTTAAACTACTTCGAGCCTCGTCAGTAACTTAACGATCAATCATTTGAGAATATAACGTGTTGTAATCTTGTAAATGCAATAAATAAAGGCATTAAATTATTAATCAGTGAGCTGAAATTCAATTCCAGTTGACTTCGTTATATTCACTTAGGTGTAAATACTATCATAATGTGTATGAGATCACCAATACTCTTATTCTTATGAATCAAGTAGTAAGACTTGTATCACTGATTCATTATTTCACCCCACAAAAACAAAACGATATTTAAAAACTAAAAATATTTTCTGACTTTAACCTGCACAAAGATGATTAGGCGTAGAAAACGAATCAATCATTTAACAATTTCTGCACCTATTACGTGATAATCTATCATTTTCTTTTTTCTGCCCACTCGTTATTTTTCTGCCGCTTTTAGATTTACATCTCAAAACAATTTTCCAAAGCTTCCTACATTAATCCGTTTTGCAGAATGTCATATTTTACTAAGCGTTGGGTTACTTAAACCCTTTCGACACACACTCTTCCATTCTGTTTATTTTATTTTTTTACATTGTTGTTCGGACAGTTTATATATATATATATATATATATATATATATATATATATATATATATATATATATAACGTAGCACACTTGGTATACTATCCTGATAATTTTCCGATAGAAAAACTCGAAAGAACTCAATGTTAAATTCATCTATTTAATTTAACAGAGTAATTTAATTTAGAAAGGATTTTTGATTTATTACAATGGGTAATACATATTCCACTGCATCATGATGTCACTGCAGCTCGTCAGACGCAAATGGTACAACCATTGATCAAAAAATTATCACCACTAATATTATTTTTTTTTTACACGGACGCTCACATGTCCATATTTCTAATTAACATTCATAACGGTTATTTACGAAAAATCTCTCGCTCATTCCAAAAGAACCCGACAGAATAGAAAAAACCAAAGCTAAAGAAAAAGTAGATAGATTAATGGAAAGAAGAAAACCAAGAGAAAAATAGAAAAAAAAGATAAAAAGAAAGGACAAAGAAATACAATAAAAAAAAAAATATCCAAAGAAAAAAAACTATATATCGAAATAGCGTCTCTAACGTCTTTCTTAGAAAAACACATTTTGAAACGCAAATGCTGGAACTTTTGCTATAATTACTAATGTTAAGTTAGATCTAATTAATATCGTGATGTTGTTTATGATTTTATAATTGTTTTTTTTATGATAGCAAGATTATTAGTTTAACTAGAATTAAGTTTCAGAGTATTTTCGTTTCAAATTTTGTTGAGGTGATTATTATTTGTGAAGTATTTTGTAACTAGATTCAGAAATGTATAGCCTTATTTGCTAGTAATCATGTGTTGAAATGGTAGTATGTACCAAATTATTTACCTATTTCGATTAATTTTTCTATTATGATTAATTCGATTTTGCTATTTAATATCTTTGCATTTATAGCCGCTGATTCCCAGAGCTATGGTAGCAATGACAAAGCTAATAGGAAATTTCTTCAGCTGAATTTCTGTTTATTCTGTCTTCAACTAAATGTGGTGAATGTATGATAATAAATGGTGGGTGATTTATATGGCTGTAGTTACATACGGTTGGTATTACGTTTTACATATATTGAGGATGTACTGTAAACTAAATCAACTGTAACATCTAGAAAGTTAATTTTTTGAGGTTGGTTTTATTATAATATTAAAATTAAAATTATTCTGTATTCTATGTATGTATTTGCGGTATCTATCTGTTTTCGAGGTAGTGGCAATATGGATAATCATGACACCATCATCTTTATACAGTTCAGAATCTGTTTTATCAATATCTTGAAAATGCAGTTAGACAGTACTAAATAAATGTACTACGCGACCAATGATTCTGCAAAAACTAATGCACCCATGGCAATGTTAAATGGGTCATTTGAATAAGATTTATCAACTGTTCGTTGCTATGGATGAGGACAGACTGCTTTTCGCTGAAACTTATAGTTTTTTACACAAATGAGGTCCAAAAATTTTGAAGCAAAATTCAAGATAATTAAAACACCTTCGAGATTGACTGGTAATAATGTCGAACTGAAGGAATGAGCATGTTTTATCTAATTTGTTTGAAAGAATTTAAGATCTCACTGGTAATACTCACTGGTAATACTCCATGGACCAATATTATGCTTGACTTGTAGCTTGACTATCTAAAATTTGTTTACTAATCATACTAATTTGTTTATCATTGTTTCGATATTTCTATCGCATTAGTCATTGTCTTTTCTATCTCTTCTCTCTTCTTTTTAGCTTTAAATTTCTGTGTTATTTTCACTTTTATTTCCAGTTTAAAATATTTGACATATCTGTCTTTCTGTGGCAAAACATTGAAACACTAGGGACTATGGGTTTTTGCACACGTCATTCATTAAAACGTTGTAACTCCCAATCTCAATGAATTCATCTCATCGGATGACATATATATTCTTATTGTTTTATTTTAATCATTTCACCCCGAGCAAGGCAGAAATGCCACTGATTTGCAGGGGGCTACATAACTGTAACAAGATTAATTAGAAAAAAGTGAGGAGTACAGACTAGTTAGAAAGGAGCAATAGAAAGCTAAGAATGCAGGTGCGATGACAGATACATAGGTGGAGAGAAAGGAAAGGTTATACGGTGGTGGGGAGAGAGCTAGAATACATTGGTTAGTAGATGAGTATTGACTTTGCATTTAAATTTCTGGAGATTGTAGCCGACAGGAAAGCAAGAATATGGAAGCGAGTTCCACAGAAGGGAAGTGCGAGAGAAGAAGCTGAAGGAGTAGACTTGTCGTCTGCATTTGGCTAACCTGACTGTGAATGGGTGGGACCCATTTGGCAGTCGGGTTGCACGAGTAAGCACCTGTTGAGGAAGCACCAGTGACTGAAGTTCGTCCGAGCAGAAGCCATGAAAGTATTTATAGAACAGACAAAGGGAGGCCATATTTCGACGGTGGGGAAGTGGCTGCAGTCGAGCCGACAGATCAGTACCTATCACATTACAGACTCTCCTTTGTAGCCTGTCAAGAACACAGAGGAGAACGGCTGGGGCGCCAGACCATAAATGGCAGCAGTACTTTATGCACGGACGGATGGTTGACTTGTAAATATGCAGGATGAATTCAGGCGAAAAATACATCCTGGATCGACATAGTGACCCAACATTCTTAGCGGTAGAGTTTGCTATGGATTCAATATAGTGGTCTGCGGACAGGGTAAGGCCGAGGAGGCGTAGTGTATTCTCTCAGGGAGAATTGCTTGGTCCATGCTTATGGGAGGCAGGAGAGGTTGCCTATAACGGTTGATAGACAACAGCTTGGTCTTAGACGAATTGAATTTGACAAGCCACTTCTTGCCCCAGTTCACCACAGAGTGTAGATCCCATTCAAGGTCAGCTGCGAGATTATGTCTATCCGCCACGACAGGTTTCTTACTGGTGCGGGAGTATATTGTAGTGTCATCAGCGTAGATGCCTACTTGGGACTTGATCTCATCTGGGAGGTCGTTGATGAAAATAAGGATGAGCGTCGGGCCCAGGATAGAGCCCTGTGGGACACCAGCATTCGTGCTGTAGGAAGAAGAGGCACCCCCATTCAAAACGAGCTTCATTTTGCGGTTATTTAAAAAAGTTTGTATTAGGTCAAGTAGGTGACCGATAATACCGTAACCCTGTAGCTTGCATAAGAGGCCAGAGTGCCAAACCCTGTCGAAAGCCTTGTCAGAGAAATCAAGGGCCTGTAGCATGTACCCCGTTACGGCTGTTAGCCAGTCGGCTGTGGACCTGACGTAGCGGAAGCCATATTGCCTGTCAGAGAAATGTTTGTGGGCAGTGAGATGATGACCTATTTCAGCATTGATTATGGCCTCGAATACTTTCCCGAATATCGGTAGGAGAGTGATAAGGCGATAGTTGAATGGGTTCGAGGGTTCGCCACAATTCTTAAATACATGAACGACTGAAGAGAACTTCCAGCATGCAGGATAGCAGGAAGCAGAAAATTAAACAGTTTAGAGAGGACAGGGGAAAATTCAGGAGCACGCCTCGTAAGAACTAACACCGGGATTACATCGTCTCCACTCGCCTTATGGGTGTCGAGTTTTGAAATTACTCGGGATACTACTGTCGGGGTAATATATACGTCGTGCAGTTTGGCCTCAGTTCTAATAGGGATGTCGGGTGAGTGTACTCCGGACGAGTCAAATGTGGAGTTGGATGAGAATCTGCGGGCAAAGCACTCAGCTTTGTCTGCAGATGACGTGAGAACCTCAAATTCATGGATTAAAGGAGGTATTGAGGATTTCCTATTGTTGAGCTCTCGTTTGCAAATCCTCCAATAGTCCTTGGAGCCGAACTTGCGGTCAGCTATGCGCCGTCGCTTTCTTTCAGCAAACAACCGATATGGACAGGCGTCTATTGTGATTAGATGACTCTCTTCGGAATAGAGGGAAGTAACGGTTCCTGTTAGCAATGGCGGCTGAGCAGGCCGGATAGAACCACGGAGAGGAATGAGATTTTAAGCAATACTTCCTGGTGGGTATGAAGGCATCAATGCCAGCTTTCACCCATGACGAGACCTCAGAGGCACAGTAATCAACTGATAGGTTGAATATTTTCCCCAAGGGACGTCGTAGAGGAAACCGCGAAAGGCATACCAGTCAGCTTTTCTGTAGAAGTAGGAGGTCCTATAGGTAGGTGGCTCCTGGGGGGGAGTGAGATTGGAATGAAATACTGAGAGAGACTACAGCGTGGTCGGAGAGGGCAAAGCAGTGAGATTTGACAGGCGTCAGGCGCAGAGGTGAAACATATATCTAGTAGTGAGGAATGACCCGAGGTAGTGCTTGGGAAGCGAGTGGGGAAGTCCACCACTTGCGTAACGGATTGGGAAATAGCGAAGTTCATGGCGTGAATGCCCGCTGGATCAGTAACGGCGTTTTCAAGCCACTCAGAGTGATGGGCATGGAGGTCTCCAAATACAAATATGTGGGCGAATGCGTGATAGGAAATAGCCTTATCTATGTCGTCAGCAATGCTATCTAGTAGGGAGCAGTCAGGAGAGGAGGGAAAACGGTAAAGAAAGAATAGGTAACTAATCAAACTGAGGAGGTCAGACGGAGACATATGTATTGGTAGACACACAGCCCGTGCATTTAGACAGTAGAATTCTTCCTTAAGAGGGGAAGCTAACAAGGGATGGAGAGGTCAGAGGAGGGAATAGCTGAGTTGAGGTTAGTTTCGCAGGGGACTTTTCATACAGGAACTCTTCTAGAGTAGGGAAGTTAGTACGAATGCCCCGGATATTAGTGAAAGAAAGGTTAATGGGTTTAGGTGGTTTGAATTTAACTGGTTTAGGGTCGTTTCTTATTTGTTATCATGTTTTTGGTTATAGAAAGGGACCTAGGGACCTAGGGTAGAGGATATAGGCGGTCATTATCCACAATCTGTGCTGGGAGGAAAACTGGCTAGGGCTGCAACAAGGTGTGGCCTCGGTGTTGTCCACCGAATGCGCTTACAGGGACACCTATCCATGCGCGACATGGCACTACAAGAACCCCGATATTATACAACTGTTGATCAGAGCAGCTGATCTTGACCTTCCGCAAGAGTTAGGGCTCCTAACTACCAGTCGGAAGCAGCAACCAGGAAACTGCCAACCCGATACCCTCACAGTGATGAGCCGTTGCCACTAACCGGCCAGATCGCAGGAAACTCACGGAAGCACCAATACCAAGGTCTGAAGAGAGAGAAGAGAAAGCCGGAAACCACATCCTAAACAGAAAACAAGGGGCAAGCCTCTACTCCAGTTCAATAAACATGGGAGGAGTATGGACCGGCCAATAGTGTGATCTATCTACTCCTATTTTTAAAAAAAGCCCAAGGGTAGAGAGTTAACTAAGTTTTATCTTAAACTCCAAATGAAGCATGAAACCCTAAAAGTGAGAAAAAAGTGAAAAAAAAAATACAGATTTAAGAAACAATTCATACATACCACGCAGTTTCACACAGGAAATTTGAATTAAGAATGTTCCACTATCTTCAACTCTTGCTTTTCCCAAAAACTTAACATCAAGTTAAGCTGCATTGTTAATTTGAATTTGAAGAACAGACCATAGAGATTTCACAAGGGAGGGTAACAAATGGCTGCTGATACCTTGGCCAGGATAGCTTTGCATAACAGAATAAATAAATAAATAAATAAAAACCCAAATTTTGTTATTCCAAATGAAGCATGAACGCCAAAAAGTGAAAAAAAAAGAAAAAAATACAGATTTAAGAAAAAATTCATACATTCCACGCAGTTTCACACAGGAAATTTGAATTAAGAAAGTTCCACTATCTTCAACTCTTGCTTTTCCCAAAAATTAACATCGAGTTAAGCTGCTTGGTTAATTGAAGTTGAAGAACAGACCATAGAGATTTCACAGGGGAAGAGTAACAAGTGACTGCTGATACCCTGGCCAGCATAGCTTTGCATAACAGAATAAATAAATAAATAAATAAATAAAAACCCCAAATACAATCAGGAAATTTAAAATGTGGGAAGCCTCGCTGTTTACTTTGTAAACATTTAATAACAGACAAAACATTCTCTGTACCCAACACCAAAATAAAATTACACCCACCAAACCTTACTTGTGACAGCAAAAACATCATATACTCTCTCTTCTGCTCAATTTGCCCCAACAGTGGATATATCGGCGAATCCGGTAATAGCTTTAGATTTTGCTTCAATAATCACAAACTAAATATACGACAAAAAAATGTATACTCCCCAATTGCAGCCCATTTTAATCAACCTGATCATACTTTAGAAAATTGCAAATGTTTACTAATAGACTCCAATTTTAGTTCTACATACACACGCATAAAGAAAGACAAATGCTGGATTTTAAAATTAAATACACACAAGCTAGGGTTAAATAGGGACTTAGGTGTGTTGAATCTTTAGAAATATATCAATAGCTAAAAAATTTTTTTCAGATATTCCATATTATTATCTAAAACAAACAGACTTTCTCTACGGACGTGCCGCATGTTGTGAACAAACACCACGTGATGTAAACACAAAAAAATATTCGGACGCTATCGTGAAATACGTTTCTAATTCAAATTTAAAAATCACTCGTTTCTGATGAAGGACCGAGGGCGGTCTGAAATATAAAATACAATAATAAAAATAAACAAATACTGTCCAAAAAAGTACATTTGTAAATTCAAAACTTTTTATTAATATTCTTTCCTATACATATGAAGACAATATACGTGGATCATCACTATGTTATATATATATATATATATAGGTGTGTGTATTTATATATCTGTTGGTGTGTGTATATATGTGTTTGTGTTGTTGTGTATATATGTGTGTGTGTGGGTGTGTGTATATGGGTGTGTGTATGTGTAGGCGTGTCTGTGCATATCTATATATATATATACATATATATATGCGTGTATGTATATATGTATGTGTGTAGTTGTGTAGATATATATATATGTGCTGTTGTGTATATATATATATATATATATATATATATATGTGTGTGTGTGTGTGTTGGTGTATATATATATACATGCGTGGGTGTTTGTAGATATATACATATATGTATGCGTGTATGTGTGTACATATATATACGTATGTATATATATATATATATAAGCATACACACACATACATACATATATATATACTCATACACACATATTAACTGCGTCTAGATATGATATGCAAGTTATAAATTGGTATCAAATGTTGCGTCTCTAATGTTAAGTCATATTATGATTTTTTTTATGTTCTACTCAATATTAGTTACTTAGATATATATTGATAGAGAAAACTATTGTTTTTGGTTCGGAAATATTTTAAGTAATTTGATTGTCAGTATTTTATTTGCAACTAGTTATTTTGATACTTATAAAATATTTTAGAATGAATTCCTCAATTCCTTAATAGAAAAACATAAAGATAAAACATTTGATTTAAAAAAAAGTTATAGTAACAAAAAATAATAAACTTCCAAACATTTATTGCACAAAACCGCCTTTCTTTTCAATAACTCTTAGCAGTCTATTGTCAACAATAGATTTCAAATTTTGGCGGCTGGTAAGTTTTTTGCAGCAATTTTAACTGCCTCTCAGAAGTCACATTTGATGTTGAATTGCCTTCCATTCCAATAAAAGTCTCTTTTAAGGATGCTCCCAATTTTCACAATGGGATTAAAATCACAGCTATTTTAAAGCTAGTCCATAAGGGAATTTTCAACAAATCCGTTTCCTTTCAACCAGGATTTAGTATACTTTGATGCCTGACTTGCTACGTTGTCTTGCATAATGATCATAGATCTACGCTTGGCTAAAAACTGGTTATCAAGCACCTCAAAAAGATATTTCTCTAGAAAATCACAGTAACTTTTGGAATTTATTTTAATCCCGTATTTCACTTTCAATGGACCCACGAGATCATTACCAATAATCCCAGCCCATATCTATGATACCACCGCCGCCTTGATTCATCTTCTCATGTTGCTTGCAAAGCCATTCTCGAGCCCATCCATCGGGCCCATCGAGGGTGATCTTTGATTTGTTTGTAAGAAGCACTTTACTGAAATCAGTTTTCATGTATTTTTGTCCAATACAGCCATATGTTTTTGTTTAAATGGGTTATTATTTAATTTTTTACATCAGTAAACTTTCATAATGATTTAAACTTGTTCCATTGACACCATAGTAGTTCCGGCCTTCTTAAATATCAACGCAATTGATGCATTTGGGTTTCTTATTAAATTTTTTATGATATGTAATAAATCTCGCTTTGTTAAATTCAAACTGAAACTTTCTTTTCCTTGTTCGAATCCCCATTTGACATTTTCTTGATTGTTCGATAATCCCTTTTCAAATCCTTAAAAAATTGAAGCGAAGACTTTATTTACTGATCTGTGATTATATATTTTTCATTCATTGTTCATTTTTATGAGCCATAATACAAAATTTTAGTTCTTGCAAATAATCTCTTGTCACTGCAAATTGCTATGTTTACTGAAAGAAATACTAAATATCAATCTGAAAATGAAAACAGGGATTTAATTACTCCCATGCTTACTTGCTATACATAATAGTAAAAATTATTTAATTGTATAACACATGTCATATATAACACATATCTATCATACATAAAAAAAACTTGACAATACCTCTTTTGCATAAAATCTCTAGACGCAGTTCATATATATATATATATATATACACTACCAACAAACATGCTGAATATATTGCTTTAAACCCGACAAGATAACAGTAAATGCATACTTTTGCATATAATAAAAGATGACGTAATTCAGAATGTATATATATATGTTGCTTCTATATCGGGCCTAAATAGCTGTAATGGCTGTCTCCGAAAAAGTGTTTGACATTTTATAGAAATAAAATCTGATTTTCCGTCTGACAAAAAAAAAAAATTATTTAGTTTCTGAAATTGACTTATCATCAGTATATGAGTGCCTAAACCGGTACACCTAGTCAATTTTTTGCAGTATCCACACTATAGATTAATGTCACATAGGATCTATTTAATTTTGACTTGTTTTTATTAAAATGATTTTAATTACTATTTTACAGACAGGATATATATATATATATATATATATATATATATATATATATATATATAATCTCTCAGTAAATATATTGCGTATAAAACATTTACACCTTAGGTACTCTGTTAAAACTGATGTAATTCTTCTGAATTATCTCCAAGTATTCAAACGATTCAATATATCTTCCAGCAAATAAGCAATCATCGAAGCCATATAACACTGTAAACTGATCAGTCAACGCATTCTTTCAAAACTGATGCCGAGAGCAAACAAAGCTAAGAGAAGCATCCAATCCTTCACTTAAAGAATTAACTTATATTCTACACAGGTGGCCCAATTGATATATGAATAGTGGAGACGGACAACGGTATCATTGCTTCAATTCGTCGTTTCTCTTCCAAATCAATGTAAGTAGTCGTTACATGTTACTTCTAGCTATCCTTCATGCGTATTTCCAAACCCTCGCTTAAACTGGCGCCTTTCACAGATCAATCAGGTGCCGCTCCTCACTGTCGGTCAATTAGATAGACTTTCCATCAATCATTCTGCCCTCGACGAATTGATTTTTCTATCAATACATCAGACAAAATGATTGAGTGCTGGCCATGTGGTTTGTGCAGTAATCAACTCAAGCCTCCCGCCATCGATCTGAATAACTCTGGACCAAAATAGATGGATTGAGATATCATAGGACTACTTAAGATTTCAAGTGTTGTCTGTACTCTCAAAATTACAATGAGTATCTCATTTATCAGTTTAACATGTAAACTAGTTTTGACGTCGTCACCTTAAATTTAGAAATAAATTGTAAATTATCAGTATGCCGCCGTAATAAGTTTTGAAAATGCCTCTATTACAATAGTGTATATATATATATATATATATATATATATATATATATATATATATATATATATATGTATGCACTAATCTTCAACGAATTCAAGACCCAAGAGTCAATCAAGATAGAAAGTATTTATGGTGGTTCATTCGTATCAGCTAATGCAAGAAGTGAAGACAATTTCTAATATTTGAGAGGAAGAAATCAATATTGTAATTATTGCAAAACGATTCGATCAGGAGACTTGGGATGAAGCTTTTCAAGTAGAAATTACTATTTCCTCATGGATTACGGAGAGAATGAGACGAATTCATGCTTCTATAGGTAGAATATCGAGTCCCAGTTTCAATGGTAAGGGCTCATGTGATCAACAAATGTAGCTCGTCCGAATAGGTGACACGAAAACAGTGAAGGAGTAACGATATGAACCTGAAGGCTTACCATGTGAAAATGTTTGTATTATGAATATTTTAATGACCTACAAGACTGTAAATGCGCTTGAAAATCTGGCAAGTACAGATTACGGATATCTAGTCTAAACAGGGCAGCAACGTTTTATTTTAGTCATAATTTACTCCGAATTATTTTCTTTTGTTTTGTATTTGAACCTATCAAATTGCTAAATAAATGCATTAAAACGCTACTTATTTATTCTGCTTGCAGCCCGTCGAATATCATATGCGGCATATTTATCAATTCCATCTCCGATATCGATTTCAGTCCCGCGAGATGTAGAAATGCTTCGGCAACTGTCTTCGTGGGTGTATTTCCATTTTCGGCAACATTTTTTCTCTGTTGGTAACAGGTTTTGGAAACTCTCGTCATATTTAATTAATACGCGACAGGCTTTGAATGTCTACCCAGAATTTCTGTTTGGCCTAAAGAATTTTTCTTTAAAAGTAACGTGAACATTAATGTAGGCAAGTTGCGAGAAAATGTCAGCCTTCAAAATCTTTTCGTATTGTATAAAAGAAATAAGAACTGCACATGAATAGATAACAAAAATGTCTCAATTGCTAGGATATTAAGGAACGATGTGCGTTGTGGTGCAGTGGATATCGGCTCAGAACGAGAAATCGGGGATCCGAGTTCGAATTCTAGTTGAATTCACTGCATACACTTAAGCGCAAATACCCTTGGGAAAGATATTAGTCCGTCTCTTCCTTCCAGTTATGGGTTAAATAACAGGACAAATTGGGTCTACGGCAGAAAGCAATGGCAACATGCTGTGGGATAATCTTCTGCCCAGCCAATCGTGTCTCTTTCGAGGCTTGATCGCCCAAGCGTGTTTCGCGTATGGCTCTTAACTGACTTAAATGAGCATAGGCTTGCGTTTAGCGATATAAGCGTTTCTTTTTACAACATAAAAAAAGAACAAATTGAAAACAGCTTATAGATAGTATATAGCAAGTGTAGCAACATATTCTTTTATAGTTTAGTATACAGTAATATATAAATCATAATTAAATTCATAACTATTGCAATAATATTACCATCAATATCTGACGAAGATTGTCATGATATCTGATATTTTCATTTTAATGATACGCACTTAAATTAAGACCGAAAATATTTGTCAGTGATGTAAATTGACCGAATTCATGACGAAGTATCGGGATTTCAACATTATACATTCATCAACAAGCCGATCTGATTAGAATACATGAAGCCTTGATTACCAATCCTCAATCAAACGGTAGCAGATTCACAAGCATTTATAACACGTTGAACGAAATTAGACCACGTCTTTTGGGAACCTAAGAACCAATCAACTGTGAAATCTGACTTTCACTGTTCCACGGGGAGACTAGCCCTTATTTCTTTTAATTTTTTTCTTTTCTTTTCTTTTATTTTGCGGATAGAAGTTTCATTTGATAACTAAAGTGGCAATTTCACAGTCTTAAACTTCATCATCTATATTGTTCGCCAAACAAGATGTGGTGACTGACTTGATTAATTTCGGATTTTATTTTTTCTATAAAATTTATAACTGAAAAATATTAAAAAAATATGTAAAACGATGATGGTGGAAAGACTTCTTAACTAAAACATATACAAATTACAATGGCAAAAAATAAAAAATTAGTATGAATTTCGAAAAACATATAAACAAAATAAAAATTGCCTTACAATATATTTTAGGCTAATAGCTGATTAAAAGCAAAATAAGACAAAACGCTTTACGATATATACCACGCTAAAACTACTTAAAATAATTAATAAATCAAAGAATAACGTGCTCGTATAGAATTAAGTATAACACAAAACACCACAGTTTTATAAACAACACATTTTAGAAAATAACTTCAGATGTTCATAGACTGTTCTTGGTAATTCAATTCAAGTAATTAAAAGTGAAAACCTTGTATAAATGGCAACAAAAATGAGGACTTTAATCGGAATAATGTAAATATCGTATTATCAGATTAACTAATTGCTAAATTCACGCGAAATTGTAGATTAACAAATTTCAGTTGCTGTTAATTTGGCTCGGTGAAACCGTAATACTTTAATATCAGTTTATTTTCTAAACTGTAGAATTTTCTTCTTGCTTTCCAGCCAAATTTGATCTTCAAAATTTTAAACGCAATTTTAATCCATTTTATAAATAAATTTCATGGTATTTAACTAGAGCCTCAACATTTAATATTTTAGTTCAATGCAGTTGCAATTTAGTCTCACTTGAAGGCCCAAATAACGCAGAATGAACAAATTATTATAAAAGGTAATCTAAAAGAATGTGTGCCGACATGCACTAGCTATGCATATACTTCCGTTTCATGAAAAAACCATAGCACGTATCATATAATAATTTCCGAACAAAAATACCTGATAAATATATCAATTTAAAAAAAAATTATAAAACGATTTAGACAAAGAAATCAAAGGGTGATAAAAACACAGTCTTGAATGGAAGATCTTATTTAGAAAAGGGCAAGAAATGAAGGTTACGTAGGCAGCTTGTTTTATTAGTATCATTTAACTAAAACATATAAAAGAAATGTGCGTATACATAAATATAAACATTATTAAATTTAGATTAATAGGCAGAAGATGCAAGACGAGTGTGTGTCTGTTCATTCTTCATTATGGTTAGCATCTGATCTCATGCACGCACTGTAAATATTGATTAGCAATGCGCCCATAATTTTTTTTAAATTTCAATGCATAAAATATTGTGTTAATTGAATAGAAACCAAATTTTCCTGCTTGAGGCACTTTCGAAGCTCAGAATAAAAATTATCTTAAATGTAATCATAAAGTTTCATATATGTCTAATAAATATACAGAGACCATATATTGTACCACTGTATCTCTCGACTGGCTGGATGACCCGGTCATGGAAGCCAATTATGATGAAGACCGGGACATTGGTCAGGGTTAATGCTGTCGAATACGACACCAATTATGACGACACTCTTGGGTCGATATTCGTGATGGTCTCGTCACAGTAGCTGGTTTTCGAGTTGTCTCTTATAAAGCTGAATATTGATCTCAGGAAAGGCAAGTTGAAAACCCGGTAGCCGTTTGTCTACCATCTCAAACCAAACCAGACACGCGCGTACAAATAAAACAAGGCCAAAAAAAAAACCAAAAAAAAAAAACATAAATAAAATCCGAAAACGCCTGTTTTTTTGCTGAAAGCGTTTTATATATATATATATATATATATATATATATATATATATATATATATATATATAATTAGCAACACAAGCAGAATAAACAGTCGTCGAATTATATTTTCAGGACGGAGCGAAAGTTTTCATTTAAAGTAATCAGAGCTTTCAATTTTCCAAATTGTAAGTCTTTTCAGGGCTCTTTACCGAAGATTTACAGTATTGACCGAAGTGTGGTGCTGGTTAGCGACGGCGGCAGTTATTTTGTCTTGTCTCTTTCGCTTGGCAGCTCTTACTCTTTCAACTCTTTCTCGGTTCATTTCTCGTTTCTACACATCTTAAGCCATGACTCTATTGGATGCGAATTATTCGACCTTAACTCTTAAGTCGGACGACGGCAGGGTTTCCTACGTTTCTTTATATCTTTAAGCAGGGGCTCTATGAGAGGCGACCGCCACTGTCTCTACGGCTTGCACCCAAACGGCATGGCTCTCGCTTGGGGACACCCCTACCTCAGTTGTTACATCTCTGTGCCTAGAACAGACAGGACGTCGACCCAACTAACTGATTTTGCTCAGCTTGTCTCAAATTCTCTTGGGAGGTGCGGGAAGGACCCGGAGTATTTATGCAAATCAATTCTTTGAGCATTCATTTTACTACCACGTTAATATATTGATATAAGTGTTTGGTTCAAGGGATGCCGTAATAATATCTCATCTGACGTAATTTCTCTTCATGTTCTTATTCCTGATTACACTATTTTAGATTTTCAAATTTTCAAATCCTTTCCCAGCAAATATGGGAACTAAAGATCTGACCTTACCCAAACCCCATCAAAAATTTTGACAGTCTTGTTTTGACTACCTCTATTTTTCACATCCACCTGTCGAAAAACCAAAGCTTCTGATCGATTTTGAAAAAACAATGCAAAATTATAATTTTCATTTCTATTCCCTTCAATTTTCAGCTAGTTTTTATTTCAGATTTTGCAAGATTTTGCAACAAATCTTCTGTTAACTTGACCCATATCGCGATTTACAATAAACTGCAAACTGAACAATATCACAAATAATAATTACTTTCGCTCCGTCGTATCAAACATTTCTTTTCATGAAATTTTGAGAGGCAATCTTAAAAAAGGCAATTAAGTTTTACATATGTATATTAAGCATGGTAATTAAAGGTTTACAATATTTTAAACATATTGATTAAGGTTACATTTCTCTGGCGACAATTCTGCCACTCTAAGTAATCATAAACGTTACATATAATAGACCAGATTTGGACCAGCTCTGTAAACATAATCTTAAAATGATATATCTAAAATAAAACTCATTTATCCACCAAAATTTAAATAAAACATTTATGAAACAAATTATAAGACTTTTTGCCAAAGTGTCTTACAAATGTAACTTCGGAAATTAAATTAGGTTGCTACGCGAATCGAAAAGAATAAATTCATTCATAGAAAAGACATGGTTTAAACGTAAGAAGAAATGTTGTTTAATTTTTCTGTGTCATATAGTTTAGATGTTGGATATTTAAGTTTAATAGACCGCTACAGACTTTGCTTGTTTCAGTTACGTTTGTGGTTTCTTCTAAGCAAAAGTTGCCAGGTACCCAACGCTCCAAAATTAATATTGTAGCGTCATGGTCAGTAATAATCCAAGCGATATCAATATTATTATATGCAAAATTGAGACAATATGGCTTATGAAGTTAACAATATTAATTCTCATTGATTGTTTTTCTGTATGTTGAAGAAACTGAAAGGAAAATAAACAGCAAGTTAACATAAGTTCAGAAAAATGCTTTTTATCCGCTTCTCTGCATATATAAAATAGAGCCTGAAAATATTTTTAATAATAAAAGTGAGTATAATCCTTATAATAAAAATTCAAATATGAGACAAGTGCGAGTTTTAAAAAAAACTGAAACGGTTGAAAAATTTTGGGTCGAGCTACTGACCTGAAAAATTTATTGAGGAAAAATATACAACTAATTACTCTCATAATAAGCCAGTTCGGAAAACCAACGTGGATGCTGAAGAAATCTCATAGGAACATTTGAAGTGGATAATAAAATTGTACAGTTTAAATGGACTGCCATCATATAATCTATAACGATTATCTGAAACGTTCTTGTGTTGTGAGAATTCGTGAACAGAAAAACCATTGATAATATCAATATGTAACATTAATATAATAAAATACATGTCTGAAAACGAATAAAACTACATGCTTATATGTGTAATAATACATAATTGTAAGTAAATATCTATGAAACTCGATTGCATATATTTTCAGAAAAAATCGGCACTCAAAAAGAAAAGGGAACCGACCATGTCATTTCCAATATTAGAGATTTTAGCTGAAAAATTTCAACATCCAACGTCGTTATAATGTAAGTTTCAGTTATGTATTCGTTTGAAATAATAGGAAACACGGAATTCTATTATCGTCGGTCACATTTTACACTTCATGGCCAAATTTGAAATCGTCTAGGCATACGATGTATTAGAACGCTAGAGAAGACTCTCCAATACTTTTAGTAAGACTTTGAATCCATATGTAATTTTTTCCTTCGATATTAAATGATTCGATAGTTCTTAATAAAAATAATTTTATCAAACTTTCACTTATCCTTTTCTCTTGTTTTCGAAATAATTTCAGGGTCTTATTGAATATGCTATTTTAACAGGGATTTCTGACTAATTAGTTGATAATATTTACGCATTGTTACACAAGTTACTGCTTAACTCGTACATTGGTGGATTTGGTACATTCGAGAATCAAAAAAATGTGTGATGGGTGCAAATTCTTAACATATGCAAATTCGTACTTATGTTAAATCAGGTTTTGTCTTGATTATTTCAATTGGTAATTGCATGTTTTCTTTCTCACTTACACATTAATCGATGAATTAAGTGCTATGTGAAAATGTAGATTTTATTAAAAATGTGCAGTATTAAATTAAATATTATGTTTATATATATATATATATATATATATATAATTTTGTATATGTGCAGTAATCACTGTTTGCATACATTTTATTAAAGACGACTGAAAATATTTACATTATTCGGACTATTGTAGTCATCTCTGTTGCCACTTGTACGACGTGTTGGCCGTAGTACATTCCGGCTTTCTTCAGGTGCTTCTGTTCAAAATTGCTAGCACCAAAAGAAGGCTGGAGTGTACAACGGCCATAACCTCGTCCAAATTTCAACAAAGACGAGAACAATAGTACGTTCTAATGTAAATACTACCTCATCTTATGAATATAGACAAATACTAGACGACTAAAAAGTTACTGCAATACGGCGTTTTTTATTTATGTTTGCTTGTATTCACACAAGAGTTTTTGTTGCAGGAAATAAAATCTGTAAAATTGTTCAAATCTTTATATCCTAGCGCTTTTGGCTACTCTTTTAGGTATTATCAATTATGTTATTTATTTTTAAAAATTTTACCTGAATGTAAAAAAATTATTTTTGTATGCATCTGGAATTGTTTTATTTTATATACACGGTGAACTGATTGAGGCCAAACTTATAGTTGATGTTATTGTGTGTATCTTTTCTTTTCTGTGTCGTGTCACTTCATGATGTAGCAATAAATCACTGCACATCTTGTCTCTTGCAGCTCTTAGTATATTTTGTCTTGTTATTTCTCTCAAACCTTGTTCTACCATCTATTTGTTTAAGTTCATCATTTATATAGAGCGGTTTCCCTTATCAATGTATCCTTAATATCAACCATATGAAAATCAGATTCTCTTCCTTAATACTTTCAAATTCAGTGAATCAGATTCTTTCTTATTAATTGTTCTAAAAATTTCAGCTCTTCCTTCCTGATGATTTCTTTATTTTCAAAGAATTATTCCTGTATCGCAATATTCTGCCAAGTTTAGCCAAGCAAACTTATCCATCCTAATACACCACTGGGTCTGTAACTACTTGCGATTGACATCTTGGTTTCCTCATTTTGATGATAATTGCGCATTCATATCTATAAAGGCATAACATATTTAGAAAACAAACTTTTCTTTTAACGCGTTTTATGTCAATTACTTATCGACAAACAAGACTTATTTTTTTAGAATTCCTTATGATTAAAACTCTTCTATATGTCCATCGTTAAAAAATTCTGTTGAGAGGTTTTTCATTAGTTTTACGCTTTTTTAATATTTATATTTCAAAAGTTTGATTTTATTTTGTTGAAATATATATATATATATATATATATATATATATATATATATATATGAAAAGTGAGATGCCGTGAAGTCTTTAAGTTTATATTAATTATTATTGAGATTACTTGTTTTTGTATGATATATAATGTGTTTATAATGGTATGTGTGTCGTTTCTTGTGTTTTGAGTCCAAAGTTGACTTGTTAGGCGAATAAAATAGCGACTTTATGTATCGAAACCTGTTTTTTTTATTTTCTGATGGCCTAAATATTGTATATATAGATATGTGTGTGTGTGTGTGTGTGTGTGTGTGTGTGTGTGTGTGTGTGTGTGTGTGGGTGTGTGTGGTCGGTAAGCATATCAGAAATTTAATTTGCGTGCGTATTTGGTTGTTTTATTGTTTTTTGAGCAGTTTGCTTTTTGACTCTTCCGTTTTGGAAATCAATTCGTTGGGCAGAAAATATTAAACTGAATTATTTTGTCTTTATATTTTAAAGTTGCTTTAGCGAATTTGATTCAATTGTACGGATCATCTACTTCTATTTGTTGCCTTTGGAACACTACTCTTTGCAGTGGTTCACGATAATTTTTTTATGAGCTCGATTGAATTTTGTGTGTCTGTATGCAATAGTTTTTTTAATGTTGTTTTGTTGAAAAAAGGCTTGTACTTTATTATAAATATTACTTTCTGCATCATTAGCTTGTCATAATTTGCATCTTAGCATTATTCTGAATTTTCTACCACTAGATTCGTGTAAATGTTAGGAAATGTATAATTTCCTGTTAATGGCTAGTTTAATGTTACTTCTGAGATGAAATTCTGTTTCATTCAAGAATTGAGTCGCCCCCAAGTATATACCTTTGCGCATTCATATCATTTGGAGCATAACATAGGTTTTTCCTGTTGCAGTTCAGATTTGTTTTTATTTCGATTGTACATGTGTTTTCGAACTTGAAGTGGTTTCCTTGTATTTTCCATATTTTCTGTTGCATTTTGTGACCCGCTGTGTTGCGTGTTGATAGAATTTTGATGGGTTTAGTATGTTTTATAAATCTTTAGTTTGGCTTTTTTTCTTTTTAATCATTTTAGTTGTTTTAAAGATTTCGTAATTTTATCAATTTGGTTGAGAAATTCTGTGTGTCTTTTTATGTTTGTAAATAATTCTTGGTTGCTTCTGTCGTGTGTAGAGACTTATGCGACAATGTTTTCTTTTTTTCTTTCATATTTAATGTTTTATTTTAATTGCGGAGAGATTTTAATGTTATTTCTTCTGCCAGTTGAAAACCCTTGTTTATTACTGGAGCCGGGTATCTTATTTTTAGTGTTTTTTGTTGTTTCTCTAGGCATATTCCAAGAAGGATTTCGTCAGCTAATATTTTGCATATTCGTTGTATTAGGGAGTAGGGTATGCATTTTCGAATACTTTTAATCTAGAGACTTATGAAATTGAGGTATATTTGTGTGTCTATGTGCTTATAGTAAATGTTTGTGATGCTGTAATTGTTTTTGCTATTGATCAGTATGTCTAGGAGAGGCAATCCATTATAACTATATTCTAGTGTGAACTGAAGTTCGGTGTACATGTTTGGGAATAGCTTTTGTTGTTTATTTATGTCTTGATATAAAACGATAAAGCAAGTGACTGTTAATCGTTTCATTTGTTTAGCAAGTTTCATTTAGAAAACTGGATAATTTGTAACTTTTTTCTGTAAACATAGAAAACAGGGTTTTACGAATATTTACAAGTGCTATCATTTTTGAATTTTCGATTAGACGGTAAGGGTTTTATTTACTTTTAAACGCCAAAACTATTTATAGAGAGTTGCGCTAGGTACTTCTAATTCTTAATTTCTGTACCTTTAATAATAAATACATGTATCTGTATATCTAGCCACATCAACTAGAATATAGGAAAATAGATGCAAATTATTTATCATTTCCTAACTCTTGTTACTGTATATTGCATCATGAGGCGCTGAATATAGAACCAAAACACGACTGTTCTTTTGTAGATAAAAGCAAATGTTTTAAAATGAATAATAAGTATATTACTACAAATATTGCTCTACTACATATTGATCACTGTTAAAAAATCAAATGCTTCGAACAGTGGAATATCATTCCATTATTTCTTACAACTATTAAGTTATATATTTATTAGATTTTCTAGCTACTGTCGTTTAATGAGGATGTTTAAAATATATAATATAAAATTCATTTTTATTTATATTTATAAAATTCGAAACTTGAGCACGATAGCGTCAAAACAAATAAAGTAACAATTTAACAAGAATATGGTTTGTTGACTTGATCATATTCCTCTAGTAGTATTATCTTTCTCATTTTCCGTGTCCTCATCTACAATATGTTTTGTGACTGATGTTTCCATTATAGGAGAGCTAGTTAATTATTTTATTTTAATAGATTTTTATCTCCTGCGTAACTAAAGACTTTCATTAGTGGCATTTAAATTCCTCTTGTAGCACATGTCTGAAGCAGTATTTTCACTGCTTCCGATCCAAAAATGCGGGACCTAAGTTCACAACACCTGGACCTATTTTGTATTCAAGATCTTGTTAATATGACCCATGCTTCTAAAATACACTCTGTCGTTATTTTCGAGAAGAATTCTTTATATAACCTTCTTTCTGTAGGTGTATATTATCTTCTATTAACAATAGCGTTCAGAAAACGTCTTTCACCACTTTGAATTTAATATGCTTATTTATGTAATAGCCAGAATAGAATATATCTTGATGACATTATATTCATGACGTTGAACTCGCAAATAGCAATAAGCATCTCTTTTATTTTGTGTTTTTAATATTAACTTTATTCTGGTTAGCATGATTATTTCTGGGAGACATATTTTAAATCTCTTATTAAGAGACAATGCTAATTTGTGCGAATCTGTGTCAAGCATTTAAGATTTAACGACGTGTGTGTATATATATTTGGCATTCTGAGGGAAGTGCAAGGCAAGTGCAACGATTTTTTTTTAACATAGTTTGTTATACAAGAGTAAGTATGATTTTTCTCAGTAATTGAAAATATTTGAGAAAGAAATATACTGTAAGTCGCTCAGAAGACAAAAGCCTCGGCTAAGATGACCTTTTCTGTTTTCTTTTTTCATGTATATGCACACACACACATGATTTCAAGTGGATAGTAACGAAACACTAATGCCAGTTTCAAAAGCTAATATGCAATCATCAACCGGTTAGTGATTGTATTATGTGAAATAATGAGTTTTTACACTCACAAGCAAGTCCAAGTTCGCAAGAATGAAGCCGATATGTTGCTATTGTGCGCACTAACCAAACTCATCGGATGTTGGCTGAACTATGCTCCCAAGTACAAATTAGTCGTAAATATTGATGATTTTTGTGCAAGTTTATGGAATTGGCAGTCCTTTTTGATCCTACCAACATTAAATCTGATATGAAATACATTAGATATCTGCCATTTAATATTGCATAGAACATTCTTTTTTAACATGTTCAATCTTAAAAAGTCACTTTCAGGATCTGCTTATCATTTTGTCTATTAATACACACACACACATAATTATATATATATATATATATATATATATATATATATATGACCAGTGAATGATAGAAAAATACGTAAAATTTTTTAGTAATATTGATATCTTTCAACGAAAATATAATTTGAAACTGCCTCTGTCGTTTGCGTTTTCAAACGATAATATTTCCTTTGTGAACGAATAATGCAGTTAATGGCCGCCTGCCGGCAGTTTTCTATTTGACACAAATCGAAAGTAGTACACACTGATTACATTTTCAATGGGATATAAAGTGAACTAATTAAACACAGCGCATGTAGACATTCAGACGTTGTTCTACTGACATTTGAGCACTTCTTTCTGATGATAAAAAATTAATCAGTCGATAATTTTATTGAATTTGTTGTGAATTACTAAAATGCCAGAACTTTAAAGTCTCCGACACCAAGAGAAAAGTGATTATTTTTGAACGAGTTGAAGCATAGTTTCCATATTTTTCGCGACATTGCAACTATGAATAATGTATTGAGTCGGAAAGACAAAATTCTCGTGTATAATGCTTCTTTATTTAAATATATATATATATATATATATATGCACATATATACACACCACACATATGAATACATATATATGCACATATATATATATATATATATACACATATATATAAGCACATATACACACACACACACACACAAATATATATATATATATATATATATATATATATATATATAAGCCTCTTAATCTAACATACTTCACTTAAACATGTTTCTTCAAAGACGAATATTTTTGTATTTTTTAAAAATATTTTGGAGAAATCTAAAGACATTATATTAATTGACGTTTGATTTAATTGGTCAGATTCATGTCATTGTAATTAAGAGAATTAATATTTTAAAAATATAGAGAAAATCGTACGTCTCTCAAATGGGATGTGCCATGTCTAATAAAAATGATAATTTTTTATTTTTAGTGTAAGTGTATGTATGCAAAAATAATGCATATGGCAAGCACATTCAAATTATAGATGAATTATGATTTTTCATATAACGTTAGCATGTGCTTAAATGACAGAAATAAGTAAATTTACGTTCAAAATTGTAACGAAATAATGTATAAACTTACCAAGCGATGAACGATTTTCTTTTTGTTGAAATAAAATGCGTGTATGAGAGAATAATTTTGTTTTATGAGACAGCAATTTAAGTATGTTCGAATGCTAAAACGAAATATAGTTCTCTTCAACATTCTAGCTAAATAATGTATACAATTATGAAGCCAAATTTTTATAATCTTTTTTAATATATATATATATTTACGGCTAGAATATATATATATATATATATATATATATATATATATACTCCTCTCAGGCTCATGAAAGACAAAAACAAGACAGCGTCTGCTCAGTTAATTCACTTTACTCCCAGTTATAAAAGCTCTTGCCACGTCTTTGCTTTTTAAGATGACCGTATTATTAATATATAATTATATATATATAATTATCGCGTTACTAGTGAAGAATACATACACACATATATATATATATATATATATATATATATATATATATATATATATATATACTCTATTATAAGGCTCGTTGTGTCTTTATTTTTATGTTTTACAGTAAATTTTGACGGCTAGGGTACTCATGATATATATGTTTCGGAGATGAGTTAGTATTTACATTATTTACTTAATTCAGAATATTGTCCTTATCTTGGTTGTCTTTTGTACGACGTTTTGACCGTAGTAGTATCCAGCCTTCTTAAAAATTGCTGTATGAACTCCGGTAAAATATGATTAATAAACATTAGGTTGATAGGCCCCAGAAATTCACTTGTTATTGTCCGAAATTTACTTCAGCCAAACAGTTGTGAGTTCAATACTAGAGTACAGCATTGGTCAATAAGTAACGTAGACATTCAGTAAAGATGGAGATAACTCATGACTAGTAAAAGTGATATTTTTTAATCATTTCACCCCGGGCAAAACGTAAATGACACTGATGTGCGGGGGGCTACATAGCTGAAAGAAAATAATTTAGAGGAGGGAGAAAAGGATTACAAACCAATTAGAAAGAAGCAATAGAAAGATGAAAATGCAGGTGTAATGACAGTTGCAAGGGGCGAGAGAAAGGGAAGGATATACGGGGTGTGGGAAGGGCTAGAGTCAAGTGGTTAGTAGATGAGTATTGACATTGCATTTAAATTTCTGGAGTTTGTTGCCGTCAGGAAAGTAAGAATATGGGAGCGAGTTCCACAAGCGGGAATTGCGAGAGAAGAAGCTGCAGGCATAAAATTGGTGTCTGCATTTGGCTAACCTAACTGTGAATGGGTGGGACCCAGTTGCCATTCTGGAGCCTGTCGAGAACACTGAGGTGAGCGGCAGGCGCGGCTGACCATAAATGGCAGCAGTACTCCATGCAGGGTGGAATGGTAGACTTGTATATATGCAGGATGGATTCAGGCGGATATCCGATATTTGATATCCGAAGAGAGGGTATGGCCGAGGAGGCGCAGTGTATTGCACTCAGGGAAAATCGCTTGGTTCATGCTTATGGGAGGCAGGAGAGGTTGCCTGTGATGGTTGACAGACAACAGCTTGGTCTTGGACGCATTGAAGTTGACAATCCACTTCTTGCCCCAGTTCACCACATAGTGTAGATCCCGTTCAAAGTCAGCAGCGAGATTATGTCTGTCCGCCATGTCAGGTTTCTTACTGGAGCGGGAGTTTATTGTGATGTCATCTGCGTAGATACCTACTTGGGACATGATCTCATCTGGGAGGTAATTGATGAAAATAAGGAAGAGCGTCGGGCCCAGGATAGAGCCCTGTGGGACACCGGCATTCGTGCTGCAGGATGAAGAGGCATGCCCATTCAAAAAGACCTTCATTTTGCGGTTGTTCAAAAAGGACTGGATTAGGTCAAGCAGGCGTCCGGTAATGCTGTAACGCCGTAGCTTGCAAAGGAGGCCAGAGTGCACAATGATACTGATACACCTCAGTGATCGTATTAAAGGGTTAGGTTTGGGATTCCTAGCACGTGAAAAATTCCAGAGAGTAAAACGGACAAAATATCGTCTAAATGTCAACCAAGAAGAGGACAATAGTCCGAATACTGTAAATAGTGGAGGCGTGAATTATTAGTCATATCTGTATTAGGAAATATTTCGATTCTATTTGTGAGCATCCAATGATACATTTAAGTAAAATTAAAACATTTTTAAGAAGATCGTTTTTTACATTCAATAGCTGTTATCGATATTTCCAATATTAATGCGAGCTTCCTTACTGACAGATAGCTGAAGGAGCCTGATACGCCAAATTCTTGATCATATCCTTATCTTCCCTTCGAGGCATATGTAGTATCCATTTTTTATTTTACTTCTGTTGACAGTGCTCAAGGGATATATTTACTTTTATTTGGTACACTCTTTTGTGATATACTGAGTCAGTCCACGGGATGCGAAGACGTATTACTCAGCTATGACCTACAGTCTTCATTCGCTGGTAGGCATTTTTAATCAGCTAGCTGAAAAAACAGCTATTTCCCGCTGAGACTTTAGGTATTTTATAATAAGTTTTTGCGACATGCATGACACCACGCTTATATTCTATAAAGAGGCCGCCATCAGATTATACATAAAATGTTGAAATGGCTAAAGCTAGGTTATGAATGACGTACAAAATAACGAAAACGATGTTATCATTAATAATATTTTATTATTATTATTCACATGCAAAATTATATTCTCTTAACAGAATATAGAGTGCTGATAGGAAACACGGAAAGGAAATTTCAAGACTGCCTACAGAACATAGCTGGAGAAATTATAAAGAAAAATTACATATGAACCACAAGGAAACTGAATTTGCATGAACGTCAGTACAAACAGGAGCACAAAATGCCAACTACAGGCTTGGGACGATATAATCAAGCAGGAAAAGAAATTTAAATATCTGAGAAATGTTATAACATAGAACGGAAAGTGCGAGATTGACATCCGAAGGCGAATTAGCATGACCAAGAAGGCATTCCGAAAGCTGAGTAGATTATTGAAAGACAGGAAAATTTCACTGGAAACAAAGAAGTGTACTGGATTGTCATGTTAAATCTTTTCTTTAATATGGTAGTTAATGCTGAAAAATCTTCTCAAAGAAGGAGTCTTGAAGCAGCCAAAATGTTGTTCTACAAATAGATATTGAGGATACCATGTACAAATATGTGAGTGACCTGAGAGGATGAAAACGATAAGTAAACTGAGAGTTAACGTCAGGAAAAAACAGTTGCAGTTTCTGGGACAAGCATTGAGTAAAGAAGGATTGACGCATCTGATACTCACGAGATAAAGGAAAAGTGTAACCTATATGATGGGCTTCAGCAAATAGATGGCAAAGTGGGTAACAGGAAAAAGCGTGATAAAGAGTTGTGGAGGACCATGATCACTATGTTCTGAAGAGACACAGCCATAGAAGAACAGTATATATCATAATGAAAAAGAGTTGTGTTTTGGTTTATCAATCCAAGAGACTTTATAAAGTCATTTTTAGTGGATACTCCAATTTGTGTAGATTGTTCGTTTATTTATTAAACAGTATATTTACTTAATCTTTTTTACAGTCTGAATATTGAAGAAATATTATCGGAATAAAAATTAGGGCGCATATTTTTCTCCAATAAGCTTTCTCGTATATTCAGTTCGATAGACAAAATAAATCAATATCATTTAATAAAAGAAATGAAGAGTCTACTCAAATATCTCTGCTAAAAATAACGTTAATGTAATAAAATATACCCTGTACATTAACATACTTTAGGTATATCGATAAATATTTTGATCATTACTGGCTTATGTAATCAACGTGTAACATGAAAATGCTTTCGAATATAAATCAACACGTGTAAAGAAAGAAAACATATATTTTGAAAATAACTTATTGTAAGTTATATCATTTAAAACATGGGTTACTTATGACACAGAGAGATTATTTATAAAGAACACAGTAGTACTAGATGAAATGTACATCATTTTATCGTGTTTAATTTTTCAAGAAATGTCAAAGATTTCCGAGAACACGCATAAGCATACAAACTAACTCGATGCAGATGTTCTAAGCGCCGCTTAGATGTGGCAAAAGACCAAAAGTATGGGACACTTAGTGAGGATGTAACTCAATACCCAACAATTGTAACAAGTTCTAGCGAGGCAAGCTTAGATGCTTCTGCTATAAAATTCCAATTCAAAGATTTTACAATAAAATATGTACGGAAATATATCAAGATTTCAATTTATAACTAATATCACTACAACTCATATACTGTGTTTATCTTTGTATTATCTATGAAGTTAATAAGTTATCAAAGTTTCAGGACATAATTAGCAAATATATTAAGTGCAATATGTATATAATTTAAAAATATGTTAAATATGTGACAAAATCTTATGAATTAGCACATTATTCCATACATATAAAAGACATTTTTAAATGTTATAATGTCCGACTGCTTTTGAACAAATGATTCTTTAATTGTTCATTTTGACATTAATTCTATTACAAATTTTATGGCATTTAACAGAGAACTTGGTCTAAATATTCTTCTAGATAGCTTGTACAACTTTACATTTATTTCTTTTTAAATGATGAAACCCAAGTTTTCTATTGGATAAATGATTGACAGAGCATCGAGAAATTTCTTTAATGTCGTGTCTTTGAATATTTCTTGAAAAGTTCATACAATGCAGTCACTCTGCATGAATTGAAGTACAATTTTCTGTGATATTCTCTTTAGCTTTAACAATTCTTCCTTTTGAACTGTGGCATGGAAAATAAGCACAAGAACTAACAAATAGTGCTTGCATTTATCGTAAACCAGTATCGACATTGAAATAAACAACCATTTTATTCGATCCTTATTTTATGTCTGTTTAGTCTGTTGTTTAGGTATGTGAATAAGGAAACATTTAACGATGAATTAAACGTATCTCTAAATTGAAAGCATTGTTCCTGAAATATTCTTTTAATTACGCGTTAGATGGAAAACAGAGTTAAAGTTTGAAATTGGTACATTAACATACGTGCTAATATCCTTGGGAAATTAACACGTATGAATCCATCTCTTCTCTTCCCAAATATGGGCCAATAGCAGAAAAATGGGTTATAAAACTTTAGTTGGCAACCCGTCTACCGCAGTAAGAATTGGCAGCTTATAATTGGTAAAATCGGTTAAACACCGTACGGCCGAGAAGAAGATTTTACTTAAATCTAAATTCTCCAGGCCAAATAAAATGCGACGTTTCTAGGAAATAATGTATTTGCTAAAGTTTAATAGCATATATTTTCTTTTTTTACAGTAAATTTACTCTTTATAAAACTAAACTGCCATCGAGATAGAAAGTTAAGTTAGGATGCAATTTGCGTGTATAGTAGTAGAAGATAACAGATAGACCTAGTTTTGTATAGTTGAAGTTGGTAGTGATCAGGGATAAATACTTTTGAAAATCGCTTCCACAAGATAAGGTTTTGGGGAAAGATGTTGTTCGAGTGGAACGTTTCACCGAGGGAATACAGATGGAATGAACGTTGTTTGCTACTAAGTAACATAGTCTGTTCTTGCCGGGAAGGTTTCACTTGGCGAGACCAGAGAACGCAGTTTCTTCAAGCAACTTTCACGGAAGTAGCGGTAGAATAAGACTCGTCGGCGTAATAGTTGTTTGGGTAATGGTTTGACGTGCATAACTGATGGCGGTAAAATCTAAAAACTCTTATCAAGGCAAGAGGTGAGAAAGAGGTCTTAGATATTCACTTTACACGGATACGGGTATATTTATCGAAGACATGGGTTATTTAATAGACGATAAAGAATTCTCTGAAACATTCTGCCGGAATCAATGGTTATGTTGTAAAGGTCTCACCGTTCTTTATATGGGATATTAAAGTCACCGCTGATATGAAAGTTAACCGAGAGATATTGGCTGATTTTATGATCAATCTTCCGAGATACTGAATCGAATATAAATGCCCCTTCCTACAAAAGACGACAGACAGCAAAGACAAATGTTTAGTACCAAATAGTCTCATGTGGAAGCACACATACGGGAGATCAGTTCCACGTATTTTCTTCCTTGTTACAGGGAAACTGGTCCTTGATGTAGGTTCCAACTTCAAGTCTGTAACAATTAAGTTGGTCGTGTCTTGCTATAAAAACGTATAGCCAGAGACTGTGAGCTCGAATTATTTGCCTGAAATGTTGACACTCTTTTCAGGTCTGGTTTGAACGGAAGATGTCCCACTTCGGAAAAGTTGGGAAGTATACATAAGGTATTCTTTGTTTTCGATTTTTATGTTGGGTTCGCTATTTACGTTTATTTTCATTTTGATTGAATTTTTGAGTGTATTCGATAGTGGAAGACTAGTAAGCATTGCACACACACCCACAGAAGATTCGTCTATGAATACACTGGAGAGAGTCATCTAGTGATAGTGGCATATCAACAATCTTCATTATCGTATCGAATGATCTAATCAAAGTCTTCTGCCCGGACCATGAACTACGCACAGAATGTCAGTTTAATATCCCCGATAATATGCAGGCTCTGATAGAAATTACTTCATAGTTACACAAAGTTTCTGATTCCTGACTATTAGGCGAATAACGACAAAACCTAGAAATTTTCTACTTTCATCAATATTAATGAATTACAAATCCACTAAGGAAAATGGTACCTGCGGGATGCTTCAATTCGACATGACGTCTGCCCAGAAGTCAAAGCAACAGATTTCTTTCTAGGATAAGAAACATCGTATAGTTCCGAAACCTAATTGTACCAGAACAGTCTAGCTCGTGTACGTGAAAAGTAAAAGACCCACTGCAAGAAGTGAGTATAACGACGGTTGTTTGGGGATGCAAGTTCATGACTTACTCCCCTTTTTTGAATTAGTTTAGTAGTTGGTAACAAGTAAGGGCGCATGCAGTATGTAAACTATCTATTCAGAAAAACATTGGGATAACAAATGATATACATTAAAAATGGAAGGGAGAGAGGGTTGGGGATAATGAGTGTGCATTAACTATAAAGAAATAACTGTTCATATATCTATTTTTCTGAAAAATAATCTTCATCGCTAGGTTTAGCACGTTAGCAAAACGTCCATAAAATGTAACTGCGTCAAAAATTAACAATGAAATAATGTGCAAATAAAATACACAGGTATATATATATATATATATATATATATATATATATATATATATATATATATATATAATCATTGACTGACGTCAAAACGGACATGTTTTAATAATAACTGTAAGCAATCGGATGTCAAACAATATCGATGAGCCGTGAAGCAGGACAGCCTGCGGATGACTATATCTATTGTATCAACTATGAAGAGAAAACTTAAAACGAAGAAAAATACAGTCGGAAATAACAAATGTTTATAGCAATGTTAATAATATAACAAAAATTAAGTGTTTAAAAGTACTAAAAAATATTGTAAAATCTGAAGCTTTCTGGTACTTGTTTGAGCGAGTGTCAAAGAATTCTAAATCATTGCTCACTTTATATATATATATATATACATATATATATATATATATATATATATATATATATAGAGAGAGAGAGAGAGAGAGAGAGAGAGAAAGAAAGAGAAAAACGAGTTTTACTGAACGGATAGTTTACGTCTAGAAAGATTATGTCGTTGAATACTACAGTAAATTTGGCACATTGCTGAAGAGATAGTGTTGAGACTGGTCGATACTGTCTATCCCACACCTAACATCACATTCATTATCCAATCACGGATTAAAGTTTGTTCATTCAACACGAAATCTCGTTCATCATCTTACAGCCTTATATACAATAATAGAAGTTATTTACAAGGGGACCTAAAAATGTTTACCAAAATGATGCGATAAAAATTTAAAATAAAATAATAATTAAAATACAGTGAAAAATATCGAGAAGTGGGAGGAGAAAATTACCCAAACAAACTTAGATAAATAATTGTTAGTAAGACCCTTTCACCCAACAAACTTTTAGAGTGGCTGCAGAATTCCGCCAAACGCCGAAATCAAATATCACACTCACTGACGGTATAACCCATCCCCTATAGCGTCCAGTTAACATCCCTTTCCTTTGGCCGATTCTGCCCACGCCGTGCTGTTGAACTCAGATTAGTCAAAACAAGACCGCTTAATAACACGATGAGGATGGGCCATACAAGCGAGGGATCGATATAAGATAAAACATATTTAAGACCGCAACGACGGTGTAGATTTATATATATTTATATCGAATAGTTAAAAGATTGCAAGGAAGTCAAAATCACTGACAGAAGAAAACATCATTTGGCTGATATTCAGTAGAATATTCGTGTTATATTATTTCTACGGAACGATCAGTTGGTCGAAGTTAACAATATCTCTCTTTCTCTCTATCTATCTATCTCTCTATATATATCTCTCTCTATATCTATCTCTCACTCTCTCTCTTTATCTCACTCTCTTTATCTCTGTCTCTCTCTCTCTACGGGATGATCAGCTGGTTGAAGTTAACAATATATATATATATATATATATATATATATATCTTTATCTCTCTCTCTCTCTCTCTATCTCTCTCCTCTTTCTCTCTCTCTCTCTCTATATATATATATATGAATGATCGTCTTCAACCTATTTCTAGCAGCAGGAGAGTTGTTCAGACTGACCGTGTTTCCAGCCTCCTATCTTCTAATCTCATCGTTCAACTGGGGTCTACTCTTACAGTACATCCATCTCCCACGTCCTTTCTAGAAGTAGGCCCCGAATTAATCACTTTTTGATATATCATTCCAGCCATGGGAACCCGACTGAATAATTTCGTCTTGCAGTCTTATTTTGTTAAGCAGCACTTACACCTCTCTTTCCCATCCAGGTCTAAGTTTTTCACCCTCTCACTGCATAGCCCTTGTCATCTCAATATGTGAATACTTATATTTATCAATTTTGAATCGCACCTCCTGTTATTGTCTGCCTAATCTTATCAACTACCCAAGTAATCCAGTACACACTAAATTCTCAAGGCCATAAGGTCACAGATCGTCAAAACCCATTTACAGATGTGTGACTGTATTTATGAACTTTTGTTAAATTCGCTTACTTTCTGAACGATATCCTCCAATTTTAGAGAAATCTTTTCTAATATTGAAGATCACTTAAATCAACACTAGCCACCTGAAAATAGGGATACAGTGGAGAGAAGAAAGATAGAAATAAATAATGGAATGAGAAATTTGAAAACTGAACCAGTCCAGATGAAAAGTTGAGCCAAAAACATAATTGGGAAGTTGACAATCTCGACTTGTATCATAACAAAAAGGAAAGCTGAGAATAAGCTAGGAACAACATTTATTCACATTAAGGAGATATACAGATGAGTCTAACATGACCAGGGATGCCCCGTTTTGTAATAAAAGAGTTAAAAATAAAAGTCTGGCTCATTTACCGAGAATCAGACTTGCTACAATCGCCTACCTTTTGCTGATATCTGTCGATATCAAACGCTTTCTATTAGATCTGCTCTTCATCTTAAGCTGATGCTCAAAAATCTAATCAAATGTTAAGAATCGAGTTCATATTTCAAGAGTCACTCCAAATCTGGATTATATCAGTGAACAAAATAATGCCCAGCAAACGTCTCATCACTCACGCAAAAAATGCGATTGATTCTGGAGCCTACAGCGGTCCTTGAAATGAGAGAATAAATAGTAAATCTAAGGAAAATGTTCTTCTCACTCTTCTCCAATATTCAGAACAAACTGCATCTGATCCTCACGTTTATAAAGGGTGTAAAAGACGATGAGCAGGTCTCGATATTCTGTTGAGATCAGTCTAACACATTTGATTGTAACGACTATCGGTATATGATTGCAATCATGAGGGCCGCCGGATTTAAACCCGACTTCTGCAAACAGATTATCTTGCTGTATCGTTCTCTCAGTGTTGTGGTAAAGATAAACGGAAAGAGGTCTGGCACTTTCTCGTTGTTCCGGTCAATTCGTAAAAGTTGCGTACTGTCGCCCATATTTTACGCTTTTGCGTTGTAGCCACTGCTTCGCCGGCTCAGTGATATGTAATGCAGTTCGGCCTTACACGGAATCGCTGTTTCTTGTGGGGCTCGAGCCAGAGTTTCTGCATACACCAATTACGAATTTAACGTAACAACGCGAAAGTGCCGAAACTAATTCGCTTTACCTGTACCACAACACTGGGGAAGCAATACCGCAGGCTGATCTACTTGTTGAAGTCGGGGTTTTGTCCGGCGTCATTCAGAAGAGCGACCAGATATTGATGGAGATACTATCAAATAACTTGAACTTTGAATAAATTGATCATCGCGGCCTGCTCATCCATTTTTCTATCCTCTATGAACGTGCAGATGAGATGCAGGTCGTTCTGAATTTCTCCACCTTTTACATGACGAGTCTCTTCAGGTCACAAAAGACACCCAACAACTGCTTGCAAACGCTCAAAGTTTTTAGCACCTTGTTTAGCAGTTATGGACTTGAAGTCATTCCCAATACCCTTGATCTTTTCAACAGCGTTATCATACCTCGCAAGATCTGGTTGGGGAAAGAAAGCTGCCGAAATTGTTGCTGAACAGTACCGTCAAAATCGGTAAATATGTGCAATAGCCTCAAACACAATTTATAATGTACACCATCAACTCCCTGAAACTTGCCACTATCGAACTTTTTCAATTACATATGTAATTTGTCCTCCGTGATCTCACTATCGCGCCTAGCTCCATAAATCCCTACCAGCCGAAGCAAGTCAGCCAAATATCAGCGAAAATTGTTTTCAGAGAGACCTGCCTCCTTGCGAAAGCGGATGTCGAAATGCCATCCAAACGCCTTGCACATATCGTCGGTCGACCTCAGTGTTCGCTCCTCCGGGGTTTAAACCTCTCGAATATATCTATCGCCGCCTCAACATATATCTTCTTTGCGCAACTCTGCGTTCATTATCACGGTTTTGTTAGACTTTTGCTTAGTCCTGCTATCTCCATGTGATCCTCCGTTCTTCCGCCTCGTATAGATTATCTTTAAGCCTCTTCACTTTTTAGTAGAGTCGACGGCTATAGCCAGTTCTGAAAGACTTAATACTATTCTAAAGCTTCTCTCACCACATAACCCCAATAACTGTCCCCCACTCATTCTCGTAGCACTAATTTACTTAACCGCTGTAGGAAATTTATCCTGTCCAGTAAAGAGACGTTGAAATTCCAATGTCCAACCAATCAAGGCTTAGGATCTAAGGCCCTCTGGGCACAAATTAATTTTTGGGGTCCGAATAGCCTGATCAGTGGAACGATCTAGCTAAACTAGATCGACACTTTTCAATAATATTCTATCAAATTACCTAGCAAATTAAGTACCCACATCCACATCTTCTCTGCAGAATTATCCAACAGCATTCTATCGACGACACCGAACTCGCCAATTAGATCAACAACGCTTCGATTGCCCTACCTCTCGCTAGAATCCCACCACCTGACGAAAAGACAAATAAAACGAAACACTGTCCTCCAATTCGTTGGACACCAAAACCGCAATGTTCTTAAACGAGTTAATGTTCACGGCAATATTTGCCAGACTCTTTCGTAAGATGTTTTGGTTCCTCTGTAGATTTGCCATTAAAATAAGAGCCTTAATAGTGCCCCCTTTTATTAAGAAATGACTCTTTTGATGGCTTGTCTGCCCATTTAAAAAATCTTCTAGTTTTTGTAATCATTTTCTTTCAATTTGCTTGCAATAAGTTGTGGGAAGGATCGCGGGAAAGATTGAAGTAAATTAAGAGGGTAAAAAGATATACTCCTTAACTTGCCCGGAGTAAGTTGTTACTCAGAGGCGAAGCAGGGGTGAATTGAGTCTTCATTGAAACAAAGGCTCTTTCTGCTCTGACCAAAAATGAAAAAGAAGCAGATCGGAACAGTTTTCTGCTTTCTTCTCTTTTTCCCTCTATAGTTATGGCTATATTCTCACTTTAAGATTTAAGATTTCACTCAAAAAGTCCCTGGCCTGATATATAGGTGGCAGCACAAATAAAGACACATATGAATTTTATGAAGTATTTAAAGTTAAGCAAATTTTAAAAACAATGAAAAAAATATGAATTTCGTGTGTTGCTTTCTGATGGGAAAAATTACTGTTTAACCAAAGCACTCAGCCTGAAAATTGTAATTTGGACTCTGCTCAGTCGGAAAAAAAAACAATGAAGAGGTGTTATGCTGAATTTAAACGCAGACATACAGATACAAATATTACTGAACGCTCAGGACACCCAAAACTGGCATTTGTCCCGGAAAACACAAAAAAAAACACACAAACTCCTTTTAACCGAACGTAAATTGAAGCTGCATGAGATAGCAGAGGAGTTGAACGTATCAGAGGGCAGTGTCTTCATTATTTTGCATAAACATTTATCAATGAGGTAATTGTGTGCAAAGTTGGTTCCGTGTTTGCTCATAATCTATCAAAAACAACAACGCGTCGACGAATCAAAGCATTGTTTGAAACTGTTTCAACGCAACAAGAATTTTTTGCGCAAATATATGACAATGAATGAAACATTGATCAACCACTTCACTCCGGTGTCAAATCGGCAATCAGCTGTAGAAGGCCATTCAATGTCGGCAAAGAGGAAAAAATCAGCAGGAAAGGTTTTGGCCTCTGTATTTTTTGATGCACAAGGTATTTTTCCATCCATTACCTTGACAATAGACGGACCATCAATAGCGAATATTTTGTCGCATTACCGGTAAAATTGTCCGGAAAAATCGCCACAAAACGGCCGCAAATGAAGAAAAATAATATTTCACCAAAACAACGCCAACGTAAAGCTCAAAGATAGCAAAACTGTTAGCATACCTCTAAAAATTGCTCCAGAGAAAAAGATTTGGCACCAGTAAAGAAGTGATATCAAAAACTGAAGAGTATTTTGAAGGAAAAAAAAAATCATTCTACAAAATAATCCATCGAAATGATAGTGAAGCGTTGGAATCATTGTAACGCACAGGATGGAGATTTTTAATGAATAATGTCGAATTTTCCTAAAAGTTGTTTTATTAGTTAGACGTGGGATTTATTTAGTGATGTATTATTTACCAAAATTACAGCAAAAATATCTCGAAAAAAATAAGGCCTACGTTTATTAAAAATCATCATTAATTACAACCATCTCCTCCAGACGATTTCGGAATCTCCTGCATCTTGTGCAAGTGGGTGAATGCTGCCATAATCTTTGCCTTCACTTTACCGTTGCTGCTATGATCTTCGTTGGTCTCTTGCAAACCCGAGCTCTAAACATAATAATCAAATTGGTTGTAATGTTGAGAGTTATTGGGCAAGATGTATGGGCGATGAGATTGCAGAAATAGTCTGAGAGCCACGACTGCGTTCTCTTGCCTGTTTGGCGTGGTGTAGCTTCCTGTTACCAAACATAACATATTCTAACAGCTATCCTTTTGAACTAGGAATAACATGCCTTTTCCAAATTTCTGGCAGCGTGAAATGCGTGATGATTCTCGTTTTATCACAGACGGTGACCTAGTGTTCCTAACATACTCTATACAATTCACGTGCAGTAATTTTAAAATACTATTAACCGATCCACTATATATATATATATATATATATATTGTAAAATAACTCTTTATTTTTAAATAATTATAATTTATTCAAAAATAATGTTTCAAAGACTTCGATATAAGAGAAAATCGTTCAGCATATGGCTTTATTTCAAATTTGATATTGGCACCAGATGCCACTACCAGCTTTTCGAGCCGTTAAGGAATCGCGCCGATTGATTTCAGCAATATTTCTTTATTATAGAATGTATAACTGATTGTATTCGTCTTTCAAGTTCTTTCAGAGATTTAGTTTGGTATAGCAGACTTGCTCCTTTCACTAAACACCAAGAAAATAATTAGATGTCAGGACTCATTGCTTGCCACTAATACATAAAATAAGGAATTATTTTTTAATCACCGTTTATATGCTTTATAATCTGCTAAATATATGTGTATATTTTTGAAGATAACTATTTAAATTGTTTACAACTTTCCGACTGTTGCCCTCATATTCATTGTCATCTTTCTGAGGTTTTATCAGTAGTGGGCGCCGGTCTTCATCAAGTGAAATACGTTGCAATTTTGAAACTGTTTATTTAATCTTCGGATTTAGGTTGTTCTAATACCATCTGTCATGCATTTTGCGGACGTCTGTTTTAATCAGTTCTTCTTTATTATCTCTTCTGAATAAGATTTTGTTCTGCTGTTGCTAGCAATTGAAATAACAACTTATCGTTAAATTAAGTGTCCTAACTGAAGATGGAAAGTGCGACACGGAGATCCGAAGACGAATTGGCATGGCAAAGGACGAGTTCCAGAAGATGAGCAAAATATTAACACACAGGTAAATCTCACTGGAAACAAAGAAAAGAGTGGTGGACTGCTACGTGATGTCAGTTCTTCAATACGGCAGCGAATGCTGGACAATATCATCGAAAATGAGGACAAAACTGGAAGCAGCGGAAATGTGGTTCTATAGAAGGATGCTGCGGATATCATGGACTGAGCATGCAAGCAATGATGAGGTGCTGGAAAGAATGGCAACAAAGAGGGAATTGATACTGAGCACCAGGAAGAGACAACTGAGGTTCCTGTGACACGCAATGAGGAAGGAGAGCCTGGAGAACCTGATACTGACTGGCCAGATAGGCAGCGGATAACATATTTCATCGGGCGGTTGACGGAACGAGGGTTGACAGGAGTAACGGGAACAAACATACTAGGAGCCACAAGAGATAGGAAGACGTGGAGAACCATGATCGCCTACGTCCTGAAAGAACAGGGCACATAGAAGAAGAAGAAGAAGAAGAAGAATCCAGATATTTAATTGAATCAAACCTGAGTGTTCATGTATGCTTTTCGTTTCTGAAAAAGTTTTGTAACTGCTGAACTATTGACACTGACATGTCTTGCTTCAAATATGCCTGCATGAAACCATGAAATACTTACATACAAAGGCTTGGAAATATTGTTAGAAAATCTAACTGGTCCGAAATATTCTCGCTGTTCATTCAGTATGAAATCTGATTCCATTGCTTACGATGGAATCAGACGGTCTTATATTTATAAGGACCAATCGAGATAAATTGATCCAGACGATTTCAGTATATACAAGTTGCAAATTCAAATAATTATACGTTCTTTAATACATTTTGATAAGCATGGGTATTGTAGTTACACAGCAGCATATGCATGCTATTATAACTTTTATAATACATATTTTCTTTGCCTTGTTAAGATGTATTTAGTTTGTAGAACATTACTCCTATTTCCAGCTATTACTGTGGAAAACGAACTCACTTCATTTACAAAATTTAAAATTATTCTGCGCACAATGAAATGCCCACAAAGTATTCCGGCAATTACTCGCAACAACAAAATCAGAACGTTTCACAATCTGTGTCGTCTCATTCACGAAGCGACTTAGAATTTTCAGCGAATAATTGTTGCTTTATCAAATTCAGATAAATATTTTTTTTATATCTGGAAGGAACAATATGTAAAATAACACTTACAGATAGCTTACATAGATATGTACATTTTATCCTGACATAGGCACACTTTATAATAGACATACACGAGACATGAATTGAGTCGTTACGCCATTATATTCAAATGACTCTTGTATGTTTTGTAATGTGGTAGTATTTTGATTGGCCGTAAAATATTACAATCATTTTTCATTTAAAGATGTTTAACATCAGGAAAATTAAAATGGAAAATTTACATAACTGAAGAATCAAATAAAGATCGAATACACATACGGATATTCAGCACTATATTAAACATTTGAAAGTAAAGCTCTATCATTATCATTAAAAGTGTTTAAAAAATAGTGAACTTGAAAAACATATTTTGCTGAAAAATCTTTTTCAATACTGGCATATTTTACATCTTCTAAATTCCCTCCGACAGTATTGATAAACTTTTTGTTAATTAATGTCAAATTCTTCCTCATAAATGACAAAGATTATTCCTCTCTGATCCACAAGAATCTTTTCTACCGTGAGAAAAGTCATATTACATCACTGAAATTTATTTGAAAATCACTTCTTTTCAGATAGATTATGTATATAAGAAGAGAAATCTGATCTGATTTACAAATGTAAATAAATGCACGAACATCTTTGTCGCCACCATTTTTCAGCAGACCTACAAATTTATGTATACATGAAATCATGAGATATTTGGCTAAAATATTTTAATTCTTTTTTCGTACTGAATTATATACATGGGGCCGACATGGGAAACTAGAACTGCGGAATAGCAGAGAGTGTGAGCAGGATTTGCCTTATTCTTAAATAAAGTGTTCGTTTTCTCTGGGATGCCGAATTTTGATTTGAAAAGAAATTATAATGTCATTCTGGTGGAAAAAAACGGCGAAAGATTAACACAAGAAATGCTATGTCTATCAAAGGTTATGCTGTTGGTTGCCTCCACGTCTGAGTTAGACAATCAGAAAATACCTCGATGAATGAAGGCCATTGCTTTTTTTTACATACCGTGCATTAGATTTCTAGGAGATTGGGGAACGAAATTATGTGTCTATAGCTACAAGGAGGTGATTTTGTCACTACGTTGCCGGGTGGACGGTTTGCAAGAAATGTTCTACCGAATTTTTACTGATACACTGATTTTTTACATTACAGATGTCACAATTATAGTTATACAATTATTATTATGCCAATATCCAAAAATAATACAATAAGTTTTGGTTTTATTAGCATGTATTTAGTTTTACATCCCCACTTTCTAAAAGTATGTTGTGTATGCATTATGCTTGTCTAGAATTTGCGATTTTAAGACGAAGCGTCGTCGAATTCGGATGAGTATATATTTAATGACTATTTGTATAATTGCAAATTTGACGATCAGAGTGAAACACTTAAACAACGTTTTTAAAGATTTTACAAATTATATCTGAGAATTTACATCAGTTTTACAATGTTGATGAAAGTATTAAAATTCTACACCAAATCCAGCCATGAATGTTAAAAATACAACGTAGACATTATTATACATTGTAACGATATTTTTGCTTTTTAAATAAGCTAACATCGAAACATGTGAGTTCACTAAGTTGCGCACAAGTCTTTACATCATCGATACTGCAAAATATTCTCGCCATTTCCATAACTTGACATTTTAAGAACGTGGATATAAATGGTATTTCAAATCTATTAGCACACACACACACACACACACACACACACACACACATATATATATATATATATGTATATAATGAATCTTATTCAGCACAATTTGATATATTAAATGCCTCAGCAGCAAATCTATAACTTATTAATGAATTCCGACATAAAATCTGTTAACCTGTATAATATCTGCTGGTGTGTCTCATTAAAAAATTATCGATTTTATGGAAAATAAGCCCGGAGTAAAACACATGCATTTATAATTAAGTGTTTCTGTTATTTTTGTATTTTTGGGGGACTTGCCGTTGAATATTTATTCACTGGGTGTATACTATATCACTCTTGGTTTTAAGTACTTGCAATATTTTAAGTAGTCATGAACATATATTCGCAATCGGTTAAGATACTTCAGTCCAGGCAACACATATTCGCTGAACGAGATGCAGTTATTAGGTTTTACATGTTGCAGACAAAAAAAAAAAATGAAAATTTGGGAACGAAATAAAAATTCACTCTCTCAAACGAATATTTGGATTCATAATTCAGAATTATTCCAAAATAATATTACGCAAATAATATTAGTAACACTGGAGTAAAATTAAAATAAAATAAATTCTCTTTGGGTATTAAAATATTTTGTCATACATCCTCACACACACACACACACTCACACACACACACACATATAAATATATATATATATATATATATATATATATATATACACACTCACATATTTTAATATTTGATATAGATTAGATTGTAAGTTAATGTAAATGTGGACACGACCCTGAGGTCAGTACCAGACAGTAACAAGAAATGTAACGTTTGAACGCTACTTAAGTCATTTGAAATGTGTTGGTTTATTTATTTATGGTGGGAATTAAGATTAGCATTTTCTATTGTATTATCGTTACTTTTAGGTATATACTGAAAGTGAGAGACATCAAGATAATGGTTATGATTATACATTTATATGTATACTAGCAGTATAGCCTGGCGTTGCTTAGATGTAAGGAAAGCTTTAAAACTAATCCATGCTCAGACTCTTGTGACGTTGGCACGAAAGACTAAAAAGCAATAGTTGTGTTCAGTCAATGCAAAACCTTCGACTGAAAGAAAAAATGATGGATGTAAGTCAAATTTTGTTTTCCTGGTATTGATATCAAATAATTTTTTTGTCGTAATAACACAATTTTCAGCTTCAGTGTTAGGTCTTAATACAGTACATGAAGGTTGCGTTGTGATATTGACGGGTGAAATATATATTTAAAACTCTATATAAGTTAAAAATTTTAAAACATCGAAAACGGATTGGAATTAATATACTTAAATTTTCAAGTAGTTGAAGTTTTGGCATTATCAGCCAAATTAATTAATATAATATAAATATTAAAATGTACGACTAAAGATATATCATAATCTTAGAATATGTTAATAAAAGCCATGTTGACAAATGAAAATATTTCTTTATGATATTCTTACTGACCATTTCTGAAAACATTATCTTATTAAATAAGGTAAGATTAATTTTTCTCTTGGGATGCTGTATTTTTGCTGGTATCATATCTGGAACCTGATACAAAGAACATTGTTCAAGTTCTATTTGTATTGTGCAGTTCTAATGATACTAACATTTTTAAAACATCTATTCATTAATAAAACTTAATAATTTTGCACATCATTTGCAGCAAAATAGATCGACGTGTAAAGTAAGGGTCATCAGTACGAAAACTGTAATTAACACGAGGAGTTCCAATTCTGACTATATTGGTTGCGATCATTGTCATAAATATTATCTAGGAAAAATACTCACTAAGTGAAAACCAAGAGAGACGGCATCAAGAGAATTTTTTTAAAAAATAATTTCAGCCCGAGCAAGGCGGAAACGCCACTGATGTGCAGGGGTCTACATAAATGTAAAAAGATTAATTAGAAAAGAGTGAGGAGTACAAACTAGTTAGAAAGGAACAATAGAAAGCTGAGAAAGCAGGTGCGATGACAGATACATAGGTGGAGAGAAAGGGAAGGTTATACGGGTGTGGGGAGAGAGCTAGAGTCCAGTGGTTAGTAGATGAGTATTGACTTTGCATTTAAATTTATGGAGGTTGTAGCCGTCAGGAAAGCAAGAATACGAAAGCGAGTTCGACAGGCGGGAAGTGAGAGAGAAGAAGCTGAAGGAGTAGAATTGTCTTCTGCATTTGGCTAACCTGTCTGTCAATGGGTGGGACCCAGTTGTCAGTCTGGTTGCACGAATAAACACTTGTTGAGGAGGCATCAGTGAGTTAAGTTCGTCTGAGCAGAAGCCATGAAAGTATTTATAGAACAGACAATGGGAGGCCACATTTCGACGATGGGGAAGTGGCTGCAGTCGAGCCGCCAGATCAGTACCTATCACATTACAGACTCTCCTTTGGAGCCTGTCAAGAACACTGAGGAGAACGGCAGGGGCACCTGACCATAAATGGCAGCAGTACTCCATGCACGGACGGATGGTTGACTTGTATATATGCAGGATGGACTCAGGCGGAAAAAAACATCCTGGATCGACATAGTGACCCAAAATTCTTAGCAGTAGATTTTGCTATGGATTCAATATAGTGGTGGCATTTGAGGTCTGAGGACAGGGTAAGTCCCAGGAGGAGTAGTAATTTCAAATAAAATGATATAGAAACACAGAAATATTTTTGGGGAAGAAAACCTCCGAGTGATACTTTCTTCTTATTAATGGTATACAGTGTGAATGGGTATGATTCGTACAAATTAGGCAGTATAAAAAATATCAGATTTTAATACATTCATTGGAATTATGTGACAATCTACGCCTTGTAAGACATTGTATTCTTTCAAAATATAAAGAAGTACAAGGATTCTATAATATCAAAATCTCATTTTTATAATAAAATTTAAAAGAAAAATGCTATTTTTGCTGTCCGACAAGTTTGCTAAAACGCCGAGGTTTATTCGTGTGTAATCTTTTGTTTCATCGAGTTTTATCATTTTTATGTATGAATAATTTATATTTCTAATATAACTTTGTTATACTTTTAAAAAGCTGACATTTAAAAAAACAGAAACATATATTCATGTAATACGCAAAGAATATTTCTTAAAAAACGTGGAAGTAAGAAAAAATATTATTAACATCTGAGTAGTGAATCGAAAAATGTCATACATATATATTTATATACCGGCAAAATATTTGAGACGATTATATATATATATATATATATATATATCACTGTAAGATTACATAATTATTGCAAAAAACTAAAATTTGTCAATGTTGAAAATACAAGATGCAGCTAGATTATATTACTAGTACTAAAGAGAATGAACTGAACCGATGTATTTTCGCAATTTCCTCTCTATTTCTCTCTTTATGCGCGTGACAGAGAGTACATATATATAACAATATTTATTATAATGGAGAGGATAAAAGCATAACACTGAAAAACTAAAACGTTTGAAATCGAGTGTAATACATGAACATACCATTTTTATTAGAGTATAATGTCACTTCCTATGAGTACATAATTTCAATGCAATAAATCTTTTGTGTCACTGAACACAGATATTTTTGAAGAGTTTAAAAAGCATGCTCGTTACGTGATTTCCTTCACTGTTCAATGCTTATTTTTCATGAAATTACGAGGATTACACAATTTTTTACTCAGTTAATATTGTGCCATGAAAAAACACTCTAATGTATCTTTTAGAGATAAATTAAATCATCTGATAATACTTATAAAGTGTTTCATTAATATAAGATGTGTAAGATATGTTTCTCTGAATTGCAATAATATCGACGAGAATAGGTAATAATAAGTCATTCAAACAGATGATATCATTTACTCCGGTCTCAATAAGAAATCTACCAAAGCGAACAAATAAACCTGACTGCTGTTCTTGAAAAGATCTCCAAACAATAGTTATCTTCCGAAATGTCTTGTAAATTTTAATGTTTCCAAAATAAATCTGCCTTCATTAAACCACCACATACAAACATTCCTGCCCGCAATCAGCACGGCTGATGCTAAACATTTGAAGAGCAGCTTTCAGTGTCTTTGGCCTCACTTTTTCAAACAACCTGAAGTGAAACGACGATATTACATTACGGAGTTCATATACTGCTAGGAAACTGTCGTTTCAGAAAGTTTTTCACGTAAGATTTAATCTTACAGATTTCAAAATATCTCATTGGCCCGTGCATTGAATAATGGTGTCATACCTGGTCGGGTGCTCCGAATATTCATCCCGAAGTTCTCGACAAAATGGAATGAAAAAAAATCATTAATGTAATCGATGTCGACCGGACCTCTCGACATTAGTCAAGTTCTCACAGTCGTAACATGGTCCGCTCTATCTTTCCTACAAACATTTTCATGGCAACAGCTCTGACGGCCTTTTTTCCTTGGTTCCCTTATACATGAATTTAAGCGTGCGATTCAATAGGCATCTAAGTCTCAAAAATTTGTCGTTGAAATAGTTAAATGTAACGACAATTTCTATTCGAAGATTTTATTTCCTAGAAATTTCTGACTATGGAACTCCCTTCAATTACTTGCTTCCTTGAGATCTAATAACGTCAAAAACTAAATGCAACGACAATTGCCACCTTTAATTTTCCTCATTCTTGTTTACCTTCAGTCCTTTCTTCAATTTTTACCTCAATCCAATATTTTTCTCACTGTAACCTCATCGCACTAATAGCGTTCCAGCATTGCTTTGGGTAAAATGATTAAAAATAAATACTAACTGCATAATTAATCATTTTCTTAACGCATTGTTTTAATAATTAATTACTCTCCACTAAACCAACTAACTTTTTATAGACCCTTAAATGATATCTTACTGTCGGATGTCAACATCTTGATTATATCATTTATATTTTCTTCAAATAACAGGTAAATCCCATTTTGGTTGCTAATACTGATGACAGTTTTCTGCTGTAGTTATTTGCTAAATTTCTAGATGTGTGTTATATTTCTGAATAAAGATTGGAAAACGAGGATCCGTTTATTGGAAGATATTACCATTCGTTTATACCAGAAAACGTTTGCCTAACTGATAGATTGGGCATTTTCAAATGAGTTAGACGCTATACCTGACATCCATATGATATCTAGTTCTGACGACACTATTTGACGCAAAATAATTCCCGTATGAACAAACTGGTAATATTTTTCCAGTTCTACACAGAATTATGCCTTATATATCAATCAATCTATTTAAGTAATTACCAATTTCTTCACGATAATATCGATTCATTAACGTACTTCTAAAACCCACACGATATTCTGTAATAACTGTTATCGTTTTCATAAGAATATCACTATTGCGAACATAACTGAAATCGCTGTCAAAATATTGACTACAATGATTTGTCACCTAATGAAGACTGCTGAAGTAAAAGTGTTTTGCCTATAAATAATACGCACATATTTCGTCTTTTTCTCTCTGAGAGGATTAGATTTCCCAATGTTATTGATGATTACTATCATATCTTCCCTGACACGAGCATAGTAATCAGTTCAATTATCTAATTCTTTATTGTTACCATCAAAGCTTTAGTCCCATCATCATTAAGTACTTTAATTAACGATTTCATATCATTAACTGTACTTATAAGCTTTCGATGTTTCCTATATTTGCCATCGTTATCAGAAATTCCATTATTCTTACGCCCACATTTATTACATTCAGCGCCAACTTCCACGGCTTTATAATTATTATTCCTCAAGTAAGGTTCTTTTATGTATGCGATATATTAAACAGTGTTATTTAAATTATTAAATTACTGAATATAGGACTGGAATGATTTTGCTAAAATATTGTTTTATATTTCAGCTATTAATGCAGGTTTTTTCATCTTCATTTTAACACTAGCGTGAAAATTATTTACATATTGTGAGGGAGCGAAGCAACGCGATAGGTTCAATATATTTTCAAAAATTATTTTACCTTTAGAATCTCTTTGCATACATTCTAGAACAAAGTTATTTTCTTCTTTGTTTCGTCTTCTTTTGTACATTCTCTGCTATTTCATATTCTATTTTGACCTTTGGTTCATGGACACATCAGATTGAAGACATCAGTTTCCATACACAGTTGAGCAACATCGAGACTGTTCAGCACATGAGAGTTGACAGTTGAGATTAACAGTTGCTGTAAGCATGAATATACTTGCGGTATAATGGATACTGCCTGGGATATTTAATAAAAAAAGCAAATTTCTTTTCGATATATTCACTTACGCGCAAATGTGCTTGCTAATGGTGGGAACAACCTTTTCCCCCTACGTAATGTCTTATTTTGTATCGCTAAACAATTATTGTCCACAAACGATGTCTTTGAATCTGAAACTTTTTTCTGGTTTAAATAATCTCCAAACGTTTATGCCGTAGGTAATGAATCACAATTACATTCTGTTCCTTTTCCCTTTAAGACATTTGCGATCATGTTTTCTGTCTTTTGAAGCTTTTTAATTCTTTCTCCTAACCCCTGCTATACTACCCTATGACTTGGTCTCTGTAGGTGTAGGTTGTGTTGATTACATCTATCTTTTTTACCTTTAATCAGTCGTGTGAAAATCAAATTTGTCAAGCCCATTTCCTTATTATTAGCCGTAACATTTCAACTGTCCCTTTCTGATTTAATGTATGAGAGCGTAGTTTGCTAGATTTTCTCTAAATCTTTGTCCTTGGTCATATGTTCGGTCTATGGTATTCTGACCATCATTCTGTATTAGTGCATTTCTATTGTCTGCAAGTCTTTTCTTTATCTGTCATGAGATTTTACAGCATTCACTGCCATATCTGAAGACAATATTATATGCAAGTTTAGTACTCATTTTCAAAAATGCCGGTGGTTAATACTTTTCTGATGTTTAAGTATCCATGTTTTGTTATCCCAATTAATGTATCTTATTTCCACTCCTTTATTAAAACATTTCCCAGATATTTAAATTCTTGTAATTGCTTCTTTGTTGTATCTCCAATTTGTAATTTTCGTTTTGGAAATTTACGTTTGCTAACAATCAGGAATCTGTCTTCTTGCAATTAATGTAGAGTTCATTCTTCCTGCTTTCCTTCGCTTCCTTGTAATGGTAAATTCATTTCTGTGTCTGCTATCTACATTGTAAAACGTGTTGTCTAAAAATCTTGCCAACAACAATGATTGATTTTAGGAGAGTCATTGCTAATTTCTGAGTTAAAAAAAATTGATAAAACTCCTTGGAGGGGCAAGGATTATATAATCGTTTTAAGTTAAGATTGATTCTTTTCAAGAAACTCACTGATATGTCCGTCATAATGCAAAAATATAATATTTTTATGATACTTTTCAAAATTTTATAATGTCGCATCAATATAAAATGTAACCTTGTAATATCTGTTTCTCTAAATTGCAACAATATCGAATGGAATATGCAATAATATATCCTTCAAATTTTGTAATTTTAATAAACAAGTTGGTGATTTTGGGGGAAAGGAGTATATCTTGAAAATAATTTTATATTCAATTTAATTTTAAAAATACCAAAATTGATATGATATGTACATTTTAAAACTTTCACGTGATTTAAACTTATTATTCGAATTTCTGTTTTTTACGTAGTCTTCGCTCATTGAATTCAGTTAGACTTAGGAGTTTATGTAGTAATGTGCCGCCATAATTACCAATTTTTCAGCCAGGTAAACCTTAAACGTAATAAACATTTGGGCGATCATGACACTTTCGAGACAAGATTGACGGGACAGCAGATTTTCCCGAAGTAGTTTGCGATTACTTCAAGGGTATTTACGCATAAGTGAATTCGAACTCAGCTGTCCGATTTCTCGTTCGGAGCCGATATAGACTGGAAACAACGCACATTCTACTAAACATTAGTCTTGCCATAAAATGGACACTGTTATCGGAATTTGCTACCCTAGATAAATTATTGACCCGACAATATTTATAATAAATGTAATCAGTCACAAAAAAGCTGTATAAGTTTATCACTACTTACACCTTTTCAGTAAATACCTGATTCTTCCTACAACATTTTATCTTGACATATATCAAATCAAAAAGAAAATTGAGAATTGCCGCTATAGCTAGGCTGCTACTGCACAGTCTTCTCTTAATTGCATTGAGATAGTTCAAAAGTGTCTACACAGTCTTATGGCTGATGACTTATTTTCTTTCAGACAGTTCCTTTTCAACAGACGAAACGACGCTTCTCCTTATTCTTTCGCAATTTTCATGAGAAAAGTTTAAACTCTTGCCTGTTTTGTTTATTTATCTTACCTAAATGGCAATTTTGTCTTCATCTAGCTAATGTATTTCCATAATGTAGGAGACATATTACAGAATCCTGTATTTATAGAACAGACAAAGGGAGGACACATTTCGTCGGTGGGGGAGTGGCTGTATTCGAGCCGCCAAGTCAGTACCTATCACAATACTGATTCGCCTTTAGAGCCTGTCGAGTACACTGAAGTGAACGACAGAGTCGGCTGACCATATATTGCAGCAGTATTCCATGCACTGATGAATGGTTGATTTGTATATATGCAGGATGGATTCAGGCGGAAAAAACATCCTGGCCCGACACAGTGACCCAACCTTCTTAGCAGTGGATTTAGCTGTGGACTCTATGTATTGGTTCCATTTGAGATCCGAAGAGAGGGTAAGGCCGAGGAGGCGCAGCGTATTGCTCTCAGGGAGAATCGCTTGGTCCATGCTTATGGGAGGCAGGAGAGGTTGCCTGTGATGATTCACAGAAAACAGTTTGCTCTTAGACGCACTGGAATTGACAAGCAACTTATTGCCCCAATTCACCACAGAGTGTAGATCATGTTCAAGGTCAGCAGCGAGATTATGTTTGTCCAACACGACGGGTTTCTTACTGATGAGGGAGTAAATTATGGTGTCATCTGCGTAGATGCATACTTGGCACTTGATCTCATCTGGGAGGTCATTGAGGAAAATAAGGAAGAGCGTCGAGCCCAGGAAAGAGCCCTGTCGGACACCAGCATTTGTGCTGTAGTATGAAGAGGTATGACCATTCAAAACGACCTTCATTTTGCGGTTATTTAAAAAAGCTTGGATTAGATCAAGCAAGCGTCTGGTAATACCGTAACCCCGTAGGTAGCATAGAAGGCCAGAGTGCCAAACCCTGTCAAAAGCCTTAGAGATGTCCAGAGGAACAGCACGAGTCTTACCTGACTCATCAAGGAGCATGTACTCCGTAACGGTTGCTAGCATGTCTGCCGTGGACCTGGCAAAGGGGAAGCCATACTGCCTGTCAGTATAGAGTTTGTGGGCAATAAGATGTTGAACTATTTCAGCATTAATTATGGCCTCGAACACTTTCCCAAAAATTGATAGAAGACTGATAGGGCGATAGTTGGATGGGTCCGAGGGTCACCGTATTTCTTAAATACAGGAACGACTGAAGAGTACTTCCAGCATGCAGGAAAAAGGAAGCAGAAAGGCAGTAGTTATACAGTTTAGAGAGGCCAGAGGAGAGTTCAAGAGCACACCTCTTAAGGAGTATAACCAGGATTCCATCACCACCGCTCGACTTATGGGGGTCAACTTTTGAAATTACTCGGGATAGTACTGTCGAGGTCATATATACGTCGTATAATTTAGCCTCAGTTCTAATAGGTGAGAATCTCCGAGCAAAGCACTCAGCTTGATCCGCAGATGACGTGAAAACCTCAAATTCATTGATTAAAGGAGGTATTGAAGATTTGCTATTGTTCAGCACCTGTTTGCATAACCGCCAATAGTCCATGGAGCCGAACCTAAAAAAAAAAAAAGATAACATTTTTCCTTTATTTGCGAGGTATTTTACCGGCCTCTTTTGTTTGCGGTTGTATAAAAAAAATTGTCAATCAGTATTATTTCACAATAATCAAATCACGAAAATCTGCTGGACAGATTTTTTTAAGGAAAAAAAAAATTAAATATATTTATTGGAAAGGCGAAGTAAAACACGGTGATAACTAACTTTAGAAACCATAACGTTTATTATCCTTAATCTGATATAGATAAATTTACGATTTATTTTTATATATTAAATATGTTTACCAATAGAAAACGATAACAAACTTATATTGCTCATATAGAAAATCTAATAGTTACATTTTCTTTAACTATATGTAGTTAAATCTTCTTTAATGGATTCCGATTAAAGAAAATGAAAATAAGAGGAAACTCATAATTTGTAAAGCAATAACTCTTTTCCTTTTAGTCGTTTTCTTCCTGTTTTTTTTTTTCGGTTTCTGTCTATTAAATTCCATCACTATCTTTTAGAAAGTCTAAAATATATTTACTTTCCTTACGTCACTTAATTGAACCTTGCTATCGTTCCCCACATCTCTCGATGTCAATTTCTTATTTTATTTCTATTTCTGTACGTATTTATATTCTGCTTACATTACCGTCTGGTTCCTTTGCTACATATTAATTGAGAAATGTGTATCGGCTCTTCTACAAATGGCTAAAGGCATCATTTATGTATTGCCATGTCATTTCTGTCTCGGCTCCGTGGAATATATTTGGCACAGCAAAGAATTTTACTACATTTTACCACGGATATGAAAGTCGCAGACGACTGACACACCGTTGTTCTTCCATCTCCAAGTTCAAAACTTGCGCTGTAGATTATGCCGGCTAAATTTCCCGAGCATATTTTTTCATCATTTACCATGTGAGTTATCAATAATTTGTAAATCATGTCCCAAAATCCCATATATTCATCATTGGTAAATTGTTCGATGAAAGTGTAAGTGCATCAAGCACGGTATACTTTTGATGCTTTACATTAAAGATATTTTCTGTGTAAAATTATTTTTGATTACTGGAAATTCTTGCAAGAAAGGACGTATTTGTTAGAGTATCACTGTTTATAAACATACACATTTATATTCTAAAGTACTGAAGAATAAGATACTTGTTTAGAACATATATTACAAAATCAGAAATAAAAAATAGAAAAAAGAAGTTTATGATTTGCAACATTGGAAGTGGATTGTACATGAAACTAGAATTGAAATAGTTATATAATCATATTTAACCCTAGGTTAGACAAAATGTCATTAAAGAAAATACGAACCCACTTTGAAAGACTTGTGTATTCTCGGTGTGTTAAATTTGATGCTACGCTAAAGAAATGAGAACTAGGCTATTTCCTGTCTGTATAGTAATGTTATTTTCATAATTCGTTTTTTAGACATTTGAACATTTCTATATACATTTTAAAAATACAATGTTGACATATATGTTTACACTGTTGTGTGTAATATTTGATACATTTGATAACAAGTCACAACCTCTGGAGACCATGAACCTGTGGAGTCCTTGATTTATCATTATTATGTTGTCATTTTTCATCATGGTGTGTTGCTATTGTTCAATTTGATGTTTTTCTATCTCTCCTAACATCTCTAACGTTACATATACAACGATTTTAGGTTGTAATTTACAAGATAATTTTTGTATATCTCTTAAGCTGGGGCTTTCAGGAATTCTTTCAATGTATTTTTTATTCCATTTTTTAAAACTTCCAACTTCACCCAATATCAGTGGCACGATTCTTGTTTTCAATTTCCACTTCTTTTTTCTATTTTAATTTCCAGGTATTTATATTTTGATAGTTTTTCGAATACATATGTTGCTATGATACAACCCGCTGGACAAGCCATATCAATTTATAGAAAAATTGTTTCTTATTTGTTTCTAACAATAATATCCGGCCTATTTGCCTCAATTTTGTTGTCTGTGTAGATGGTGTAATCACATAGAATGGTGACATCTTCTATTTCTGTAACTGGTGTTGGGTGATATTCATATCAGTGTTTGTTTACATATTTTCCATAGTGTTTGCACATTGTCCAGTGTAAATATTGTCCCACTCTATCGTGACGAATTCTATATTCATTTAGGCCAAGTACAGAACCTCCTGAGTTTAGATGGTCTATTGTTTCTTGGTATTTATCACAGAAACTGCATTTTGGATACAAATTATTTTGTATAATATTTGCCTGAACGTTCCTACTTAAACTATTGTGGTATTGCGCTGCAAGAATAAATCCCTCAGTCTCAGACTTTAATCCAGATGCACGTAAACATCGATGAGTATTACATTTATCAACATTGGATTTATTAGCACGTTCAGGATATTGGCCATGTAGAGGTTTGTCTTGACTGCCTTGTTTCATCTGTTCAAGGACCTTTAACCTTGGATTTTCCCATAGATGTTGCCACAATATTTGGTTCTTGGATTCTGTTTTGCTTTTCTACAGAATCTACTAAATGCAAATCTTGTCTGCCTTCTTTCATTATCGAATATTTGTCTTTATTATTTTTATGTTTATTATTATTATTATTATTGTTATTATTATTAATAATAATAATGTTAGCAATGTTTAAACTTATAAATAATATCGTACTGAAGCACATCTCCAACTGGGACATCGATGTATTTCTAGCCAATTGATAAGGTTGAGATTAAAATTATTTTGACATAAATCATCAGATCCAATCAAATAGTGTTTTAATAGAAAAGATCGGTCTAAGTGGGCACAGAAAGAGATCGACAAGTACAGAATATGAGGATATCAAAGTTAAGAAACGGTTTATAATCGACATGAAGTTGTTGTGTTTATAGGGATCAGCAATTCATCCTTTCGGGATCCTCCTACTAGCCAACAAATCTTGTGTCATTACAGTTACTTTGCGTGATTTTTGGAGATATGTGATGTTGCAGCAATATTTCTGTAAATTTGTTAGTTTTTGTTTTGCCCATTTAATCGGGTAGATGAGAAGACAACGTTGTTATAAATTTGTATAGTAGTAAATTAATGTAACTGAAAAATATGATTTAATCATTTAACTTAAAATATTTGGTTTTCACTTGAAACAATAGCGTATATTTTTAAATTGCGTATCACTAATGTATGAGGACATTGCGAGGTGTGTTTTCTTTCTAGAATTTTTATCCTTTTTATTTGTTAATGTAATCTCAAATCAAATAATTTCCACTTTACTCTGATGACGCATATTGTGGGAAGTCTACGAAAACACACAAAACTATCGATCTAACGCTGCAGATAAATTCTGTCTGTGTCAATTGTAATTGTTTTAGAAACTGTTAAGAATTTCTTGACAAACGGTTCGGTAATATGTTTGATCAGACTTTGAAATTATTCTTTTTCATTTTAAATTGAGAAATTGTAATACAATTCGTACAAATTCAGTAGTTATACCGAAATACTTTTTTTATATATTCTTTTATGTATCTTTACTCAGAGAGTCTGATGTGAGTCAACAATCAATTTCCCCACTTCAAATAGAGTAAAAATCACGTATTTGTTGATCATAAATGTATTATTTGACTTTAGGCTCCATCGTTTGTATACATTTTTCATTTACCACTAAAATAATGAAAGATATATACTCAGTAATAGAGGACATGTGTATATCACGAAAAACGGTTGAAACATTGAAATGGTGGGTTGTCAAGAATTATCGACCTTTACAAGCAAGAACATCGTAGTCTCTAAAACAAGCACGCATGTTTGCATGCATGTACATTATTAAATGGGTTTATTATTTCATATTTTTAAAATTTTCAACATGATCATTACCTTTTATAGTATGCTTTGTTTGGTATCATGTGAAAAAGAGCAACATTAGATAATTTACGCACAATACATTTGAAATCAGTACTCTTTACGCTTGATATTTGCGTTGAAAGCTCTAACAAAAACTTTTCGAAGCGTTTGGATATCGCTGTGAGGAGAGTGAAGACGATTCAGAAAGGTTTACATGTGTTGAATTGCGATTACAAACTTGTTTGATGTAATTACTAATAATATGACATGTTATATCTTCATTCTCATTCCCAGACGGCCAGAGACTCTATCCGGAGGTATTGCTGGCCTGTATCAAGAGGGTGTTTTTCGGAATAACCTAGACCTGGCAATAGAACTCCGCAGAATGACACAGAAGCAGTAGAAACCTGTCATAACTGTCTGGCAATTTCTGCAAAAACCCCACTTATTACCTACCCACCTAAAGCACATTGTTTATTAATTGTGGAATACAGTTGTAAATCCTTGTAACAACAAAGGTATATTGAGGGCAGGATATATGCTGTGAATCATTCTAACATCAAACATAAACTGAAAGCAAGGTGTATGGCAGCATTAAGACTAGAAATCCAACTATAAAATTTGTAGAAAATACTGAAAAGACATAGATTATAAGAAAATAGATTTACACTTTCGTATATATATATATATATATATATATATATATATATATATATATGTGTGTGTGTGTGTGTGTGTGTGTGTGTGTGTGTGTGATTTAAAAGTAAGTACCTATTTTTTGTTGATGGACATTCTGATCTAACGATAATTTTTTAAAGCGGGTTTGACCATCATATATTAAATGGAGAGGTACTTTGCAATCATCCTATATATATATATATATATGTATAATGTTTTTGAGAAAGAAGTAGGGGTCCATACAATACAGAGAACAGATTGAAATTTCAAGATAATTTATTTTATTATTTGGTAGGTTCGCCTTAGGCAATAATTACAACTAGCATTATGATTGTGATAGACTCTTATAAAATTTTGAATTGTTTCCAGGAGAATTTTATCCAGTCTAACTTTGAAACATTGTTCTATTATTTACAAAGATAAAACAGTTTTTTTTTATTCAATGATAAGTTTGAATGATATCGACTACCCATTGTGACACACAAATATGCAATGACGTGGAAATCAAGGTCTGATCAGATATTCATTCTGTTACAACCTAAGTAGTACGAATGAGTTCATTATCATTAGAAAATAGAGCATTTCTCAATGTAAACAGTTTCTCAATCACAGGAAGATGTCGATTACTTTAGTGCATGAAATAGTGCTGACCGAGGATTAGCACTTCTGATATTAAATAAAAAACATTAAAATATACAAGGTTTGTATCAAACTTCCCATTTGTCACAATTTTAAAACTACATAAAATGCTACAAGTTAATATGTGTGTGTATATATATATATATATTGGTTTTGAAGAAATAAATGTTGTCAGGTTTTATGTTGGTTAACATATCGAAATGTAAATTACAAGATATAACAGCTGCATATAATAACAACTACATTTTTAGCCAGTGGAATTCCATAAATATTGACAAGAAATATATGAAGTTTGCATATCGCATATGTGCACTTTAACACAAAAAATCATTATATAAAATTTACAGAACACATAAAGTTAAAAAGGGAAAAACAATATCGGTTATTTATATGTATATACTAATATATACTTTCCAATAAAGATAGTTGTTTTAGTTAATTTTTACAATGCTGTATAAGGAAAATGACAAACATTATCAATATCTTTAAACTGCTTGTTGTATTATACTGTAAATTAGTCATATCTTTTTTATCTGATAAAAGTGCTTTTCTTGTATATAATGATCCCCTCATAAGATAGGTAGTAATTGTAGCAAAACCCTACCTCTCTGCTAGCAGGAGTACACTCAAATCTTTTTCTTTTTGAAAATTACGATTGCAATAGCTAATCTAAGTCAATATATTTGCCATTTCTAATATGAATGATTTAATGAGACCATCTAGGTTTAATGTTGAACAAAAACTAAGAAAGCAGAAAAGGGATACAAACACTGAAAGAAAACTTTTGAGTATTACCTGCAAATTTCTACACCAGAAAAGAAAATTCTTGTCATGCTAGAGAAAAAGAAGCCTCATGCTCTCATTAACCATATTTCTGTAAAATGTTCGAGGTGATATTTGATGCAGACAATTTCAATTTAGCAATGCAAAATAATTATCATTAAAATTAATGAATATTATCTACAATATGCACTTGCTGATCACTTGTAAACAGAAACAAATGCAATCTATATATTTATACATGCAGGGATCAGAAAAACAGGCACAAGGATTTAATTCTGAAACAATTGACGCTAACTAGAAGATCTTTTTCTCAACGGTATCGGTTCTGCACACATCAAAGTTTTATGGAAAACCTGGAATTGAGTTTGACAGACATATATCATGAAGCAGGGTACTTGATTAGGCCCAAAAGCAATCCGCTTTATATGACAGTTATATTAAAGCTAGAACTGAAGCTGATGCATCTAATTATTGTTGATGCTTCCACTTCAAAAAAGCCCTGAAATTGTCACAAATATTTATTATGTGGCAACCAAAAACATGTAACTCATTTTTGTTCAGAAAATGATTTTGAGCGATACAAGTGCATGAAGGAAGGTCACTGAGTAAAAGTGACACGAAAAAAATGCTGGCCAGTATTGCAATTTTGGAAAACAATTTTCCAACCACTCGCCTCTCAAAGCTATGATTGCTTAAGGCATCAGTTTGATATTCATCAGCAAGAATGCTGCACAATAGCTGTTTCACAAAGATCAAAACATTTGTCTGGTTGATCCAACTTTTAAAGCAAAATACTATGGTGAAGGGGTTGTGGTTTTCACTTTGAAGTCTCTTTCGTATTCAGGATTGGTGGTTAAAGTATTAGTTTGCTTGTTTGAAGAGATATTCTTCTGAAATACAAGAGAGTAATACTAAAGATCATTGGCTCTAAAGATAAATTGATTGTGGAAGAAATCAGATCCAATGAAAACAGTCATGCTATGCTTGTTGGTTTATTACTTTTATTTACATATGTACGCATCTATTTTTAGTCTGTTTCAACCAATTACAGGCTATATATCAATGTGTACACTGAATGGGATGCTTATCAAATACCCGATTTTTTCTACTTCATGTGTAATAGAGGGCAGAGCCAGTTTTAGGAGTGATATCTAGAGGAAGAACGTTGAGAGCGAAGAGAAATAAAGCCAAGTAAAGTTCATGGTAGCCTATGTCCTGAATATATTTGTTCAGGCCAATCAAGCATATCTAGCACTGCTTTGATTTGACTTGTTTTGTCTGTATACGTCCTGTGAGTATTAAACTCTTCAGGTTTTCTTTTCTCATTACATGTCCCTGAAACCTCATCTGTCTGTTCTTTCTCGACTCTGGATTTAAAAAGTGCCCATCACTAGTTATCAATTCAAAAGTGGGACAATAAATATATGTTTCGGAAGATCAGTGGAAACTTACCCAGTTGAACGTGACTCATATTCTGGTAAAAATGATGTTAGTGTCTGGAGAATAATTGACAACATAATTCAGGAGGAGAAAAACTCCGACAAATTTGTATGTTAAAAATGCCATTATACGTGAAACAAACAAGGAAGACGATAATGAATATTATCAGGCCTTTTATGATGATGCAGTAAAACCAAATATATTCAGTGTATATAAGAGCATGATAGATGTAACTTGATTAACTTTCCTAGAATATACTGCGAGTCTCGTGCATATTTTGGCCGATTCTGAACGTCTCACACATCTACTTTAAATGCCAGCATCGACAAGTCTGAAGGCACACAAGAGTTGTTGGTCTGTGTTTGTATTATGGTAAAATTTTTAGTAATTATTCTGAAGATAATTCGTATGTTAAATCATAATTCTGAATATCGGCTACTGAAACACGTCTTGAAGGTTTTTCAATCTTTAAAAGATAGTATCAAAGATGTCACAATCATTGCAATTAAACAAAATAAAGACATTCAACTAAAAACAAATGCAAGCGAATTTTGTTTAGCTGTTACATTTTTAGTCAGGATAGGCTTCGGAATGCATTCTTCTCACGAACGCTCAGTAAAAATGAGTGTCATCATGTTGTGTAGAATAAAGCAGCTGCAATTGTTGAAGTATTTTGCCATGGAAGATATATATTTCTCGGAAAAAAGTTCACTCTAGTCACAGATCAAATTGAAAATTGACGAAATTGCTATTTGGGGAATCGAATTGTCGCAATTCAAATAAGATATAAAACCGCTACCTAAAAATGAATTATTGGTGGCTGATACATTTTCAGGGATAGCTGCAATAAATCATATCTCTACACTCAGAATATTGCATAAGAATCTTTTCTATCCAGGAATGTTACATCTTGCTCTCCTTGTCAGAACTCTTTATTTAACCTTCAGCCATAAATAAATAAGTGTTGTCACTGACTCGTGCAGTTCCTGTCAATACCTCAAACAGAAATTCATGAAAGGAAATCAAAGAAAACTTGTATAATCAGTTTTCTTTATCAAAAACTCAGTATGGATTTTAGGGGCCCATTGCCAATATCTGTAAATGGCAACAGTTAATTTTCGACCAGAATAGATGAGTATACAAGATTCCCTTTTGCTTTTGCTTGCCAAGAAATTACTGCAAGGACCGTAATCTAGTAGTACAGCAACCTGCTCCCTGTTTGACATGCCTGATATTTTTTACACCAATAGAGTTAATGATTTTATATCAGCAGATATAAAACAATACTTGCGTACTGCGGTGGTTAACTCAAATGCAAGTCGATAAAACCCACGAGCAGTCGAACGGGCAACTACAAAATACCATTGGAGTGAATTTTCACCCAAGAAAAATGAAGCAGTCGGAATAAAGAATTGGTTTTCCCGGATTCCTTGCAATCCATTAGATAATTACCTTGTACTGCTAAAAGGACCACACCGCATGAAAGCCTATTTAATTTTAGCAGAAAAGCAATCTTAGTAAAATCCATGCCTTCACGGTTGGTCCCCGGTTCAGTTTAAATCTCATGTTCTCAAGAAACAAGTATGACGCCCCAGTAACTACAGCTACTTTGCTAAGTGAAAAATCTCTGTACAGTCACATAACAGTGGGGTGGAGAATACCATGAATTAGTGAGACGTTGCACATTTTGAATCTCTAATCAAGGAATCTCCTACACTTCATGTAGGTGATCAGACTTGGAGACGTATACTGAAATTCATCCGAGTAATATACCAGAATCATGAGAAGTTTATGCCTGTCTTTTCAAACTAATCAGAGATAATGAAACTATAAGCCTTTCTGAAAAAGTAAAGAAATTCTCAAACTGAACGTTGAAAATCAAAAAGCAAAAAAGAATTCACGCTCGTTTCAAAAAATTGGTGTAACATGGTAAAAAATCATAGAAAGAAAAAGTTTTATTATTATGTGAATTAGTCGTATTTTTACTTACCTGTTATTCATACTGAATTATCCCATTTCTTGCAGAGACGTAAACCCCTGAAATGGTAGTTAGTAATTGTGGCAACAAATTGCAATCGCCTTTCTGCTTCCGGGGAGAATCTTTTCCGGGTAAATAGAAAAGGCCCCGAGTCTGCCTTAAGCAGAGTCTATGTGATACTTCTTGTTGAGCTTAAGGTCTCGGACTTCCTGTTTCTGATTCCGCCTATAGCGTTTACCCTTGTGGGACGGTGGGAAATACCAACTGTGACAAAAATTTAACATCTTTCCTAGAAGGATTACTGCCAAATCTTATTCGAGATGACAATTAGTATTGCTTAACCTAATCTCAGCCAAAAATGGTCAACTTAAGTTTGAACTGAACAATGCCTTCTTCTATATTTTTGTGGCTATATTGGGTGATTTCTCGATACAAGCGAAGCTAGTGTCATGCGAAATTTATCCAACGGTTCCCAATCAGTCCATGTAAAAGAAATTAAGTTTATCTTCTTAAATTAAGACTCTATAATCAATTTTATTTTCAACAAAAACAATCGCCCTCGATCTTGTTTTTTAAAGTATAAAGATTACACAGCGGCTGAGTCTATAATGCATATATAACACGTGATGAGAACAATCTTATTCATAATTAGAGCGAATTACGTAGACATTAATAAAAACTAAAGATTGAAAAACGGTACGAACTGATATTATAATAAAGTTGCATAAACATTTGATATTAAATATAAAGGCTCAAAACAAAAACGAATACTATCTTTAGAGAAGGAGGCGTAGTGAATTTAGAGGTTGGTTAATAATGTCTATTAATATCTAGTCATCTTGAATTCAATATCTTGACTAGGTAATAAAGTACGTGAAAACAATTTTTATAACTGGAAGAAAAGACAGTAATACATTTTTAGCCAATATTAATGCAAGCCATCGAAGGTATTTGGCCCAAAGATTGTTTACGAAATATTTATATCAACCGACATAAGAATAATTGTTCAAAATAATAAATAAATTGCATAGTCTTGGTAAAATGAAGCCGTTATTTGTATGGGACTGTCTAATGAATCCTTACATATCCTTTGCAGCATTCACTTCATTTTGTTTTTTTAAATTTCATGAGACTACAGACACATAATTTTAGGAAAAATTGTAACAAAGTTTTATTCATTAAATAAAAAAGCTGCAGAGTCATACGTTCTAGGAAATTGAAGAGTACGAATTGTTAATGCGAGTATTCATGAAATACTAACGTAAAACAAATTCGGATCAAGTTAGATTAATAGAGAATAAGAAAACGAATTCTATGTAATATATTGCACCGATTATTCAATAAATTGAGATATTTACGCAAATATATATTATGACCATTACATTTAATATCACGACGATTTTAATGAGAAAAATGCCGTTAAGACAACAATTTAAATAGAAGCACATCCAAATACCAACAGAAATAGGCATATAGGTTTGTTCTTGTAAATTCTTGTATAAGCAGTCTCATTGACTAATGTATATCTATAATAAACGGCCAAGTTTGAATCCTTAGTGATAACACATCAATATTGTTGTCGAGTTCCAATCTTATTAGTTGCTTTGAGAATATTATTTTTGCTATATTTGGTTAGAAGAATATTTGACTGTGAAATGATAGAAAAGTTACAATTGAGTTACTTTCTGCAGAGCTCTACGCATAAATATATTTAGAGAGACATATCAAATAAACTATCTGTTCCAGGGTTAAACTCGAATCATAAGGAACATATTGACATCAAGGAGTGAACAGAAAGCTAATCTTTTAGATAATCATGACTGCTGTGAATTTGATCCCGCTGGTTATCACATGCGTTTGACTTGCTCTCTGCTACAAAATTGCATATTAAAATTACTTTCTGACCATAGCAGCGTTTGGAAATATCTAATCATTCGAAGGGACAGAATAAAGATTCAAAACTCTTAGCGAATGCTATCAGTTTTCTACAGGTGAAGTCTTCGATGGTAAAGATAAGAGCTACCACAATATAGTTAGAGATAAGTTTTTGAATGATATATAAAATGAGTAGCTTATATATGTAGCTAATAAAATTTCAGTTCGAAGATACACTGCATGTAAAAAAAATGAGTCCTTGGTAGTGAAATATATGTGTGGTATTAATTATTACGATGCTCGTATCAGAATGATGGAAAGATCTTCCGTTGTTACTCGATTATATAATGTCTTTCAAATAAGTGGGTGATTTAATCTATTATCAATATTTATTCTTGTTCTAATTAAAGATTGAATTACTATTTTTATTGCTCATTACTGCCTTACATTTACACTAACGCATAAGGTTACTCGTTGTTTGTTTACTTTTGATTATCTTCAAATTGAGTTCTATATTCTCTCACACCGGCGTGATGTAGCTTCCCTGTGCCTCTTCTACAAGTACTTTCATGGCTTCTGCTCCGATGAGCTTAGATCACTGGTGCCGCCTAAGCACGAATTTACACGAGATACTAGATTAGCAACTAGGTCCCACCCTTTTACAGTTAAACAAATAAGATGTAACCGTAAATTCTACTCCAACAGCTTCTTTTCTCGCGCTTCCCGCCTGTGGAACTCCCTTCCACAAGTCTGCTTTTCCGACAGTTACAATCTCCAGGTGTTTAAATGTAGGGTCAGTAGACACCTCCTATCACAGTAACTCCCAACTATTCTCACAACACTCTCATCTACCCAACCCTCATTCTCGGTATCCTCACCCGCCTATCACCCACCCTCTGTTATTTCCTATATTTAACCAGCCTTTCTCCACTCTACGTAGCCCCCTGCACAGTAGTGGCAGTGACATGCCTTGCTCGGGGTGAAACGCTTATAAATAAAAAAAAATTCTAGATGATATTACTTCGAAATTTCATTTGTCTATTTTAAGTTTTAATGTTGTTTAAAATTATTCTTGTCACATATGTTCTTACTCTGGTTTTCTATATCTTTATCCAAAAGGATACCTTTCTACTGCTTTGAGATTCTGCATTACATATGAAATGTTTCCCTAGTATTCACTGACATATGTTCAATTATATAATGCTTAATTCAAAGGACACTTCCTATCTCATAACTCATTGCTTCTTTGCGGGATTTATCTTCATCTATTTCTGTGCGACCTCAGGCAGCTGTCACCCATTTCACGCTCTCTGTTACAACTCTACCTAGAAAGATATTGCTAACTTTACTTTGACCGACTCAATAGAGAATATATTATCTCTTCATTCAGTTATGTATTTCATTTTCTTAATAATTTATCTTCCAATATTATTTCTAAACGAAAGATTTATATCGCAATGTCAACACTCAGCGTCATTTTAACAAAGTTTTGCTTATATATATATATATATATATAACGGTCATGTCACGTTGGATACACCGGTTCCCGCTCGATCACCGAAGTTGAGCCTGGTCAGTACTTAGGTGGGTGACCACTTGGAATACCAGGTGCTGTTAGCATTCACTGGGGTGCGGTGGATGTCGGCTTGGAGGGGGAAATCGGTGAGCCGAGTTCCAATTTCAGTCGAGCACGCTGCATTCACTTGCGCACTGGTACCCTTGGGAAAGGTATTCATCCGTTCGTTCCCTCCAATTATGGGTTAAATAATTGAGGTCTGCTGTTCGTGCGATTTGTGGCAGTCATCTGCACCAATTGTTTGTTATCAGCAGTTCCAAGAAGTGTGGATGGTACTACACAATGCCTTCACCACTGTAAACAAATCTCTGTGTGGTTGTCTTGCTGGAAAAAGGTTGGACCCTCATACGTTGAACGCGACGGGAGAATCCATTACTATATATATATATATATATATATATATATATATATATATATATATAACGCTAGAATGTTTTCTACCGTTTGATGTAGTCAGGCTAACCGATCCCATAACCCAGTGTTTGTGAATGAACAAGAAGAAGCTTAAAATTATGGGGTAGGGAGTAATGTATAAGCAAATAAAATAGTATTGTACTTACTTTCATTCAGGATTCTAGTTAGGAAGTACATTTAGGGTTCGTATTAACACGGATGAAAGTATGCACAGTATTATTTTGTTACTCGTGACTTACTCCTTTCTTTATTTCAAAAAATCCAAACATAAGTTTGTAATTTTATTGGTCCTGACGTGTTTTCATGGCTTTTCTCACATTCTCGCCGCTTTAGTGTGGTTTCCCTGTCGGTTCTATAAATATTTTCTTGGCTGTTGTTCTGATGATCTCCACTATTTGGAAGCTCGACTGTATGAATTTAAACGAACTATCAAACTGACAATTTTTTATCATCGTTTTTCTGGCGTAGTAAAAGGATGTAACCATAAGATTAATTAACATATTTCCCTGAACTTCCTCTCAGGTTACTTGATTCCCAGCTACTTGCGGTTTTTCCTCATGTAAATATGACGTCCATGAAAGTATTCTGTTTCCTGCAGTGGCGTCTTTTATTGTTATTTCTTCTCACTAATTATTATTAATTATTTAATCTTAGTAACCCCTTAGACCTTAGATGCATGAATGCATTTTTAGCTTTGAAATTGTTTCTAAAAAAAAGATCTCAAAATATACAAAATTAAATGAATTTGTTAGAATTTTCAGATAACTGTCTAGTTACATATTTCTTTTCGTATATGTGGGTAAATCTCTATATTTTGCATCGTTTCTGTATGTTTATTTATATTTACACACAAGAATGAATGAATATTCATATAATTCTCAGTATATTATTGTTTATTACTAATTTTATCAATCACTTTTATATGTTTATTAATATATTTTATTTTTGTTTAATTTATATTTCTCTTATATGAATAGAGAAAATTCTATTCCTGCAAGTATAATTTTTTCAAACTATGTATTTGTGAGATTTTAGTTTACTTTTTATACGTGAATGCGTGATTTCTTAGTATTTGTATATGTGCCTACGAATTCATGACAATTTGCACTGGACGGTGAATGGATTGCATATTTTTATCCCATGATTTCTCTGTACCGCTGAAAGTAACTTGAAACCATCTATTTAACTTTTAATATTATTGCCATTTTTAACTTCGATGTCGTTTAATGAGTAGATTCGTGAGCAACAGGATAGGCCATGTTGCAATTAAAAGAAAGTTTTTGCAATTAAGAATAGAATGTTAATTAGTGCACAACATAGAATCCAGGAAAATAAAGAAAATACTAAAAATAGTGAGTAAAATGTGGAAAATAAGGATGAAAACGTCAGCATTAATTGGGATAATGACAATAGAAATTATCTGAAATAGGATGAAAAGAGAAAAAATAACAGAAGCAGTAAAAAAAAAAAACCACCACGGGTTAACTTGTGATCATACTGTGCACATCATTCGATATCTAACGTCAATTATTTAAAAATAAAATGTAAGAAAATAGTAGACTCAAACACTCACTGAAACTTTCGTGATCTGATAACGTGCTACATCAATTCCTCATTTTCTTCACTTCAGCTTATTATTGCAATAATTTAGAACAAGTCAAACTCAAGAGATGATTAAAAAAGGCTACGCTCATGAAGTAACAGGATAAATATCGACCACATTTTGTGTATATAACCATCTGTATATATCTTGTAATAACTTCGAAGCCGTATTATTTCAGAAGAAACCCAACAATTTATTACATAACTACCAACATCGGAAAAATTAATCATTTATTTTACTTTAACGTATGAAGTTTTTCCCACTAACATAAAAAACAATTTATTATATATTATACGAAATCTTACTAATTGATTTTGAAATTTAAACTGAAATAATATATTTCTAGTACATTATGTTAAATTTATTTTTCAGGGTGCTTTAAACAGCTATATAGACAAAAATATTCATCACAATTTATAGACTCAGTAGCTAAAATAAAAATAAACTTTGTTAGAGAATAGCTTCAAATTTCGAATTTGAGGATAGCACAATGAATTTCCAAGTGGAATCGGTTTTGCGAGTTCACGTGGCGACCTTTCTGTCGCATTCGATTTAAACAAGGAAAAGACATGAATCCATTCTTGTTCGGCACACCCGAGCCTCCTGCTAAGTAGTAGAAGAGAGAAAGTTCTCTAACCTATTGATGTTATTTTATCAAGTAGAATAGTAATTGTGAAATCTGAGACAGCTGAGAATGACAATTGTAAATTGTTCAAATATTGTTCCACAGAAATAAGGATATATGAAAATTGATATTGAATCATCTATGTAGTCTATTGAATCATCTATGTAGTCTATTATCTAAATCATCTAAGCATACATGAAATTAATGAAAATGGTATAAACAAAAAGAAGCTAGTTTGGACAAAATACGCGTGGAGATATTTACATACGAACAGTTGAAGGAGGCAGGTGCAGTGGACTTATGTGTTTACTTATATATCTTTGAGATATACAGAATCATTAATGCAATTAAAAATTAAAAACACTCGGCAAATGAAATGTTACAAAAAAAGGGAAAAATACGCTCAAAAATGTATATAATAATAATGAAAATCTTTCGTCAGTTGTTTAAATAAGCGCCATCATTCTTCAAAGTATAATATCAGTACAAACAATTAAATGCTGGCACATATTTGAATAGAGTAAATCATTTCAAATATGAAACTGAAACTATTCTGCAAATGTTTTTAGAAAGAAATCTAGTCGGTATCTGACCTCAATACCCGGAGTGAATGATTTTTTTTAAATTTTGCAGTCAATGTGATTTTTGTGAAGAACGTATTTCAAAATAAAACGCACTCATATGTGTGAGAAGTGTTGATAGATATGAACAGAGAAGCAGTTATTTAGAAAGACAGTATATGGCTTGTGGGTCTCATACATTGACACCCACACACACACATACATACGCATGGTCACGCGGCGTCTACGTGACAGTCGTAGTTCCCGCCAAAAACGAAGCCTTTAAAAACTGGAAACAGCACGTGATACAGCAGTTAGGATTTCGTCCCGGGGCGAGGGCAGACAAGAACAGACATGCCTCCCTAACTCATACAAACACACGCGCACTAATTGCGGGTAGCAGTTAGTGGCGCATATATTTTTTATTCTCTTAATTTTCTTCTCTGACATTAACTTTCATTGAAACCGGACTCTACAACTTCTTATGCATGCTTTCTCAACCCTATGTAACCTTTTTCAATATATTGTTTTTCCGTTTACTTTCGCCTTCTTGTTCATTCATAAATCTTGCTTCAAACCTTAACGAATGTTACGTCGAGTCGACCGTTAAAATATAAATCAGTAAGTGGACGGCCTTCATCCACTACAGGCTGATAGCAAAAGAAGTATATAATTATGTAAGCAGAAACAATTTGTTTTGAAGCAATTTCTTTGGGTTGACGTTCTCACTATGCTATATTAACAGAATATGCAGCCTTTCATGACATAAATATGAAATATATATATATATATATATATATATGCATGTAAATCCAGTGTCCATTTATCTGGATACACTATGCTCTCTTCTCAGCTATTCTCTGACTGTTTTGTATTACTATTCACCAAAGATTGTGAAACTTATGTTGGGTTCATTTCTTTCGCTCCCTTTAAAACAAATCTTATTTAAAAACACAAACAAATGTAATACGAGTAAACCATTACACAAACATTACCTACCCACTTAGATTTTATTTCACTATTATTTGTGAGAACCGTTCCAATTTCTGCAGCGTAGAATCTTTTTTCTTGGAACAGTCTCCCGATATATTAGCCCTTTGTGAAACCAACGTGAAGTTTTCATTGCTACTAGTTGGTGTTTTTGCCCTGGATAATCTTCTAATTGGCAGGGAATTTTCACAAGTTAGAACTGCCTACTTTTTCATCATCTGCTTCCGTCTTTTATCATTAACATATTTTAGTTTTATATTTTTTATCGCACTGACTCTTTCTAGTACTGCATTATATTAAATATAACATCAGACACTATAGAGAAAAATATTCTCTCTCTATCCCTCTGCGAAATAATTTGTCTTAGGTGATTTTAATGCTTACTCTAACTCCTGTCTTAAACATCCTTAAGTTATTAATGTTGCAAGTATTCCATTACCAAAACTCCTGCTCAAAACGTGGAATTCCCTAGTTATGTCCAAGTAAGAGAGGGTAATTCCTTAGTTATGTCCAAGTAAAAGAGAGTAATTTCTACTTTATTTCTTACCTCTTCATCTTGCTATTGCTGCGCTTTACAATACGGTCCTATTGGTAACTGTAAACACACTTTGATATATTTTGCAAATTGTTCAAATCATCTGTTAAAAAAATGACTTCAGTCCATAAGACATGTTTCCGTTCCCAGTACATTGATTACGATTACATTTCATGACTGCCCAGTGACTGATATCTTCAACCTCTCAGTTGAAAATTGTGATTTGAATATTTCTTCTTGTGTCAAAGCCGATATGGACGCTTTCATTCTTACTAAGAAATACCTTAATCCTCTCCATGTTTTAAACTATGAGGCTTTGTAACTATAACACAAAAACCACTATTTTCGGTAAATCAAACGTGGCAGCTTCTGTCACAATACGAGCTTATTGTTTGCTGCTCGCAATAAATGAGTGATTGTTCGAAGATGCAAAGTCCGTTTTGCCGAAATGATTAGGCGTCAGAAATCCTTTAAAAAACATTCGATCACATGATTACAAGTAGTTCTGTAATAAGTATTATGGAAGTGCAGGGTTTCTATCCACACTCTTCAATCAATACAATGTCTAAAGTTGAGAGCTTTTCTTGTATCTACTCTTCAAACTCTACTTTTCACCTATTTGGAATATCACTGTATACCGTTCCTTCTTAAAATGAGTTTCTGTTATGTAATATGTATATATAAGTATTTCTATGCTTTCTGCTTTCATCTCTAACCTAGTTTCCCTAAAGCACGAGAAGCTGACTGTATCCTTGTAAAACTGGCTCTAATTCATTTTAAGTTGGATAATAAATATATCGTTGACTTCTGAATTCCTGCCTGCTGGAAGTCATCATCTTTTGTTCCAGCTTTTAAATTCTCTTGTGAGATGATTGAACTTTCAACTATCGGTCTATTAGCCTTCGACCTATTGTTGAAAAACCCTAGATGACTAAATCAATGTTGAATAGGTTTATCATATCATCTTTCATGACCTAATCTCAGACAAGCAAAGCGATTTCCGATTGTTCAGGTTAACTATTGATGTGCTGAGGATATTTGCATAAATTGTCTCTTATCGTCTAGACAAAAATAGTAAAACCGGGCTAGTAGCGATTGATACCTCGAAATACTTTGACAGGCGTACAAATCATCTCCACAAGCTAAACATTTACGGTGTATCCAGACACATTTTGAAAATGATAAATATTTATTCACAAATCATGAAGTGAAAGTTATCCAGAACGGTTACTCGTCTAGATCGATTCTTACTAACGTGAATGACCACCTGGCTCTATCTATGGTGCCTAATTGTTTTTTATTTTTATTAACAACCTACTTAATGATATTATCTCTCATCTTTGCATTTACCATTACGACACAACCATTTTCCCATGGTTTGGTAGTAAGTCTGATCAGGCCAAAAAGGTCAAAATGAGAGTTGATGTCCAAAGCGACCTAAGAATGATCATTAAATTTTGGGAAATGATGACGGGTGAATTTTAATACCATGTAAAAAAAGTCCCTCCATTAATCATTTCAGACAATCCTCTTTATCTTCCATCGGCATGACTGATGCTAACATCCAGCAAGATGACTTGTTGCGCTTTGTCAAATACTATGAAATCATCTTGAAGGCTAGGTTACCTACTAAGAAAGACGTTTAACTGTGTTTTGAGAAAGTTTTTTTATGTGTAAGCGCGAGACTTTTCTAAGTAGATCTACTATTCCTCCATTCCTAGAATGTTGCTACTACTTATGATTCGATGCCCTTGCTATTTACACTGAGATCACCGATAAAAATCGAAAGAATCAGCATATTATAGGTCCTAATCTGGCAACTCTGCTTACCCACCGCCGTAAGGATATAACTCTGAATATTTTTTTAAATATCTACCAGGTAATTGTACGGATGAGATCTTTGCTATGGTACCTGGAATTTAATTTAAGAAGTGTATGACAGTGGCTACAAAAACTTATCAATGTATTATTGAACGAGCTAAATTTAGACTAAAATCTCACGCTAACATTTTTCTCGCTTTTGTCCATTGTGGAACTACCCTCGGCGCCTTGCTTTCCAACTAACTTTAAACTGCAAAATGTATATGTAATTTTAATCATTAACTACTGTCTTCCTAATCACTTATTTCCCTTCATAGTCATTAATAATTTCACTGTTCGTAACTCTTCTGAAGCTAGCCCCATGCGTCCTATTGGCTTTACTGTTTTTCCTGGGGCGAAATCGATTAGAAAAATAAATAAAACATGGAAATAACAGACCGTTAATATTACAAAGTAAAGCAAATGAAAGAACATATTCGAGGAAAATTTCGTTTTGTAATTACGAGTAAGGTATACTTTTTGATTTCCCTCATTGCAAAAGAGTAATTTTAAAAGTGTTCCAAATATTTTATAAGAATCTTTTCTTTTTACTTGTTTCATATAACACTTAATTATTTAAACTAACATGGAGAAAGATTTAAATTGCTGCTTCAATATGTTGACACATTTTCTTTTCGACTTCAAATCCCTTCAGCAGTATGACGTTCATGTGTATAAGAGCGAAAAATGTAATGTTTAAAAATACTGGGCCACGCATGCGCTTGTCACGACCTATTTGTTGATAAATCCGTAAACTGTAGCACCAGAAATTAACGAAGATCAAACTTTGACACTGATCAATATGAAAATATTTTCATAATTTGACTAATATTCTTAATAAATAGATCATTTTTTATGGACTTATTCACATAGATAAACATCAAGCATAAATTGTGAATTGAATTTTGTCGAACACCAAAACCTGTCACACTAGACTGATTTGAATAGATTTACATATAAATATAAGTAATTCTGAAACTCAATCTCTCTCTCTCTCTCTCTCTATATATATATATATATATATATATATATATATATATAGGAAAAGTCATTACAATATTTATATTGGTTATAAATTGTAATTAAATTCTATAAGCTAAATTAGTTTATTTCATGAGACCACACTAGATCATTATTCCAGGAATCTATTTATACCGAATGTAACCAATAAAATTCGGTCTTATGAAATGAGCTAATTTTACTTTGCTCATGAAGATAAATTATGCATATCTAAATGATGTGTTGAGTTTTCTTTTAAAGATATCATATTACTCTAGATGATATTCATTGTGCTCTCTATACAGAGATAACACTTAACATTTATATATATAGATCTTGCTCGATTGTCAAGGCATTCACGAATTTGACATATATATATAACCCAGTACTGGTGAGTAAAGACATCACAATTCATCACGCACACACATTGTGTGATGTACTGTGCGTGATTGTGAATATCATGGTGAATAATCTTTACTATGAAAATTGTATTTTATAACATTATATTCTCTTCATTAAGACATCACTGTATTTTTAGCAATCACAAATACCCTTAGAAAAACACGTCCATCTCTATACTGGCAAAGACTGCGAATACACAGAAGTGGCAGCACATATTCAACTATTTGAGACAATTTGAGATCCTCAATCTGAGAATGCATTTCCTTCTAGAAAAAGACAAGCCTGATTTTAAAACACGCGATATTTTCTATGGGGAGAAATTCACGCCGAAAGATATTTGTTTAGTGGGAGACAAATGATGCCTGGTTGTACGCAGTAACAAAGATCTCGGCATTCCTGTATCTAATACTGCACGGAATGCAGTAGCTTGTATTAATTTTACTATTGTCATTTTAGTCGAGAATATCCCACGTGATTTGGGTAAATCACAGTTTCTATCTAATATTGCATCATTGAGAGGTCAATTTACTTTCGTCGAAAGAGCACTGCATTTTAACCAAAGAGGACGTTATTCTTTATATCATAAGATAATGGAATGCCTGCTGCAGTAATTTTATCCTTAGACGTTTCTTTTTTTACAGAAACTTCCTAATAAATGGAATATTCTCCCCAAATATCGTGTCCATTTTTAAATGGACAAATATATTTTAAAATATAGGCCTCAACATATGCAGATTGTATAAAAAAAAACGAAATTAAAAAAAAACTTAGATTAAATGTCACAACGGCACATATTGACAGTAATTTCCATTTCGACAAACATGTTTGATACTGAGTTGAAATATGCAGAGCTTAGTTTTACCCGTGAATGATCTTTGCTAATTAGCATTATGATCGCCATTAACACACTAAATAATATATTTACTCTATCATAAATTTTTCCCTATTTCTCAATGGTAAATCGTGTAGTAATAGTTCTCTATTACACTAGTTTTAGATACAGTATCGTCTTTGATGAATTAATATTTTTTTCCATTAATTTCTTCGTAAGTTGAGAAGTCGAAATATGACTTCAATCAGCGCGGGTTTTTTGTTGGTTCTAATAGACGCAATACATCACTAATGCATATTAATATTGTAAAAATGTTTTATTTTCCGTGAATGGGATGAATATATATAAACAGGGATTGATTTGGAAAACTGAATTAAATTTTACCGAATGTATTTGTCTCATATCGGAATTTTTCTCCAAACATTTGTAGCAAGTAATTTTCTTAGCTATTTTAGCATGTATTTTGTCTAGGGGTTTTCAGCGAGTATTTGCACTTAGCGGATTCTTAGCGAGTATATACACGTAGCAGTTTATTAGAGAATATTTACTCTTAACAGATTATTAGCTAGTATTTTGTCTGAGGAGATTTTAAGCGAGTAATTAATCTTAGCGGCGTTTTAGTGAGTATTTTATCTTAGCGTAATTTTAGCGAGTATTTACTCATAGCCGATTCTTTGCGAGTGTTTACACTTAGCTGATTTTTAGCGAGTGTTTACGCATAGTGGATTTTTAGCGAGTGTTTACTTTTAGCGGATTTTTAGTGAGTGTATACACTGAGCGGATTTTTAGCGAGTGCATACACTGAGCGGATTTTTAGCGAGTGCATACACTGAGCGGATTTTTAGCGAGTACATACACTGAGCGGATCTTTAGCGACTGTATACTCTGAGCGCATTTTTAGTGAGTGCATACACTGAGCGGATTTTTAGCGAGTGTATACTCTGAGCGGATTTTCAGTGAGTGCATACACCGAGCGGATTTTTAGCGAGTGCATACACCGAGCAGATTTTTACCGAGTGCATACACTGAGCGGATTTTTGGCGAGTGTATACTCTGAGAGGATTTTCAGCGAGTGCATACACCGAGCGGATTTTTAGCGAGTGCATACACTGAGCAGATCTTTAGCGAGTGTATACTCTGAGCGCATTTTTAGCGAGTGCATACACCGAGCGGATTTTTAGCGAGTGTATACTCTGAGCGGATTTTCAGCGAGTGCATACTCTGAGCGGATTTTCAGCGAGTGCATACACTGAACGGATTTTTAGCGACTGTATACACTGAGCGAATTTTTAACGAGTCCATAAACTGAGCGAATTTTTAGCGAATGCATATTCTGAGCGGATTTTCACCGAGTGTATACTGTTTTCTGTCAGCTTTTTTAGTGGACGTTTTCTCTCAGCGTTTCACGGCGAACATTTTCTGTTGTTTGAATAAACAATTAGGAGGTGAACAGATATAGATACTATTAACTGCCAACATATACCGTGTGATTTTTTTTTATTTTTGATTGTTAAAATTGTTTGTCTTGTCAAATCTACTACATACGAATTAATTGATCTGTAAGACCTACATAATTAAATTCGGTGTTAATATACTGAACATTTGCCCTTAATCATAGTTCTTATCCAATATTCCATAAATATACTGCGAAAAATATTAATGAAGAAGTTCATTAATAGAAGATAATTTTTTGAAATTCTCAACGTATACATCGTTTATATTCAAATGGTAGCAAATACAAAGCGGGTCCCTGTTTGACAATCATATTATAGTAGTACATAAAATTGGAATTATTTTCTTTTTAGTGACTACTAACTGTTCTCATAAATAAAAAAAACACACGCATATCATTATCTTAAATATATTTTGAACAAAATATACGATTATCCCTTGTTTCTTGTGTAGTATTGTGTTATTTCTAAAGTCTACGTATTTTGGATGCTTCAATCTTATCTCTAAATATTGATAACCGAATTATATTTGTACCTTCTTTAGTCTAGAATTAGCTGCTATCTGTCCTGAATACTTCTAAGAATTGCAATTTTTAAGGTAATACAACTCCACATAGTAGTCATCTATTTCAGTAATATGTTGGGTTAATATTGAGTAGACATGATATATATTTTTAGTTTTACTGCATTGCCTGTGAAAATACCAGCTTTATATATATATATATATATATATATATATATATATATATATATATATATATATACTCGTTATTACCCACATACAAGACAGTAAATTCATTAAGTCATAGGATCACAGAATTTGGAATAATTACGAACCGGAACATGAATATTGAAAAGGAATAGAATAACTAATCAAGATTACAATAGAAACTGAATGTCATCACATATAACATTTTGTTGCTTAAAGTTGACTGAAAAATATGGAGCTCGAAGTAAGTTCCGCTAGCGAGAAGTGCGAGAAAAAATGTTCGGATAGAATATTTGGTTACATCTAATCTTCTAAATAAATGAGGTCTTAATGCCAGTCTAGTAATGCGTTAAATTTTAAAACATCTACGACCATAACGGAGAACTCATCCTAACAATTTCTATGACCTTATCTATATCAGTTAGACAGAGAGGAAACTTTTTGGTGGTTGGAAAATCACCAAATTACGACCAATGTTATCACTTTTTTCTCTTTGGTTCATAGAAAGGAGACCAGGGCAAATAGCTCAAAGTAAATATGTAACAGATATTATGTTACGGGTAAGGGACTATGACAAAAATTCTTGTCATTTATTTGTTTATTTTGAAAAATGAAATGATAGGCTTAAATACTCGTTATTCAACTGCTGTGTATTCTGTGACCTGTACAGAAAAATACCTACGAGCATCTTTGCTTCAGGAAGAATTTTCTTTCAATTTATTTTCTCCTATATTCAAAACCGTCATAACAATGCAATGTATATTTTGATGACTTTCCTCTTTATTACAACGGTTGTCTTTATTTGACTGATATTCTTATTACATGTAATGAACAAAAAATTAACGCTCAACGTTAGTAATGCGATGGATTCTGAATATGAAGACTGTTGAAATGTTATGGAAATATTTCATTTATATTATTGCGCTTTGTAATAAAAGAGGACAAATGAAAAATTATTTTTGTTGTATTCTTCTTCTCCTATGTGGCGTGGGCGATCATGCCTTCCTCTCCCTGGAAGCCCTTAGCATACATTCTCTTTTTACACTACGTAAGCCCGACTCTGTCATCCACCTACTCAGGTCCGTCAAGTATGTTACACGCTGCTTTCCATTGCTACTCTTTTCCTCTATCTGGCATGTGATTATGAAATTATCTAAACCCTCTTTCCTCATTGCATATCCCAAGAACATTTATTGACTTTACGACTTTACATGGTGCTTATTATTAAATTATTTTTGTTTCAATTCTTTCCAAAACCTCATGATTTCTCTCGTGCTCGATCCATTATATTGGCAGCGTCCTTCTGTAGATCCACATTTCAGTTGCTTTAAGTGTTTGCATCATCTTTGATGAGATTGTCCAGGATTCATTGCTATATTGTAGAATCTAGTATTCTGTTGTTTGTTTCTAGTTAATTTTATCTGTTACTCAATACTGTACTATGCTTCTTGAATGCGTCCTTCACATGGCAATTTCTCTTCGGATCTATGTGACCAACTGTTAGAACACTTCCCAGGTATTTGAATTACTTGTTTATTTGGCAAATTTCCAAATACACTCAGACATGCGATGAGAATAAATTTACTTGTGGAAATTTTTCAGTCGGCATATTTTTCTAGTCCACAAGTATCAATCGTATGACCCCAAATTTGGTCACTATACTTCCACTTTTAATACAATGATATTGAATTTATTATATCATTCTATTTCATTAATAGATTTTCATTGATAATATATTTCAGTTTAGTCAGAAATGTCAGATTACAAAATAGTATTTTGCATGTATATGACTAAAAAAGTATGAGGTTGACGAGTAACTAAATAAAGAATTTATACATAAATAAGTTCCGTGAATTATATATACACTAAAAGATCTAAAGAAAAAGCCCAGTATCTAAACTAATTGCTGATCACTCTCTCCATTTTTTGAAGTGGAAGCTGAATCTGAATTGAGTGAAAAACGCGTATGAGTAACAAATAGAATTATTTGTTTAAGCTCGGATTTTTTAATTCTGCCTCATGCAACCATTCAAAATTATATCTTCAGCAGAATCCTAATTTCTTTCTACAACATGCCATTCGGTGAAATGGACAGTTTGCCAAAGATCTAGCATTTACAATGAACAGCATAAGTTTCTCAAATAAATGTCCGGTATATCAGAATTTTAATTAATCATGAAACTATTTATTTTGTACATTTCGTAATAGAAGTCTCTGTTTTAGAAATGTATGATTCATTTTTCTATGAATATAAAACAATATTCCACTGCTTGAAAAATGTTATTCATCAAAATTTTCTTCGTGCATCAGCTTAATAAAAATATATATTTCTACATTTATAAATTAATTTAAAATATTTTTAAAACAATAACTGTTTCATAGAAAAAATCAGTTAGTGTTATCAGTTAAATTGGCCGCCCTAGTCACTTCAAAAATCCTGTAAATAACTTTTGAGTTTAGGTATTTACGGATATTCGGATACTCAATTTCGTTGATTTGGCATATGCTATGATAACATCAGAGTAAATATTTGGAAATAAGTTCTAGTGAAGCTGAATTCATCACAATGAGTATATACACACACGCACACAGAATGTTTGGCGTGGTTGAAATGTTAACAAAATTGCGTGGTAAATCAATTACGTTTATAAAGCGATTTACATCCAGAATCGGTGTTTCTATATATATATGGTCATTCCACAATTCTTATCCGAGGTAGTGTGTGTTTGTAAATTTTATGTTATGTACATACTATTGTTGCTAAATGTCTACATATTCACTATATATATATATATATATATATATATATATATATATATATATAAAGAAGACAAGTAGAAAACTATTTAACTCGCCTACGCGTTTCGTTCTGTGATGGACTTTATTAAGGCAATACGACGAAATGTGCTTTATTCCAAATTACGTATCTATAAACAAACGGTGTCGGCAACTATAAAAACGCTCACAAATCATTCAAAAAGATTAACGGAATAGTTTAGTTTTAGAACTCCTTATCTACTGCAATGTCACAAAATGTTAAAATGAAGGGAATTTAACCGTTTTCATTGGACTTTTTATTATGCATGTTAGTTTCTTTCGGTATCTGTTCATAAGCAAATGTGAGATTGCACTACACATGAAGAAGTTCTAAGCCTAAAATATTATTTTAAGATTTTTTAATCATTTGTGAGCGTTTTTATAGTTGTTAACACTGTTTGTTTATATGAATTTTTGATTAAAGCTCATTTTATCTTTTTGCCTTGATAAAATCCATCACAGGACGGAACGCGTTGGCGAGTTAAATACAATTTTCCTTTTGTCTTCTTTTTATTTAACCATTCTGTTTTTAATCGCAGATCATAACTGAGTACATATATATATATATATATATATATATATATATATATATATATATATATATATATTTCCTGGACGTTGTTTTAACATATGTTGTCTAATCTTGTATTTTTTCTAAGTTGGAAAGGTTTCCTCTCAAAACTTTCTCCTCATAAACAGAATCATTCAAGTTACTTCAAACTATCGTGACCACTTGTTACGATGTAGTTTTCTTCGTTACATCTCGCATATAGAGCGGGCAAAAAAAAATAGAAATGAAGACAGACGTATGTTCTGGCGCCGATTAAAAAGGCCCAAATCACATATGACAATCGAGACATTTTTCATGTTGCTCATTTGTTTTCCGAAACAGCATTCAATTTCCGAAATGGCAGAGGAATTTATTTTTTCCCTACTTTCCTTGTTGGACATTTCCTATGTCTAGACTAGAATGTGATTTTTCTGACGTACCAGTTCTCGAATGTCTTTCCGGTTTGTCTGCATTGGTCAACTTGGCTTCAATCAAATAAACCCCCTCCCAACGTGTGTAAGTGCGTGTGTATATGTTTAATATTGGCAAATATTCTAAGATGCAGTAAAAGAAATCAAGATAAAAAAAACTTCTATTTGTTGATATATTCATCAGCAATCTTACATCTAACTGGCTATGCAAAAAGAAATTAAATGAATCCACAAATCAAGAGCCAAACAAACAGACGGAATTGACAGTGAAGATATTAGTAATGGCTATATAAATCATTTCTTCATAAGAAGTTATTCGGTATTACGTAGCCCAGTACCCAGTTCAACTTTCGATTAAAATGTATACAATATTTTTTCTCATTTTCAGTAGATTTAACGTTCTTTCATTTATTGGTAGAACATTATTTCGTAACCTCTTATTTAAATAGTGTGTAGCGTCAAATACTTGGTTATGTGTTAAGAACAGTAAGAATAAAAGAAAATATATTTTATGCTAAAATAACCAGATTACATTCATAAAGCAAAATGACCAGTAAAAAAAAATATAATAAAATTTCCAACAATACGTTTTACAAGAAAATTATCAAAAATATATTTTATTTCTAGTTGAATGCACATAACTGAATAAATATTTATTTTCTTGAAGCTATAAAATTGGTCTAAATATTTAGATTTTCGCATTAAATAATCGATGTTAATATTCGTGAATCGAAATCAACGAAGCAATTAACATCCAAAAACATAAAACGTATTGAACATGAATTAGTCATTTAGAAAAATAAAACATGGAGCACAATATCGAAACCACGAATTCAAAAAGTATTATATAAATTCTAACACAAATAAATGTAGAAAACTATAAATAAATTAAATCCGACATTACCTTCACAAACGCACATATGTTTCTTTTATGTTTTTAATAGATTTCTTAATGTGACATTTCTTATTAATATAAACATTATTTTAGTGAGTTTACATGTTAGACTTGCTATCCTTGTTTATTTTTCTTCATAAAGAATTAAATTAAAATGAACCTGTCTAGATTGAATAATCCAATAAAAGAAAATAAGTGTCCTCGACAGGAATTTAATAATTAAAGATACAAATATCAACAAAGCTTACTGTTAAAGATGTGCCCGCATTAAAGATTACAGACATAGATACATTATTGTCACAAAAAGCAAATGTTCGTTTCTTGAGATGAGTGATTATACATTGATTTATAAACATAGTCTTCCGTACCTTGTGTCCTGGAAGAAAAAATACAGCATTTTGATTCCGTCGGGGATATACTTTCTCTGAAATTTCAGTTTATGCCGATTATTATATATGTCATTTTTCATCATATTTCGATTTCTGCTTTGGTCTCACTACCAGTCAAATATGCGGGGAGACCTAAGGCAGGTCGTGGTGTGTTGTTATGACTCCATTTCATGTTTTTCTATCTCCCCTATCATCCCTAGCGTTACATAGACAAAGTTTTTCTTAGTGTGTGGGCTGTACTTAATAAGACAATTTTTTGTATATCTCTTAAGTTGGGGTTTCCAGGGATTCTTTCAATGTGTTGTTTTGTTCCATTTTTTATCATTCCAAGTGCACCTACTATCACTGGCACAACTCTTGTTTTCAATTTCCACATTTTTTCTATTTCAATTTCCATGTCTTTATATTTTGACAGTTTTTCAAATTCCTTGATTGCTATGTTACAATCCGCTGGACAAGCCATATCAATTAATAGACAAGTTTTCTCCTTCTGGTTTTTAACAATAATGTCTGGCCTGTTTGCTTCAATTTTTCTGTCTGTGTAGATGGTGTAATCCCATAGAATGGTTACATCTTCTATATCTGTAACCGGTGCTGGGTGGTGTTCATACCAGAGTTTGTTTACAGATTTTCCATAATGTTTGCACATTGCCCAATGTAAATATTGCCCAACTCTATCGTGGCGATTTTTATATTCATTTGGAGCAAGCACAGAACAGCCTGAGATTAGATGGTCGATTGTTTCTTGGTGTTTATCACAAAACCTGCATTTTGGATCCATATTATTATGCATAATATTTGCCTGAAAGTTTCTCGTGAAAAGACTTTGGTCTTGTGCTGCAAGAATAAAGCCTTCAGTTTCAGACTTTAATCCAGATGAACGTAACCATCGATGAGTATTAACTTTGTCAACATTGGATTTATTGGCACGTTCTAGATATTGGCCATGCAGATGTTTGTCTTGCCAGCCCTGTTTCATCTGTTCAAGAGCTTTATCTTTGGCTTTCATTTTCACATTTTGCCGCAATAGTTGGTTCTTGGCTTCTGTTTTGCTTTTCTACAGATTCTACTAACGGTAAATCTTGTTTGTATTTACTGTCTTCTTTTATTATTGAATATTTTTTCTTTCTTTCTTCATGTTGCCTTACTAATTTTATCATCCAATCCTTTGTTGTTTCTATGTATGTTAGTAAGCCAATAGTTGTTGTCTTGTATGACAATTCCAGCTGAATAAGACCTCTTCCATCTTCTTTAGGGGTATGTATAGACGGTCTATATCAGCCTTTGGATGATGCATCTTATGCTTAGAAAGAAGCTTTTTATTTTAGAATCCATTCGCCTGATGTCGTTCAGAGTCCAGTTTAAGATGTTGAAGCTATATTGGACAACTGGGATTGCAAGGCTATTAATGGCCATAGCTCTGTTCTGTGAATTTAATTCAGTTTTTAATATCATTCGTAGCCTTCTATAGTACTCTTTACGCACTATTTCTTTCATTTTTTTATGGTGAATGTTTTCACTCTCATTTACACCTAGGTATTTATAAGCTTCTTCTGGTTTCGATTCTTTTATTGTTACAGCAGGGTCTAAGCTAATTGAGGATGTTTCTTGTATTGATCCACGTAAAACTGTAGCTTTAGCACATTTATTCAAATTGAATTTCATTCCAATGTCTTCGCTGAAGCATTTTACAGTTTGCAGAAGACCTTCCAGCTCATTATCATTCTTAGCATATAACTTTAGGTCATCCATGTAAAATAGATGGCTTATTTTCTTTTGTCCTATTTTATAACCACATTCTGTCTTATTAAGTTGACTGGTTAGTGCTATTAATCGCATGCAGAATAGTAAGGGAGACAAAGAATCACCTTGAAATGTACCTATTTTGATTTTTATTTCATCAGACTTATAGGTTCCATTTATATGATTGAGGTAAAGGGTTGTTTTCCATATAGACATGCACTGTTTCATGAAATTGATGATGACGGGCGATATCTTGTATATATTTAAATCTTTAAAATCCAGGAATGTGGCACACTATCGAATGCCTTTCGATAATCTATCCAGGCAGTACTAAGATTTTTCTTTGTACTGTAGCAGTTTCCCAGGGTCAGTTTGTTAATTAGCAATTGGTCTTTACATCCATAACAGCCACGTTTGCACCCTTTTTGTTCAAGCGGTATCATGTCATTTTTTCCTAAGAATAAATATGTCTGTTTTGTTAAAATAGATGTTAATACTTTATATGTTGACGGAAGACATGTAATTGGTCTGTAGTTTTTCGGATTGTTTGTGTCACCATTCTTGGGTAGAAGAAATGTAATTCCTTTGGTCATCCATGCAGGAATATTAGTGGGATCGTCAACCATTTCTTGAAGTTTTTTGGCTAGTTTTTCATGTGCTGTATTTAAATAATATAGCCAAAAGTTAGGAATTTTATCTATACCTGCGAATCTCCAATTGTGTGCTTTTTTTATTGCAAATTTGACATCCTCTTCTGTGATTCCAGCCCATGTCTGTTCTAGTTTATTTTTCATTCGTTCTATCTCTTGTGCAATCCAATGTACTTCCTTGCTATGTTCTTTAGGGCAAGCCCATATCTTTTCCCAGATCTGTGTAACTTCTTCCATTCTGGGGGGGGGGGACTGTCACTTCAATGCTTTTTTTTACCTATTTCCCTGTAAAATCTCTTTGTATCTGTTTGAAAAATCTTGTTTTGTCTGTAAAATCTTGCTCTTTTCTCATAGCGTCTTATTGTTTGAGCCTTCAGGTTAAGACTTCATTTTCATTTATAATGTTGTATTTTCTATCGACTCTTCTGCTTTTCCTAGTTCTTACATTTATTCCTCTACTCAGTTCATCCAGTACTGATAGTTCACTTCTAAGTTGTTTGATTTCTTTTTCTATTTTTCTTTTCCAAGGTGGATCATCATGTCTGCGAGACTGCCTTATTATTATTTTTAACTCATTTTTCATCATATTTCGATTTCTGCTTTGGTCTCACTACCAACCAAGTCTGCGGGGAGACCTAAGGCAGGTAGTGACGTGTTGTTATGGCTCCATTTCATGTTTTTCTATCTTCCCTATCATCCTCAGCATTACATAGATAAAGTTTTCCTTAGTGTGTGGGCTGTACTTAATAAGACAATTTTTTGTATGTCTCTTAAGCTGGGATTTCCAGGGATTCTTTCAATGTGTTGTTTTGTTCCATTTTTTATCATTCCAAGTGCACCTACTATCACTGGCACAACTCTTGTTTTCAATTTCCACATTTTTTCTATTTCAATTTCCAGGTCTTTATATTTTGACAGTTTTTCAAATTCCTTGATTGCTATGTTACAATCCGCTGGACAAGCCATATCAATTTTATTATTATTATGTCATTTTTCATCATATTTCGATTTCTGCATTGGTCTCACTACCAACCAAGTCTGCGGGGAGACCTAAGGCAGGTAGTAGCTTATTATTATTATTATTATTATTATTATTATTATTATTATTATTATTATTATTATTATTCAGAGAAAATTATTCAGAGAGAAAATTATTCAGAGAAAATTATTATTATTATTATTATTATTATTATTATTCTGAAAAAATTTCATGGTATTAAGAAATATTTCGTTATTTTATTTCTCTCTTATTATATAAAAATTATTGATGAAAATATTCATGTCAAAATTCAAATTTCATCAAAAACATGTCCTGTTATCTAAATTGGTGGGTATTTATATCATTGCGATGTGCACTTAATAAACCACAACCAGTTAAAATAGTTTATAATAATCAAAGAATGTTCGAACAATAAGCAGTAATTAATAAAATCATGCTATGGATAAATCTTGAACGACTAGAACCAGTAGATATAGAAATTGAAACAACTAGAACCAGTAGATGTAAAAATTGTAACGACTAGAACCAGTAGATATAGAAATTGAAACGACTAGAACCAGTAGATGTAGAAATTGAAACGACTGAAACCAGTAGATGTAGAAATTGAAACGACGGGAACCAATAGATGTAGGAATTAAAGTTCCCAGCGTGAGAAATGCATGAAAAGTAACTAAATGTGCACTATTGTAGAAGTCGACTTGTCCAAATGATTAAAACACGCCTGGATATAATGTGGTTTATTCCAAGGAAAAAGGAAATATTTTGATAATTTCTGCCGAGAGATACCCATTTTTCATATGAATTGTGGTTGTCTAAATTGGTAGATATCAAATTACTTACCCGAAAAATAAAAGGTTGTGTAGATTCAAACACAAAGACCGACAAGCAATATATATATATATATATATATATATATATATATATATATATATTACGGTTTCATGATATGTGCGTTTCACGCCTTTTTAAATATACAGGTCAGCTATGCATTCTTGGTAGTATTATTCTAAAGGTTTTTTTGGTGGGAATATTTTTTTCACTTATTTGTTTAAATTATTTTAAATTAATTCAATTTAATTGTTTTTGGTTATTTATTTTATTTTCATTTCTTGTTCGTTTTAAGTTTTCGATTTGTAAGTAGCGTAGTAAAAACATTGTTTTTGTTTGCATTTAGGGATATGTTTTGAACGCACTTTTTAGCAGTGTATTTTTATTTGGCAAAGTAATAACAGCTACCTTGTCTTTCATGCACAATTTACAGGTTTTGGATTGATTGTCGAGGGCTTATGTATTTTTCTCTATTTTCTATAACATATTATGCGTGATAAGTTTTTGTTTATGTATATTTTTCCAGCAATTTTCCGAAAGCGTTGTGTTTACGCGTATATATTATTTGTAACGGATGTTTTGTGTGCGGAGTTTCTTTGTTTCCAGTTTTCTTAAGCTCCTCTTATATATATATATATATATATATATATATATATATATATATATATATATACAGCCTAAATATAAAGTTCTAAAGTTATCCGTTGTAGCTATAGACTTTATACAAAACAAGCCCCCTAATATAACCGGAAATTCGTAGAAGTACAAAATGACATTAAATATCTGTTAAATGAATTTCAATCGTTGTTGCTTTACTGGTAATGAATTTTGTTAACTGATTGATTTTGATATAGAGGTCCTTTTAAGTTTTTTAAAATTATTTTCGTAGTGTAATCTGTTGGTACTGTATTAGGATGTGCGCTGTTGTGAAGTGGCTATCGGCTCAGAACGAGAAATCGAAGCGCCGTGTTAGAATTCCGGTTGACTATCTTGCTTTCAATTACGTGCAAATAACCTTGGGAAAAGTTTTAATCCGTCTCTTCTCTCCACTTATAGGTTAAATAAGATAAATAGGGTTCTATAGCTTTGCTCGCAACCAGTCTACCGCAGGAAATTATGTCAACCTACTGCGGGATGATCTTCAATCTAGTCAGTCATGTCTCTTTCGAGACATGATTGCTCAAATGTATATCACGTATGGTATTTATCTGACTGACTGTATTGGTGCCAATACCAATTATGTGTCATGTGTGGATTGAGAAGATTGTGTTAAATGTCTACCCAATATCAGACAAATGATGTCTACGATGCACCATGTTGTCGATTTTTAAATATTTTTATCAATTGGATGTAGATTTTATGAAAGTTGCAATGAATTTGTGTTTATAGTTCTTCACCTCTTAGGAGGAACGTGGAAGTTATCGAAAGTACTTCGGTAGAAAAACTACAGCGCTTTACTTGATGAATTTCATCCTGTAATCGAGAAAATGATTTTACTTTTTATGTGCCTATTATTTCAGGACATAGATGATCACGGATTCTTTCTTGACCCTATCACTTTGATTTTCTTAATAATTTTCTCTAATATCTCTTCCAAATACCGAACAGCTATTCATCAGCTCAAGCCCATCAAGTATATCTCGCATTGACATCCCGTTTCTCCCTTTCCTCTATATTTTCCGTGATTTTAAAATTCACCAAGTCCCCCTTCCTCATTATATTCCCAGAAACCTCAGCTGCCTTTTTCTGATGCCAAGTGCAAATTTCCTTTTCGTTTGCATTCCCTCGAAAACATTGTTGTTGTTAACATGTTTGATCTATGATATCCTGAGCATCTTTCTGTAGAACCACATCTCTGTTTTTTAAATCTCCCCTTTCATCTTTGACGAGATTTAACTTTCGTTGCCTTATGGAAGGATATAATCTAATAACAGTAAAGTACACTATCCTTTGACTCGAAAGAAATCTTGCTTCTCTGTTTCTCAGTACATTGCTTAGCCTTTGAAATGCGTCATTGCCCATGCCAATTCGCCTTCGTATCTCAGTATCAGATTTTTCATACTATGTCAAAATGCTTCCCTAATAAGTAAATGTCTGTACCTGCTTGATTTTTACTGTCGCCTACTTGTAGTTGACATTTTGAGAACATTTTCTGCTAATGACACGACATTAAGTTTTATATTGAGCCTTTTCTCCTCATTTTCTATTGATACATTCTGTAGCAGATCCTGTATCTTCCTTTCCGTGCCTGCTATTAGCACTAGATCATCTGTTTATCTTATATTGTACAGACAATGGTAGACAATGGCGAATAAACAAGAAAGGCTGATTGTATGAAACAAAACACAATAGTATTATTTTATTCAATGAAACATGTTGAATGAATCTGCCTCTCTCTCCTCTCTCTCTCTCTCTCTCTCTCTCTCTCTATATATATATATATATATATATATATATACAGGCAGCTTACATCAGATATATTCTATGTTTATTTATGCTCTCCCACTCCGATTGAGCACTATGGTGAACTTTAAAAAGAAGTAGCTACTCACAAATTTACGCATCATTTATTCAGTAATGAAATCGAACACTCTCTGATACTGTCGTGTTTTTATATGTTATATAACACGCTAAAATCCGCTTCCTTTCTTCGAGAGCCCATAGCTCAAAGGTAGAGTCACCGACTGATATCAATTCGATCGGTTTTCAATTCTGGCTAGAAGCAATCAGAATTCTAACCGTACTGATTAACAGATACAGCGAAATAGATCTGTCTGCGGATGACTATATATATATATATATATATAATTAAATTGTAATGATATAGTCAAAATTGTTGTTTTCTACAGCTCGATATAGAGATAGAGCATTAATAGAATCAATATGAAGACGATTATCACTTAGATGAGCAGTATTATTTCAGTCATGCCAACTTTGAAGTATGGTGAAGCATTATTTTGATGTCTTCACTCTTCATATTTCTATTATATATATATATATATATATATATATATATATATATCAATGCGAGTGTGTTATATTTTACTCTTTTTTATATGCAGTTTACTTGGCTATTTGAAATGTTATAATTACGTTGAGCACTGTTTTTAATGTTCTTTCATTGCCTGTCATATGAAACAAGAAAAGAAAGCGAATAAAATCAAACCAGCGGACCGGTTTCTCCGTCACTCAACATAGGTGGTTCGACGTATTATATTTTGCAAAAAGTCAACAAAAAATGTAGATTCTATGTATTATGTTAATAAGGGAAGTAGCAATTTAATTTAAAATCCCGTTCAGGCCGAACAAACACTCCCTCTGTTAACAAACGGAGGGCTATCTTGAGCAAACGTAAAATATTTCAACTCCTTTATATGAAATCTATACCTAGCATGACGCGAGATCATTAAAGCTTCAGTGCGGAATGTACCAGCAATATTTATGTTAAGAATAAAATGCACCGTGATGAAAGATCCGTATTTGTTAATCAGAACGCCACTCAGTTGGAACGTTCCATTACTGATTTTCCCAGATACATGTAGTTGCATTTTAGCAAATTAACGTTGAGTTGTCCTACCTATACAACCGGCTACTCAGACATTTAAATTTATAAACATTATCAGTACGGTATGGGGAGTAGAAAATACTTTCAGTAAACTTCAAACAAATTTACTAGCAAACGCAACACTACTTTGGAAGAAAAATAACAGCACTATTTCGTGGGTAATCTTTTGACGAAATACTTTCTTACTGTGCCCAACGCCGTCAAACGAAAATAAATTCTGCATTTTTCACCATACTAGTTTTAGTTTAAATAAAATACAGGAACTGTGTAATTGATAACAGATCATTCTTTTTTGTTTATTGTGTTTATATCAAGGGCTATGGCTTGTAATTCGCCGAACTTTTCGAGGGCTTGGTATATCTACTCGTTGATGGTTGTTGGCATATCAGGAGTAGACCTAACAAAGCGGAAGCCATACAGTGTGACTGAGAATAGTTTATGGGCAGTAATATGTTGAACTATTCCACATTGATAATAACCTCGAACACTTTTCCGAAAATCAGTACGAGGCTGATAGGGCAATAAGTGGATGGGATCGAGAGATCGCCTGAGTTCGTAAATACAGTAACCACTGAAGGGTTGTTCCAACATGCAGGAAAACAGGAAGCAGAGAGGCAGTAAATATTGGGATTCGAGAGTTCAGGGGTACATTTTTTCAGAACAGTGATCGAGATTCCGTCAACTTCACTTGCTTTATGGGAGTCAAGTTTTATGATAAGAGAGAGGGGGTTATATGAATATCGTTCTGCTGAGCCTCAGTTCTCTGAGAGGATACGGACACAGATACTCTAAGCAAATCAAATGTTTAGTTGGCTGAGAATTTGCGAGCAAAGCACGGGGCATTGTACACAGATACCGTGAGGACCTCGAGTTTATTGAATAAGGGAGTGATGGATGATTTGCCGTTGTTTAGCAAACATTTGCAGAGCCGCCAATAGTCTTTGTGCCTGAATTTGCGGGCAGCTATGTGCTGCCTCATCCTTCCAGAAAAACAACCGCTTAGAATCATTCAGGTCCTCTTAAACTCAGTGCGAGTAGAGACAAATAGGCGCATATTATGGTCAGACGCATGGCTTCGAAATAGCCGGAAGAAATGCTTTTTTCTGTGCAATTGCGGCCAAACAGACAATAGAAATCCAGTGGGAGGAATTAGGTTTGACAGGGAAATTCGTAATCGATTTTAAAGCATAAATGCAAGCTTTCACCAAGAAATACTCCTCAGAAGAATACATTTCAAATGGGAAACTGAACGTTTTTCTTTTCCCCAAAGAACATCGCATAAGAAAATCGCGAAACGTATTCCCGTCTGATCTTTGGTAGCAGTAGGAAATCCTGTTGGTATAAAACTTCTGTCGGTTGTGAGAGTGGGGAGAGATATTAATAGAAACGACAGCATGATTAAAGTTACCGAGAGGGCAAAGCTGCGAAACTTGGCAGGTGTCAGGTACAGGGCTGAATAAGAGGTTTAGTAAAGATAATTGTCCTGAAGAGATACTGCCAAATTGCATGGAGAAATCCACCACTTACGTAAGAGAATGAGAAAAAGTAAAGTTCATGGCGTACATACCAGCAGAATCAGTGACAGTCATCTAGCCATTTGGCATGGTGGACTTTAAGATCTCCAAACACATTTAAGCAAATGGGTGTGAGGAAATATAGAAAAGTACTATTATATATATACACTTTGTGTGTATAGTGCATTAATTTATATACATCGAAGAATATTCATATAAATGAAGTAAAGATTTAAGTCTTTCACTTCCTGCGTAAAATTCTATTTTCTCCAATATAAATCTATGAAGAAAATGAAACCAAGAAAAGAAAACAGATGTAAAGCCCCAGTCGCACTATGTTCTTATAATGACAACAAATAAAAGCAAAATTTGTTTTTTAACGTTCTTGTTACATTTCCAAACAAAGAAAATGTATACAATGTTTTCATGTCGTAAGTTTTTCAGGACCTTATTTCGGCTAATATTATATGAGTGTTGCTTATTGATAAAATAAAACCAAATTAACATACATTATTACAGGCGTTTCTTTGTTTTCGTTCTTTGCAGCGTCATTTGTAATCTAATTTATTTTTCATTTTATCATATATATGATTAGATTAGCGTCAATTAACTCTTAACACTTATGGCGGAGTTCATTTCTCATCTGTTGTTTTGTTGCGTTCCTGTTCTTAGCCACAAACATATTCAATCAGTTAACTTGATGCTGTTTTCGAAGCAGATAATTCCTTATAGACAACAGAAAAATCAACCACGCTATAATTATTATTTACCATGAAGAATACATTATCAGATATAACAGCTTAAATATATATCAGTTGTCAAATTAAATAATGAAAATTAAATAAAACCAAGATTAACTTATAATGTTTCGTATCCCCTGAATGTCTTAAATTCCGCAATCCAAAATTTTTATTTTCTCGATCAGCACAATCAGGTCTAGTCTTAACCGTTATCTCCAATGTATAAGCTCGTAAACAGCACTTTACCCGATCGTTTCTGGCGCTCATAAAACCTCAAACATTAGTCCTATAATTTGTATGACTATTCGACCATTAATTGGTTTAAATTGATAACAAAAAAATTCAAATGTGCTTGAGACACTTTATTTGTATATCCAGTTAAGATTATCTTTTTACTATTTAAAATGAATACAATTTTATTTAAAATTTGTATATCTATATTTTGTTGCTTTTATTGCCAACTATGTGCCAATACATCAAGCACGTTGGTGGTAATCATTTCCCTCTTTTCTGGATCTCATTTACATAATCCTTATTCCATCCATTCATAGCGAGACATTAAGTAGATTACACGTCGTTTTTCTGCTTCACTTGCCTTAAGCCAGTTCTAATACTTCAGTCCTCAATGTATATAAAATAATATATAATATAAAGTCAGTTAATGTTAATGTGTTGCTTTGCATGAACTTTTTTCAATAGAATGTCATTTTTCAGCTATAATATCTCTATAGTATTCTACAAAACAATATAACTATCTCATAAATAGATTTTCATATACCTGTACCTATTGCGATATTTACCCAGTCAGTTAAGCCTGTCCTTCAATCGCACACGCCGCCTCGGAACTAATGGCAATCAAGTGTAACAGAGGTCATATTCATTCGGACGTTCAAATCTATAATAAGAGTTTCAGCGCGAATTTCGGATTTATAAACGGGACATAGTCGCATGTATACACATATAGACTAAACTATCGCCCGGTTTAAACTCTACCCACGTCTATTGAAGAGGTAAAGAGGCTCATCCCTTGTTCCTTGTTTAAGATGTGGTGTCTGGTTTTCTCTTTTCCAATCTATTCACAGTTTTAGCCCCCTGCACATCAATGGTGTTATCCCCTTGCTCGGGGTGATATGATTAAAAAGAATTGTCCATTACTCTGTAATCCTTTATCTCTACTGGACCGAGAATGAAGACCACTGTAAAAAGAAAAAAAGAAGTGAAATGAAAAGTACATTAAACAATTAAGTTGAGTTTTCTATTAGTTCTGTTGCGTTGGGATTGGAGATTCATTAAGAGACTGTATAGTGCAGTCCGATTTAATTTTAACTTATTTCTCCTCGAGTGCTTGCAAACGAAGTCTATTGAATCTTGTGTTGCCTGCTATTTTCTATAAAGCTGAGAGAGAAGAGATGTAGTCATATAATTATCAAACGTTTTAGCACGTAAAATTATGGTATATATGCGATTGGAATTTAAACTTGACTTTGATTTATCAAATAATAATCATATGTGCGTCCTTTTTTATATATAATTCATTCTATCTATAAGTTTTCTGGCCTTAATAGATATGTATAGGATTAGATATTTCATAGTAGTTAAACAAGCTTAAAACAGGTTTAAAACCAGAACAGGTTGTTCACCATTCCCTGTCATTTTCTTTGTTTGATGGAAGACATTTCAATAGCTTATAGTTCAGTTAATGTCGAAATTTAATTTTCTTGAGAGTTTTGAAGTGAGAGAAATATAATGTAGATTTTTCGTTGTTATAATTACAACATTACATAATTAATTAATCTAATTATTTAGGACCAATTTTAGTATTTTACAATATATTTTGAACGCAATTGTATGCTTTGAACTATCAATAATATTTATTTTACGTCATTTTCCTTCATAATTCATTATAGGTCATTAGATATTTATTAGTAGTAATGTTTTCTTTTTTAGAAAAATATATGGTTGGTGCTTTTAGTAAAAAATTCTTTTTTGTATAGATTTATTTTTATTTAGGTTTCCATTTACCTAGAGCACATGCCACAACCAAGCGTTACCTAAATTAGTCAGGGTTCAACTGGGAGTAACAATAAACAAACACCAAACTCTTTACTACAGGGCTAAGATTATCATCATATTCAGTATTACCCTGTCATATTTAAATTCATGAGATCCGTAATCAGTTCATCGTATCTTACGAACTTTCCGTAAATGATAAAGTAATGTTTAATTTCCAGAATATATTTGTCATGATATTTTTGCAGATTAATTTTATTCATATTTGTCATAATCTCCTTATCTGTAAAATAACGAAAAGAAAGCATCAGTAGTATACAGTTTTCAATATATTAAGGTCAATTTTAAACTTGATGTTTGTATATAAAAATAAAAGTATAGTAACCTCTTTAAGAAATCAGCGATCGATTTGACATTGTGTTTATATCAAACTTTTTGACATTTCTTTTTTACGGAAATATGTTTGGGCGATGGCAACACATTTCGGGCTATTTTTCATGCTGAAAATGAAAATCAAGGGCATTTTTCCCTATCGAGTCCCATACTTTCAGTAGAGATAATTACTATGTGGCTCAAAATAGGCCAAATTGTCTCGATCACGGAAATATTCCACGGTTTAAAAATGCGTGTGGTATAGTGAGAAACATTTTAAAATGATTTCTCATTCAATAAAATATATGCAAAAAACTTTCAAAATGAATTCTAAACAATTTCATTTGGCTTACGGCCTATCATGTTGAATACACCGGTTCTCGGTCGATCACCGAAGTTAAGCAAAGTTGATCCTGGTCAGTACTTAGAAGAGTTACCGCTTGGGATTATCAGGTGCGTTGTGGTTCAGTTGATATCGAGACGGAAAGAGAAATCGGTGAACCGTGTTCGAATTCCAGTTGAATAACCTGCATTCACTTAAGCACTGGTACCCTTGGGAAATGTATTAATCCTTCCCTTCCCTCCAGTTATGGGTAAATAACAAAAGTAGGACTTGGGGACTCTGCTCTCAAAATCAAATCCCAATGAATCTTGATACTCGAAAAGAAAAATGTTGTAAAAATAAAATAACCTCACCCAAAATCATTGGTTAAGACCTTATATGATCCCATAAGGATTGATGGGTCGTTAAATCTAGAAACAAACAATTTCATTTTAGACAAGCTGACCTTAAAATGCATTATTTTTTAGAATAATTTTCTACTCTCTCCCAAATTTCTGAGCTCGTTAAAACATTCTGATTTCTGTTTCTTCTCAACTTTTCATGAAAAAGTTCTTTAGAAGTCAACATTTTTTAATTATTATTTTTTCTTCAAGCCTGAAAATGTCATATGATTTTATCATATCTTTTGAATTAACGCTAATCTGGTATTTCTATGCAGTCTCTCTATAGCATGCATAGGAATGTTGATAAATGAGGGTTGTTAGAATGTTTGCCGAGTGTATTAGAGATTAGCACGATTATAATTTTCTTTATCAGCGCTTAAAATTCGCCGTCAAACACCAGATAGACATCTCCAATTACGCACATTTTAAACCGATCCCCAACACCACCAGATATTAACTTTTACAAAAGCACTATGAGGTTTTTAAGAAGAGATGTTTTATTTCTTCAGATAAAAGAAATAATGTAATTTCTTTTTTTTTTGTATCTTCTTTGTTTTGATTAAAAAATTAATGAAACATGTTTGCTTTAATTTTGTTTTGTGTGAGATTTTTTAAAAAGGTTTTCTGAACTGAATTGCATTATTTTATTTATTGGGATACTTTTTTTAAATATGTGATATTTCAACCTGAAAACGTGTAATTTTTGTTCTACTCAGCCCAAGCAGATCACAGTTAAAACACGCAAAATTATTCATTTTAGAAGAATAGAATTTACTATACTGAAAAACGTGATTGAAAATTGGTCCAGATTTTCGTATTCAGTGAGAGTCCAGACACATGTGTCGATTGCCCAATATTTGGATCGAAAGAAAAACGTCAATCGGTGTTATTTATTGCACACTATAAAATTTAAAACTAATATTTTTCTGTTCTGATATTTGTCGTGGCGAGCAAAAAAACCCTCTCTATAAAATTTATTCCATGTTTATTTAAAAGCTGGCTACTTTTAAACATATCTTGATCTGTGTGGAATAATACTAAAAATACATTTATAACTGCCATTAAAAATACAATTTTGAAGTATTCATATATAATAACTTGGTCAATGTTCACCCATTAGTCTTTACGCAATTTGTTGCCAAAATTTTAAAAATGAATGTTATTTGAAGCAGGATTCGCTCAGATTTTAACGAATAGAGGTCAGTGTGAACACCAGAGGTAGAACAAAGTTTAACAGAAGTGCATGTGTCAACCTGGACCTATTTAAATGAGGTCAGTTTTCACAGAAAGTTTAGTTCAGCAGCATGCAGACAACAGTCGAGTTGAAAACGTCTTGCTGCGCGTATGCGTGTACGTAAAGTTACTAGACACGAATTACAACACTCCCCGGCCAAGTCATCAAAAAACGAATAAAACTAATGACGATCCTTCTTCGAACATTGTAAAAGGGCTCAATAGAAACAGAACAAAATGTACCATAAGACAAAAAATAAAATGAATCAGTTTTCAAAACTGGCAACACTAAATATTGTTAGTTTGTTTAGCGGCATATCGATAACTATGGGCTATTTGATACTGAAATGTAAATATTTCGTACACAATGTTATTTATTTATTTTTGTGGAAGTAACAATAGTTTAGTCATACAAATCTTAATAATTAGTCCATAACTGGAAAGAAGTTGTTGATTAATAATTTTACCAAGCGCATTTGGTCATAAGTCAATATAATAACCCTACCGGATTTTAAACTCAACTGTCTTATTAACAATCTGAATAATTAGTGGTCACCCATCTAAAAATGGACGAAATTCGGCCTTGCTTATCAATGATTTTCTTGATCTCTTTCAACGTGATATGTCGAAAAAATGAATAATAGTATAGAAAAATGAGGCTCCAAATTGCCACGAGGCAAAGAAGAAACTCACTTCACTAATAGAACATTCTTCTTTTTCTATGTGCCCTGTCCCTTCAGGACCTAGGCGATCATGGTTCTCCATGTCTCCCTATCCCTTGCGGCTCTTAGTATGTTTGCTCCTGTTGCTCCTGTCAACCCCCGTTCCGTCATCCACCTGATCAGACCCTGCAAATATGTTATCCGCTGCCTTCTTCGGTCTCTCCTTTCTATCTGACCAGTTAATATCAGGTTCTCCAGACTCTCCTTCCTCATTGTGTGTCCCAGGAACTTCAGTTGTCTCTTCCTGATGCTCAGTATCAATTCCCTTTTTGTTGCCATTCTTTCCAACACCTTATCGTTGCTTGCATGCTCAGTCCACGATATCGGAAGCATCCTTCTGTAGAACCACATTTCGGCCGCTTCCAGTTTTGTCCTCATTTTCGATGATATTGAATTCAGTTGAAGAACTGATATCACGTAGCAGTCCAGCACCCTGTTCTTTGTTTCTATTGAGATTTTCATGTGTGTTTGTATTTTGGTCATCTTCTGGAACGCGTCCTTTGCCATGCCAATTCTTCTTCGGATCTCCATGTTGCACTTTTCATCTCCTGTTAGAACACTTCCTAGGTACTTAAATTTTTATACTTGCTTGGTTCTGTTATCTCCCACCTGTATTTGGCATTTTGGGTTGTATCTTTTGCTGATGAACATGCAGTCAGTTTTCTTAAAGTTTATTTGTAGTCCCTTTTTGTCACTCTCCACTGCTACTTTCTGTATGAGGTCTTGTAGTTTCCTTTCCGTGTCCGCAATCAGCACTGTATCGTCCGCATACCTTATGTTGTTCATGTTGTGGCCTCCAGTAACAAATCCTGGCGTGTCATCTAGAGTTCTCAAAATATTCTCACTGTATAGGTTGAACAAATCCGGTGAAAAGAAACATCCTTTCTTACGCCTTTTTCTATCTTTGTGTATCTACTGAGATCGTTACCTGTCCGTATGCAGGCTGTTTGCTGCCAGTAGAGATTCTTGATTATTCTTATGTCTTTCCCGAAAATGTTGAGTCTGCCTAGCATCTCCATCAATTCTTTGTGTCGTATCTTGTCGAATGGTTTCGCGTAGTCAATGAAGCATAGGTATAATTCTTTCTTCGTATGTAATGCCCTTTCATAGAGCATCCTAATCATGAATATGGCGTTACTTGTTCCAGTGTCTTTGACGAACCCGCACTGTTCCTGTCCTATTTCTGGTCTGATTCTACTTCTCGCTCTATTCATCAGGATTCTGACAATCGGTTTGTAATGTGACTCATTAAGCTGATCGTTCTTTGTAGTTCGCACTCGTTTGCACCAGGTTTCTTCGGCAGTGCTATAAATATCGACTTGCATAGGTCATCTGGTATTATTCCGCTGCTATAAATTTCGTTTATTATGTCTGTAATCTTTTCTATGCCATTCATTTCTAAGGCTGTCAGCAGCTCTATCACTATGCAGGCTGGACCAGGTGCTTTGTTTCTGTTCACTTTGGTCATTGCCGCTTCCACTTCGGATTTTAGTATTTCCGGTCCATCCATCTCCTTGTGTATTCTCGGTTGTTCTCTCTTGTCGCAAAAAATATCCTTTATACATTCTTCCCATCGCTGGAGTATTTCATCTTTCCCTAATATGATTGTTCTTTCCTTGGATTTTATGCATCCTGTTGAGGAGCAGTTTTTTTGTCCTGTCAGTTCTCTTATCTCTTTATGCATCTCTGCTTTGTTGGTCCTACTCAGTCTCTCTACATCTGCGCATTTGTTGTTGAGCGATTCATCTTTGACTTGTCTGCATTTGTTCCTTATCTCCCTGTGAAGTTTCTTGTACGCTGCTCCGTGTCTTGGCGTTATTTTTTGTCTCTTTTGCATCATGTGGAGGATCTATTCGGTCATCCACTCGTTTTTTCTTCTGCGTCAGGTTTCCTATGTTGTTCGCTGAGGTCACCATCGCTTCTTTTAGTGAATCCCATTTTGAGTACCCTTTTCCAAATTGTTCTTCATATTTCTTTCTCACGCTGTTATTGTATTCTTTCTGCAGGGTGAGTTCGTCCTGTAGCGTGTCGTATTGCAGCCTTGGTGATGTGCTGGGCTTCTTCAGTCTTTGGAGTTTCACTTTTAGTTTGCAGATGACTGGGACGTGGTCCCCTCCGCAGTCGGCACCTGGGTATATTTTGCATTGGACCACTGGGTTCCTGGATCTCTTGTTTATAGTTATACAGTCTATTTGGTTCTTCGTGTCGCATCCTGGGCTTCTCCATGTCCGTAAACGTCATGGGTGATCTTGGAATCAGTTGTTAGTAATAACCTGGTCATTGGCTGAGCACCATTGGATCCATTTTTCTCCTCTTTCTTTGCGCTCTCCAAGTCCGAAGTTGCCGTTCGTGTCACCTTCTCTATCTTTACCTAACTTGGCATTTAAGTACCCCATTATAATCCTAATTTCTTGATGTTTCCTAAATATATTCTTGAGTTTTGAATAAATTTCAACAAAAAGTAGCTGTAAATGATCGGTCAATAAATGAGGGAAGTTTTCCGTGTCAAGAATTGACTAATATTTTCGTTATAGTCTCCAATAGAAATGATTGTAAATATGTGTATATATATATATATATATATATATATATATATGTATGTGTGTGTGTGTGTGTGTGTGTGTGTGTATGTGTGTGTGCGTATATTATATATATATGTGTGTGTGTATATATGTGTGTGTATATATGTGTGTATGTATATGTGTATATATATAGGTGTGTATATATCTATATATTTGTATATATATGTATATATATATATGTATATATATGTGTATATATATGTATATATATGTTTGTATATATATATGTATATATATGTGTGTGTGTATATATATATATATACATGGGTGTATATATATATATATATGTGTGTGTGTGTGTGTGTCTGTGTGTATATACATGGGTATTTATTTATTTATTACCGTAGGATTAATCTATTTTTGTACAGAATTTAACCTCTTATCAATCATATTTTTGAATATAAGTGTTGTATTAGAATATTATAATAACCTGTTTGAATAATATATTAACAGGTTTTTGGTAAATAACTTCCAAGATACAAGTCCTACAATTTAACTAAATGATTGAGAATAAATTGATCCAGAACCTTCTCCAGTAACTGGAATGTTTCGTTAGAAGGAAGCGACTAATATTATCGTCACCATGTTTAAAACCTATAAAACATACGATGTCGAAATATACAGTTTTCTTCATTTTTTTCCATCATTGTAAGTTTTTCATATCAAATTTGACATTAAAATCGAATAGAATCATTAGTCTTTACCTAAAAACTGAGATTAAGATATCTTAGCTGATAAACAAATTGAAGCCTAATATTTGATATTCTCATGTGTCACATGTAAATGGTTTAATGTTATTGAAAAATCAGTTTTTATTCATTTTTAGTTGTGTCGAACATAGGCCAGTAAGTCTGCATTTATGCTTCCATCGGATATAGATTTTAAAGATTTTCTTTCTGTTATTTTCCTTCGAAGCTCATTAGATGAGCTACTTCGTTCTAATGAGAACTGACATTTATATATCTTGGCTGTGTCTAGTAAAGGATTCACTTTGGGAAAATAATCAGGAAGAAAATATGGTTAAATGTAGAATTTTGAAACACATTTTCTCTATTTAAAATCGGCTTTCGTAAAAGTGATTTTCATTTATTTACTTGCTTAGTCTGGCCCGAAGCCAGTACTGGGATTCCAAATCGATCACATAGGTACACACTGCTCAGCATAAAACACTGCTCAACTTCATTGATCAAGTGTTTTCAATAAAATTTTACCCGAAGCTATAATGTGACTTTTACCTTAAGGATTATTCATTAGCGCTGATAGAAAACGCATAACAACCTCAGACGCGAGCCATACTAAAATTAACAAGTTATGTTAATTTATAGCTTCAGGCATATATTTTTATATTACATTCTTACAAATGAAATTCTTGGGAATATTTCAATAGTTGAAAAAGCACGTAAACAGATAAATTAAAATCATAAGGAAATTTGATCTCCCAGATTTAGGTTTCAAGTTGTAAATAAACAACTTGTTATTTTTCAAAAAATACATTAAAAATTGACAACGACAACCCTTAATGCAGAAAGACAAGACAATAGTATAGTTAAATGTGATGAAAAGGAACAGATAATATTCTAAATAAGAATAAAAATGCCTAATTTTAATAGCACGGAAGAAAACTCCTCAAAGACGGCACTCATGTCGGCAATTTATTTACAAAAGTAGTTCTCTATTTATGGCCATTATCAACATTCTAATATAGCATTAATCTTCATTAAATGACTTGCGCTTGCAGTTTTGCGATTTGTGTAATTCAATTATTTTATAGACTATTAAAACCGCACAAGGATTGCAATCAACTCTGGTGTCACACATTCATCTCTTAGCAATGTAAGTTATAATTAGAATATATGTATATCGTCCTATCAAATAGTTTATTTTTAGAAATGTTCAACTCTTGGAGATGGTTTACTGGTCAGTTGTAATTTCGGGTAAATTTTTGAGTACAGATAATTTGATCTTCACGTGATTTTATTTCCGAAATTTCTTAACTATCTTTTTTTTTTGAGTGATGTGTCATTTCAGCCGCATGTGTAGATAGGTCTTCACATGTTTCATCTACATTTTTTCTGCGAATTTTCACATCTGGACAAAAATATTGAACGGTGTTCTATGGACATATTTCATAGTTATTCTTACCTGTAACTACTGCTATCGAAAAACACAAAGCTTAGACTATTTTTCTTTCAAGCTACATTTAGTAAAGCGTACTTATATTTTCCAGTGACTTGTAAGTGATTATAAACGCAACAGTTTAGCCTGAATATGAAATCATCACGCCAAATTTATTTCCGTACCAATATTTGTGATTTAACCCGTATACTCCGAAGACAAGTAAAATATATAATACATCTTCCACATTATTAGCTAAAATATATGAGTAGCCGTAAAACTCACTACGATAAAAGAGTTTACAACTATTTTACCTATATTATTAAAATTTCATGTGTACTCACGAGGGTCATTGCTTGTGGCTACTTTTTAAATATGTAAGATATAAATTCAAGAAAAGATAACTGAATAACATCAAGGTTACTTGATATTTTTCCCCTTGAGCCAAAAATGACAGAAGTCACATTAAAAAGCATGTTATATTTTGAGAAATTCCTGAGGCATAAATCAAATTTTTACTAAATAAATTTTGAGTTGTTGGACCCGAAAAAAATGTTATTTTTAATTATGTGTTTTAATGCTTCGCTAATAACAAACAATATTTTACTTTGAGAATAGAACTTATCTCTCGTCTGTTACATCCATGCTTAACAAAATTAATTTTCACAAAGTACAGGTTGACTGCAGAACATATTCACATTTCTACTGAGAGAGTTCATTCGTTTTGACAATATATTTTGCTATTTCCGGAGATTTGCTTATTCACACCGCTGGTTATACACCCATGAGGACATGCCTCTGACATTTCTATTCTCACTGCAGTCAGATGTTTTCTGAGAGACGCAAATCCGCTACTGACATGGGGTCGATTTTTGTTTCGAAGTGAAATTGAAAATTAATTATAGAACATCTATATTTGTAGTCGTCTTATTGAGATTATTATATAGTGAATTTGTATTTTTATACTCCGTTCATATTTTAGAACATCATTGAATAAATATCATCTTGAAATAAGGCTAGAATATTGGAGCATATATCAAATACGTACTTTATTGTTTTACCCTTTTGAGCGGAAAATAAATATTTACATTGTCTATACATATAACGCCTAATAGAAATTAACGTTAAATATTTAATTAAGAGTAAATAAAAAAAAGTGTGTGAATAATTATAACAAATAATATTTGCTATTAATAGTAACAGCTGCTCCAAATTACATCAGGAAATAATAATAATAATAATGTATCTAAACAAGAAGGACGCAACAGGATTAAAAATGGCATAAGTAGAAACCAATGATGTAAAGATAATATATAAAAGAAATTACTAACCTGCAAATACAACGTGAATGTAAATTCAAACATAGGGAATACGCAATAAAACACAGTACCATGATATTTATAGACATTTTCACAGTCAATAATGGCGAAGGTTAAAGCTGAAAACAAAAATAGAAACATTCAACTTACCAACTCAAGATCAAAGCGTACGAGATAGCAAGTGAACCATATCCATTTCAATGAAAATGACGCTTTTGTAAAATACCCGAGGAAGGAGAAAAACAAGCGTGCAAATTAAAGACTGGAAATAGCAAAATCAAACAGTACAGCAGTTTAAACATCTGGGGATTATTTTAACAGATGACGGAAAATGTGACACTGAAATCCAAAGGAGCTTTTGTAAAACGCAAAATGTAGAGCAAGGTATTAATAAACTAAAGATCAATTGTTATCAATAAAGTAAATAATGTTGAAATGTTAAGTAATAACACTTGATACCACTGTGCATTTTATTGAAAGATTTAGACTTGAATCCATAGAAATTTGTTTTTACAGATAAATGCTGGAATTATAATGAATCAAACTGGGACCAACGATGAAGATTTAAAACAAAAAAATAAGTAAGGAAATAGAATACAAAATTCGTGATACATGAAGAGAGAGTTCACATTTTTATGGCAAAAATATGGTAAGAGGGCTTTAAAAATGCAATGCTCATATGGCAGATTGAAGGAAATACAGGCAGACAAATACAACGCTTAACTTAAATATCTAGCTTCACTACATGCGTGAGAATAAAATATTTAGTAGTGTTAAGTAAAAAAAGAAAAATATTAAGAGCTACAAAGGACAGGAAGTAGTAGGGAGCCCTAATGAACGAGACCCTGAAAAGTCACGTCATATAAAAGAATACGGATATCTTAGTGTTTTTCATTATTCTCACATATATATAAATATAATATTATTGACTTAATTATACGTTGGAATTGTAAATTTTCTCATACATAATTGTATGATTATAAACATCACTACAGATATAAGATTATAATATTTACGTGACATTTGACTTCACCATACCGTCTATATTTTATATTTTATTTTTGTGCTTCAATTTGTGAGGAGTCATAGTCTTTCTGTCTTTTTTTTTGCATTTAATGAAGTTTGTATTTTGGCTTTTCTCTAATGCATGACTTGCAACATTTTAAACAAGTTGGCTATTTAAGATATGCAGAGCATTCTATTTTCCAATTTACTTTGAAAATGTCAAGTATATATAAAATTTTTAAAGCACTTTTTTTCAAATACGGAGCATTAGATATTCCAATTGTCAATTTTGTCTGTAATTATGCGTCCATTTTCTGACGTGTCTTCTTCATCTTAGTCTAGATTGTCCAACAATCACTGCAAGATTCCAGAACTGACATTGCATAACAATTCAGTACTCTTTACTTTGTATCAAACAATATTTTTCTGTTTTCTAATACATTGCGTAAAATTGTGCTACCAACTTCCGCTTTTGTAATGCACCTTCGAATTTGATTTTTTTTCGTTTTCTGTTAATATAATTGGAAAATAAATAGATTTCAATAAAAGAAATACAGTTAAAATGGACTCAAAGAATATATCTATTATATGTTGAAATAAATATCTTATAATATAGAAATAAACCTGAAAATAGTTTTGAAAAACTGCAAAAAATGAAAGACATGCAAGTATAAAGCAAGAGATATGTCGCATAAAAAAGTGTAATAAGAATTGGAAATCTTGGAACAACAAATGATAATTATGAACAAGATAAAAACCGCAAATATTTATGGAAGTATTACAATTGCTATGATTTGAATGTCTAGTGAGTTATTTTTTTCTTATTCACTTAATGTTCAAAATAATGTATACATGTAATATTCTGTGCAGATATTTGCATATAATATTTGGTTCTGATATTGATAGCGATATAGTATGTGACATATCCGGTTTGAATGTGTCCTACCTTAGTAAGAGTATCTTTGTAGATATAATTATTCGGCTATTCATTGAAACTAATTATTTTTTCCAAAACCCTACCCAATAAATATTATCAAACAGTCATGTTTCTTATATAAATCGTTTTAAAATGGGACACATATGATAGCAATGAAGATTTTGTAGGCTACTCTGAAAATGTAAATCACATATTATATCGTCTCCTAAAAATTTATAGTAAACATTCTAAATGTTAATCTTAACTAAATTCTCTCACCTCAAGGAAGGGAGAAAGACTACCAAGAAATAAGTGGTTATTGATCGGAAAAGTATGTGGAAAAATAGATAAAAACATATTAAGGAGTTCGAAGGATAACGAATGACAACGAAATTAATTTTTTAAAGAACAAATTTAACTTGAAACTAAGAGAGAAGAAGAGAATTCCACATCTGAGAATTGTGAGAAAGGTTTTTGGTATAGTATACACGGTTAGAACTAGCGACTTCCACTGCTGCCAATGTTATACTGTGCTTAAATTCGCGAAATGAAGATATGAAATAGAGAACACATCGTAAGAATTACCATGAAAATATTTATAGAAAAGACACAAGAAAACTACATTGCATCTCTGAGAACTTGACATTGGTAACACTGCAAACTGGATGCTATCACTAATTTATGAATATGTAGCATCAACACTCGGCAAGATGGGACTCCAATAGTCAATGCAATTTTGAATGGTGAATTTTCGCATGTTTAATGACTACTTTCTTTTCATTATTAGAATGAATATTCTACCTGATATGTCTATATTTTCAATTTTTCTATGTACTTCAGTTTTACTCATTAGCGTTCTTGTTGCTAATTGTTTGTTCGCTATTATAATTTTCTGAATTTTATTGTGGTATGATTTGTGTTCATTTTTTTTTTTAATTCATTGAAAACTAAGTTCCGGTTCTATGTAGTTATTTGTAGTTCTTATTGTAAATTCTGGATTAAATGTACTATAAGGTCTCTAGGAAGTTAATTGCAGGCTCTGGATTTTGATGTTTGTTCGGCTTTTCTTCCGTAGGGACAGAAACATGCATTAATGGCAAACATAATTTTCTCTTTGTTGTAGTGGTGGACTTTAATTAAAAGAGGATATATTAAGGAACATGGGGGAAGAAAGAATGACAAGAAAGGCATTGATAAATAGAGAAGAGCGGAATTTCCAAAGTTAATCAAAAAACAGTCCTTGACGTGTGTCCTTGCTGCAAACATAGGTAAATGTTAAAAGGAGGGTAGCATAGATTAGCATGGATTTCTCTATTACTGAAAACATACCGCTTGTTTTGAATGTTTTACATTTCCATATCAATACTTATACAATAAAATCACTCTCTGTCATTTTCGTCTCATACCAACATCCAGACCAATGAGGTACAGTTTGAAATTACATTCTTTAAAAATTTATCATAGCATTTTTGTTTAGTCTACGTATTTCCTAACAATTCATATGGGCAATCAGAAGAAAGATCCGATGATTTGTATTAACTGACAGTATTGTTTTGTTTGTTATCGATTAATGCCAGTATTGTTCATTATATGTTTAACTAATTTTTTACCAAACATTATTTTATTTTTCTTTCTCTATTTTATTTTCAAATTTGTGTCTGGGTTGCTAAAATCCAAATATTCTCAATCTTTCTTGCTTTACTTCTTGGTACTTGCCTTTCCCCTGACAGCATTAATATTCATAAGAAAAGGACGCCTACAGACAAACAGGCACATCGTCTGAATAATAATAGCAATGTAATCAAAAGTTCCAAACCGTGTTAATAAAAGAAAATAATTAAAAGAATATATGAAAGTCCTTCTAATTAAAAGTTTTAATTTACTGTCATGTTTCCCTTAGGGAAATTTTTTATTATATTATTCTTAATCCATATTGTAATTTTGATCTAAAAGTTAAAAACAAATTATATCCCTGGTATAACTGCATTAGTGTAATAAGAAAAAACAGTGATTAGGCAACTTTAGGAGAGGTGCTTGTAATTTTTGACCTGGAAGCACAAGAATGTTAAGGACCTGGAAATAACATGTTTATTTGTATGTAAAGAAATAAATGCTTCAAACCAAAAACTGAAACATGCCATCCTATATTCGTTAAATTATAATCAAGAAAATAGCGAAATCATAAATAGCAATATTAAAAAAAATCATTCCAAGAAATAACATTAATATTTCTTATTATAAATTATGTTTGTTTCATGTTTCTCTGGTTTTCCACTGACTAGCATTTTTATATTTATACGAGTAGCAGGCAACATATGCTCCGATCGGAGATTAATTGACAAAAATCTATCCACTATTCTTATACCATTTTCAGTATTTCAGCTGTATCTTCTTAGTAATGCTGTCATTTGAACAATTGTAATGTATTCATGTTTTTTGTTTGTTTTTCAATTTAAAGGTTTGGTAGATATCGTTTGAAACCCCAGAAGTAACGCGGTCTTCATTTAAGAGGTTCAGCTCTCTGATATCTTCCAAGAACATACAAAAGCCCAAGATAATTATATTTTTGATATTCAGTTGAAACTCTTTAGCTTTTGACAAATTGTCATGTCTTTGTTCACCATATTCATTTCATGCAAATATTATTAGAATTTTCTTAAAGGGGGTCTAATATCTTGATCATTAAAAGTTTCAAATTTATTGATATTATATTTATTAAATACTATTGGCATAACATATTTTACTTAAATCTCTGGTACATTTTTTTGCATATAAAAAGATAGGAATTGTCCTCAGTATTCAAGATTTAGTGATGATGTGATTCATACTCTGCATATATTTAAACAGTTTGCAATGACTTTTTATATTTTCTCCGCGTTCACGACATTACTAACTGATGACTTACAGTAGAGCCCAAATAATAAGTACATTTTTCATTTTTTTTAGCAATGCAAAATACAAAACGGGAATAGTGGAATTACATCAACCAGAACGAAAATTTAAATAACTAAATAGTGTTTTATCAGTGAAGCTAAAAGGGTGAATGTACCAAACTGAGATCAAGAGACGCATTGTGGTGGACAACGAGGAATTCCAAAAGATAGGCAGAATATCAAGACATAATATTTTGTGAGAAACGGAGAAATGAGCATTGAACTGTTACGTGATATTAGTTCTTCTGTATGGCAACGAATGCTAGAAAATGTGTAAGATGATGAAAAGACTTGAAGAAACAGACATTAGCTTCAACAGTAAGATACTGTGGATAAAATGGTCAAACGTGTAAAAAGAAACGACGTGGATTTGGAGAAAAATGAAACACAAGAATTACATTGAACATCAGGAACAGGGAGTTATATTTTTGGGAGTAATAATCAATACGGAAGTTTTGCAAAATTTAATACTCCAAAAGAAAAAGCACATCCATAATAGCGAATAACATACTTGATCAAATTGAGCAAAGAATTGGTAGGAGAGTATTTGGAAGAAATAACATAAGTTAAATACTTATCAAGAGTTACATGAGTCAGCATGAGGAGAAACATGATCGGTTACACTACACAGAAATTAGTAGCAGCAATTCTGTTACCATTTATTTTCGTATACCTTATAGAAAGACGCTTGTTATTTAGAAAATATTCGAAGAGACCCACAGTTGATGCATAAAAATGTCGCTTTTTGGTTCTTTTTCGTAGTCTTTAGAGGACGCAGGCGATCATGTTTCTCCACAACATGTTGTCATTCGTAGCACTTAGAAATTTTAGTATCATTTCTAATTCTTTTCCTGCTCACCTGTTTTACACTTTTCTCAGGTAGACTTTTCTCTTTATTTTTTTCTTCTTGACAAAAATATATACTGTGAGTATCAGACTTCCCAAGCTTTCTTTGCTCATTATGTTATCTAAAAATATCAATCCGTTGTTTTGATTTTAGATATGAGTAATTTTATTTTCGGTTCCCATTAAATTTTCACAGTTACTGATATGTTCAGTCTAGCATCCTTAAGTAAAACCATATATCTGTTCTATCATGTTTATACTTCTGTTAGTAGATTGCACAGCCTTCATGGAACTATATAAAATTTTATATTATATCACTCTCCATTCTTTGCGTTATATTGCATAAAATTATCTTTTCTGATCTCGATTTTGGTGAGGTCTTAGGTCAGCCGGGGTAATCCTATTTGTCAATACTGCTGAGTAGAGAATTCAATTTTCCGTTGGTGTGCCATATAAAATTCGATGTTAAATAACCCATCAAGTGTTCGCATTAAAAACCAAACAGCAATCGATCTTGATATTTGTACAACCGTTTACTACCTTTCAATTGTATTGTGGTCTGAGGGAATTATGAAATAATGACATAAAACCAATAATGAATGTAATAGTTTTTCATTAGCTACAAACCTTAATGTGTGAAAACTATTTGATATAAAACTACAATCATTGGTTTCTATCCTTTCTCAGAATTTATTTTAGAATCCTAACCCCAGGAAGCCATAAGAATTTACATTATAGAATAATGAATGGATGTTCATTGTACATTGCTTATTTCCTTTGTTCATTTGTTTCCCAACTTCTTTAAATCATCCCTGATAATGTCCGAACGAATGGAATCAAAAAATGATTTTAATTTTACTATACACTTTAGCGATGAATCTATAATGATGAATAAATATCTCGCGAGAAAGGCCGAATATTAAAATGGCCTAAATTTGCTAATATGACAATATGGATGATGTCGATGGTACTAACAATATAAGTTTTGTAAATGCTACTGTATTTTGGAAATACAGTTATAGAAATTGCGAAAATGCTGAATATATATCAAGTACGAAATTTCTTGATATTTGTCTGTTTTTATTAACGCTTTTTAACCCCTAAAAAGGATTTTCGAGACAATATTAATAGAGCATTCCGATATATTTGGCTATTTATATCTGTTCTAAGTTTTAACAAGAAAATAAAACGCAAAACTAAATCATGCCATTAAATATAATTTTAACTATATACGAATTTTCTCCATTTATTATTTCAATTTTTCTCATTTTTCTTCAGCTTTCTATAAATCCTTTAGTTTCTTGACAAAAAACTCTGTAAGGTTTTTTCTTGTATAGATAACACGAATTATAAACACTTTACCAATTGCGATTATTTTGCAAGGTGATAAATAAATGATAATCCAAATGAGCAATGTCCGGTGAATATGATCAGTGGGGTAACACATGTAACCTAGGCTGCAACGTTGCAAAAGAACGTGGGAACCGGCACTATTTTGATTAAAAGCAACACCTATCATGTTAGCCAGTTCTGCGCATTATTCTTAAATCGCTTCTTTTAATTTTTCCACTTGGGAGCAAAAATCAGTTGATTACTTGGAAGAGGCTCATATTACATACAGGATACCATTTTAATCTCATCAGATGTACAATATAATTTTCTTGGGTTAAATTATTGCTTTGGGTGGCCAAAGTTTGTTCGAGCGGTTACACCAGGATTTGATTTTCTTAACATTGTTCCAACCGTTCCATTTCTCTTCACCCGTCACAATTAAATTTGAAAAGGTTGCATAACCATTGTGTTTATACAGAAAATCTATACAGAAATGCAACCAAAACAATTTTTCGCTCCGATCATGTATTACCTCTACTTTGTAGCGATTAGAGTATTTTAGTTATTTATGACGAAGGAACGGATTACTAGTCTTATTAAATTATAGGAACTCGAAATATTAGACATATGAATGGCAGGAGAGATCCATTCTTTCTGTCATAAAACTAATTTGTTAAACCTCGAGCTAGTTTTATAACTTTATCTCTGTATACGGGGATGTTTAGATAAATGTATTTAATTAAGAAAATATAAATAAACTATTACTTAAAAAGAGGTCGGAGATCGTATGTTATACAAAATGAATGCACAACGTGAATATCTGTTATGATATTAGCCTCTCAATTTTCTTTGATTTGATTTCTTTTTTTTCCTATACTTTCAAAGATCAAAATGAGCACTTGTATTTTCTGTCTTAACTAAGCATGAATAATAGAATTTAATACATTTAGAGTTTCTGCCATTTTCCGTGTTGTTTAATTCGACTTCTTCTCAAACAATGTTTCATTTTATCATCGTCTGCAGTCGGAAGACTGTTTGAAAGTCTTTCATTAATAAGACTAAAATTACCAACTCTCATCTTAACGAACCACTTCCGTACATATCTATTACTTAAACAACTTGAACTACAAAACAAAAATAATATATTTTTTTGCTGCTTCAAGATCTATGCTGCAATTAAAAGTATCTAAAATGCACGTTATAAAATTCTATTTTAATAATGACTCAATATTGTCTAGAATTAATTTTAAAAGTTTTATTTCTATTTAATAAAAATTTTGAAGGCTGATCAAATTGGAAATTATAGTTTTTATATATATATATATATATATATATATATATATATATATATATGTATGCATGTATGCATGTATGTATGTATAATGTTCTAACGCAATTGATCGACTAAATATAATTAATTTTCTGGACATCCCAATATTACTACGTTTGATAAAAATAAATAGGGAATATGATGTATAATTAGTTTGATGAAATATCAAAAGATGAATAGCATTCATTAATAATTTTGACAATTTAAGGCAATACGTTATATTAACCGTTCAGTAAATATCACCTATTCGATATCATTTCGCAAAACAGAATTTTTTCTCATAATCTAAATTATGACGTAGCTTTAAACAAAATTCTTGATAACTCTTGAAAAATAAAAGGTGGATACTATTCATAAGCAGTCGGTAAAAAATTAACTTTGTGTTTCTTATATAAATATACGCCCATATGCTTTATCTTGTGCACTTTCTTTATAACATTCTAATTAGTCATGTGTCATCTTTATGGTCTTCACAGTCACCCTTTACATGAAAAGTTTTCTAAATCTGCACATGTCTTCTTCATATCTAAGAAAAAAATTAATAATTAATTATTTCGCCATCGTAATTTGGATCTAAATTTGTTAAAAATGATGCACTTATTCTGTAATAAAAATGAGAGTGTAGTAATTTACGTGCGTAATATAAAACCTACACATCATCGCGATTCAAAGAAATATTGCTCCAAACGTAATGGCGATTTAAAGAGATATTGCTCCATATGTCATGGCGATTCAAAGAGATATTGCCCAACATCTCATGGCTATTCAAAGAGATATTGCCCCACATGTCTTGGTGATTCAAAAAGATATTGCCCCATATGTCATGGTGATTCACAGAGCTTGATCGGCTACATCCTCAGAGGCTCAGACAATGATGTTTAACTTAGAAATCCATCCCCCATTGTACCGATAAATATATCGAGTAAATTTAACAATCAAATTAGTTTAGTATAAAATTATTTGGTACAATTATGTTCTTTTAAGTGCAATTAATATGCATGTATTCAGTATTTCACATTTTGAAATATGTTTGAATTCTTGTACGCGTCTGATTTTTATTTTATTTCAATGAGTAATATGCATATTGGGTGTTTCCTTTTGCTAACCATCATACATTCTATTCTTTTCCAGTATATGTTTATTCTTTGTTCTTGCTTTTATTCACTAACTACTGTATGAGATCATGTGGGTTATGTTCTGTGTCTGTTATCAATATTGAATCATCAGTATATTTTAGGTTGTTAAAATAGTGGAGGCCAAAACATGAATCATTGTATTGATTATGTCAGATTCACCTCACCTTTTAGGTTGTATAAATAATTTGAGAAGTCACATACTTTTCATATATCTCATTCTATTTTTGTAATTTACTGTACTTATTTTATATCCGAATGCAGACGGTGTGCTTCTAGTAGAGGTTCTGGGGATTATTCTAATGTTCTTCCAACATATATCAATGTTTAGTTTATTTTATTATGGCACTGAAAATCATTCAGACTATACAATAGTTTAATTTTTGTGCAACAGAAAGTGTTTAAATTTGATATCACATTAAACATTGGTTCCCGAATGACTATCGACGTTAAGCAACCTCAAACTTGATAAGTACTTAGATGGTAATACCAGGTTCACTAAGTTTTAATGTGCTGATGGTGCAATAGATAATGGTTTGGATATTTGTAACAGGGAATAGAATTCCAGCCTGGTTCTTATATATACTTACGTGCAAACATATTTGTAAGATGTATAAATCAACATTTTCTCTAATACGTTAATTAGTAAGAATTGCAAATCTTAATCATTATTAATCCAACCTCCACGAATATCTTACAGCCTAAAAATATTTTCTGATGCTCCACTGTGTTCATAAGCCTTAGATAATTAATCAGCTAAATAAATCAAAACCCTATCATCACTAATAAAAGGATATGCAAAGTTTTTCAGCATTTTTTGTGGATAGTTCCTTTACGACGTCGTCGATCGTAGATCTTCATAGCCTCCTGTTATTTGAAATTCTAAGTGATTGTATCGTATCACAATTCCGTTATATTATTGTTCTCGGTATTTACTTAACATTCTCTGCAACAAAGGTAAATATATATTACAGATCAATCCTGGATTGTTTCTGTCACTTCTTTGCTGATAGAAGTTCTCTCTATGTTAATAGAATCACTTTATAAAAATAATATTTCAGAGTTATTAAGATAATTGAATGCACATGCCCCGTTTTGACAACCGTTATAAACCATTCAACAAATGAATCTTTGACGGAAATCTCTACTTTCTCACGTCTGATGTTTAGGTTTTTTCTTGCTTTTATTTGCTAAATTTTCAAACTGTTCTTATACTTTGCATTCATAAGTAAACAATTGCCAGTAACAGCTGCAAATATAAGATTGTAAGGATTTAATTCCATCGTGGTAGGCAGATTGTTACTGATGTATTTACGATAATTACTACTTGCACCTACATTTTATCATTTGAGAGATACAAATGTTAATATGAATTCCACAATGTCATTGCATGATTTTTCCGACATCAAAATGATGGGATAATATTACTATTACCAAAAAATTGTGTCGGAACATTTACATACATTAATAATTCTATGCTCCATATTAATTAAATCGATCAAACATAAATAATATATTTTCACCGATATTCAGTTTATATATGTATTTCAGGCTTAAAAGTTATTCATCCACAACTGTAATGCTTTCACCCCTAGTATACAAACATGGCTAGAGAGAAGAGTAAATCATCCGCGACGTTTTAAATGTGATAGACAAATTTAGTTATAATGTAAATATCACTGCTGCTTATGAATGTATCTGCATTTGTAGTGTTTAAAACAAAAGAGAAAAATATTAAAAGTATTCAAAGATTTATTCAAACATCTGTATTCATTCATTAGTTAGCTGCTGCTGTTAGAAGATTTCTTCATATATTTTCTGTAGCTACTTTCTTGCGTATATTTCATGGAGAAACAAAATAAAAAAATTTAATAGAAAAAAGAGAGTGAAACAAAAATGCAGACAATGAAATGCATGAATATAATTTGTCAGGGTGTAAGTTATATATATTTTTGTATGGGCATTATATTATCATATTTTTATGCAAACAGCATTTCGATTTACTAAATAACATACATATAATCATACGAATCAGTTACCTTGGTTCTATATTAATGCAGGTTTCATTAAATAATATAGATAAGTTCTGTCTATTAATTTTGTGTAGGATCCGTTCATACCGTCTGATATACTTGGTGGTGATATCGTTGAATGACAACAAAAAATCACAGCAATTCTTGATTTTTTTATCGGGTCTAAGTTTTCGGCTTACATAAGCCATTATTAAAGAGTAAATATTAACACACAGTAAACATAGAACTTTTAAGCTATTAAGAATAAAGAGAATTAAATTGAAAATATAAGTCCATCCCTACCATGGCGGATGACCGAAGACAGTGGCAAAATAGTGTCGTTGTGGTCCCTGATCTGATTACAGGCATTTGAGTACGTTATTGGAAATATCAAAATTGATTGTATTCAAACCAGGTTTAAATTGTTTAATGTAGATTGCTTCAAGGATTTTTAGTTTCTGTTTATTATTTTCTTGTTTGAGTATGTACGTCTTATCAACGAGCGTTTTTCTCAGAAGTGTGCGTTGATAACCGTGTTGTTTTAAATGACGGAATATATTTGAATTTTCATTTAAGTGCAACGTCAGACGCCGTGAGAGCGAATTTTTTAGTGTGGCCAATGTAGATATTATTGAGATTGTTAGATATACATTCTCTAAATGAACATATGAATTTATATACTGCATTGGTTTTTTGCAAATCACTAACAGTGGGGGAAGAGTCGTTGCGGACGGATGAATTAGATATATTGGATTTAGTGTAATATATAATAAACTTAATTCTTTTGTTAGAGTCTGTCGGAGATATATGAGTATTTATTAGATTTTTAGGATGTTTTTATCTAGTTGGTAGTTGGAGTGCATCTGGCTACGGTATAAGAGAGTGATATGTTTAGGATTGGTTGGGTTAGTATCATGTGTTGTTTTTTTTCATGTTAAGCTTTTTAAGAAAATAACGTATTTGTTCATCAACTATGTAGTTTTTATGTTTTTTAGTTCACTGTGGAAAATCTAATTTGTAGATGAATTGACTTTTGCACGATATAATAGATTTTTTATAATGGCTATTTTGTAATAGTGGGGGCATTCACTAATATAATTGAGTGTGGAGGGATTTTTATTAGTGTGTTTTTGATACGGTGAGATAGTAAATTTATTGTTGCCAGTGTTAATTAATATATCAAGAAAAGGAATTTTGTTATATTTATATTATATAAAAAACATAAAACAGACACTCATCAATAAATTTTTCCCAGCTATTTGCCCATAGCCCCGTGTGTCTCCATGGATAGACAGAGCTATTTTGGTACCGTCGATTGTTGTGCTAGCACAAAGTTCCTAGATAATGCGCTCTTTCCTAGAAATTGCAATTAAGTTTTGCTCAGCACAGTTAGATTCGAAGCAACACGTGAGCTTTTTGTGTGTTGAACAAACACAAACACAAACACAAATATTGACTAGACGCCCCATTGTACAAGATATGTAATTATTGATAAATTCATTAGTTTACATCTATCGCTATAAACACATGTGTATTCCGAATATATTTTAACTTTTTATAATGCTAGCATAAGTTTTTTGAAAGCCCATTTCTTTCTGAAAATTATCTATTTGGTCATTTGGTATTTCAGAAATTTTGACATTATAACTCTCCAGACTGCTTGATAATTTAGTCAGATGTAAATGGTGGTGTGGTCATCTTACAGTAATGACTGCTTTTGTGGCATGATGCACTGCCCTATTGCCAAACATAGGGTCTGTCATAATATATCCTCTTGACCAAGGACAAAACTCTTCCCCCACTGTTCGTGATTTGCAAAAAAACCAATGTAGCATATAAATTCATATGTCCATTTAGAGAATGTATCTCTAACAACCTCAATAATATCTACATTGGCCACACTACAAATTCGCTCTCACGGCGTCTGACGTTGCACTTAATTGAAAATTCAAATATATTCCGTCATTTAAAACAACACGGTTATCAACGCACACTTCTGAGAAAAACGCTTGTTGATAAGACGTACATACTCAAACAAGAAAATAATAAACAGAAACTAAAAATCCTTGAAGCAATCTACATTAAACAATTTAAACCTGGTTTGAATACAATCAATTTTGATATTTACAATAACGTACTCCAATGCCTGTAATCTGATCAGGGACCACAACGCCACTATTTTGTCACTGTCTTCGGCCATCCGCCACGGTAGGGATGGACTTCTATTTTCAATTCAATTCTCTTTAATGTTAATAGCTTAAATGTTCTATGTTTACTGTGTGCAATATTTACTTTTTGATAATGGCTTATGTGAGCCGAAAGCTTAGACCCGATAAAGAAATCAACAATTACTGTGATTTTTTGTTGTCTTTCAACGATATCACCATCAAGTATATCAAGCGGTATGAACGAATCCTACACAAAATTAATAGACAGAACTTGTCTATATTATTCAATGAAACCTGCATTAATGAAAAAATGCTGCCAAAATACACACACTATATATATATATATATATATATATATATAGTAGGTGGGATACAATTCTGATATTTTGAAAAGAATATGTGCCATAACTTACCGAGGGAAATACACAGCGGATATTTTAGTTCTTCATATATACAGTTTGCGATTTGTAAAGTTCTCTTATGCTGTTTAGAGGACTAAAATGATGTGTGTTCTGCTATTCAATACTGACTTTTCATTGAGAATATGCAAAGAGTTTATTCTTAAAACGCTGTATCGCCAGAACGATAACAATCAGTTTACGAAAAAATTAAACTTGCTTGCCAAAATACTTTTATCAGTAAAACTATTGCAAAACGATGTGGTCGCTAAATATAATAAAAACTACTTACTGATATATATATATATATATATATATATATATATATATGTGTGTGTGTGTGTGTGTGTGTGTGTGTGTGTGTGTGCGTGCGCGTGTTTAAATCTCTCTCTTTCATTCACCCATTAGCGTAACACACTGAGACAAACACAAAGTGGGGGATTTTATCAGGAAGGTGAATTCTTTATGTGATTTTGTCATGCTGGAGAAGTAGTCTCACTGTGCAACATATTTTAACAGTGCCTGAAAAGCATCACGCTGTTTGCCCATAGCCCCGTGTGTCTCCATGGATAGACAGAGCTATTTTGGTACCGTCGATTGTTGTGCTAGCACAAAGTTCCTAGATAATGCGCTCTTTCCTAGAAATTGCAATTAAGTTTTGCTCAGCACAGTTAGATTCGAAGCAACACGTGAGCTTTTTGTGTGTTGAACAAACACAAACACAAACACAAATATTGACTAGACGCCCCATTGTACAAGATATGTAATTATTGATAAATTCATTAGTTTACATCTATCGCTATAAACACATGTGTATTCCGAATATATTTTAACTTTTTATAATGCTAGCATAAGTTTTTTGAAAGCCCATTTCTTTCTGAAAATTATCTATTTGGTCATTTGGTATTTCAGAAATTTTGACATTATAACTCTCCAGACTGCTTGATAATTTAGTCAGATGTAAATGGTGGGGTGGTCATCTTACAGAAATGACTGCTTTTGTGGCATGGTGCAGTGTCCTATTGCCAAACATAGGGTCTGTCATAATATATCCTCTTGACCAAGGACAATACTTTCCAACCAAGACACTAGATGTAGGCATCCGTTTTGTGTTTGTGGTCTTGTTGTAAAATGAATAGAAGCATTTCATCGCCTTCGTTAATGATAACTCAAAATAACTTGGTAATCATGATTAGGCGCATGCATCTCTTTCTAATTAATTTGCATTCTTCAAATTAGTGCTTCCGGCTAGAAAATAGCCAGTACAACATGCTATTTTCAAATTTCTGGTGACATTGCATCATAGAGCTCTTTTTCTCTTAGAGGTTCCTAAGTATGTCTAATATATTGTGCAGTCTACAGAAACCAAATAACGGACATGCGTGATAACAACTATTTTATCATTAAAATAATTTTGTTATACAAAAACGTGTTAGTAAGTCATCACATTGTTCAAATGATATATTAAAAACTTGAGAATAAATAATGTATCAGTCTCTAATGTAATTATCTTTGGTATGATAAAATATATTTGCTGAAACACACATATACATCAATGAGAAAGGCATTTATAATTAGATCCAATAATAAAGTAACAATCTATCCATTACTCTATCAATAAAATGTGTTTAGTACTTGCACCAGTTTTAAAATTCACGACTAAAACCCAACATGCTAGGCACAATTTAGAGAACGACCTTCATTTCCTTTGTCTTTTAAGGAGATATCAGTTTCTGTCAAGCAGCTTCTTTTAACAAACCACTGTCTTATTAAACTGGTAACATATAGCGGCTTCCCCATAATTGCGTCTTGGCCTGTTCAAATCAAAATATAACATTATTTTCCACAAATATTCGCAAAGGCTTTTTATTCATCTAGGTCAAGTCTCTCTCAGGTCTTGTATGGGGTGCACCTCATTGTAATAAAACATAATACTAAAATGAATGTTTTTTGACAGTGCTCGCCAAAAGTATATATTTTTAACAATAATACAGAAATGAAAAGAAATAATCAGTATATTTAAAAAAAATGTTATTTATCTCTTGATTGACATTTGTCAATACTATGAACCTTCTCAAAAACTTCCTTTTTAATGGCCGAATTTTGAAATTACTGCCTAAATATTGGTAGTCAAGATAACATATTTTGCTACAATTTATTTTCATTTTCATTGAAAACTTTCGAACTTAAACAGTAATTGCTGCCCTCAATTTCATGTTTATTCTTGTAAAAGTGACTTTTGAATATTTATTATTTTTTGTGAATATTCCCAGGTTTACCTTACAATCAATAAATCTTATGAGTGCTAAATTCTATAGGAAGATTTAGTCCGTAATGTGTCCCGTAAGTTTTTAACTGTCCCATTGCTATTTGAAGTATAGATTTTCTTTCTCGTATCTATTTTCTTAAAATGTGACGGGAGTATGTTATGTCCATGATATTCGTAAAATTTCTGCTCTAGAACTCAATTCTCACTTGAAATCACTTCTCTGTCTGTGAATATATTCAACATGCAGTGCCATTTATATTTCCTGTTTTTTATAATATATATATATATATATATATAAATATGAGATGTGTTTCACAAGAAATATTAAAATTCGAAATGGTATCTGCACCGGCCAAGCTAAATAGAAACTAAGCAGCAGTGCCAGAGGGCATTGTTATAGAGATGCTGATAGCCTTAGACGATATACCAGAAGACCTTAGCAGATCGATTTTCATATCACTGCCTTAGAACTCAGGAACAAAGAAATGTTAACTCCATCGAGGTATCAACTTAATGAGTCATAAAACAAAACTCATCATCTGAATGCTCATCAATAGAGCGCTCGGCAGAATCAGGCCAGAGGTAGAATAATAACTCTGTGGTTCCATAATGGACACTGGAACATGAACGCAGTAATTATTCTTAGAATGCTACTAGAAAGAGAAAATTCGATGCAGGAAAATGTCTGTCGTAGACTACGCAAGAGCATTCGATAAAGTTCACTACAAATGCTTGATAGAGATGCTGGGAAACTTCGAATGACTCGGAAAGTCATTAGAGCAATAAATAACCTGTTCTGGCAGAAAACTGACAGCATACGTCAGGAAAAGAGATTAGTCGATATAGAAATGCGTTTAAGACAAGGATGTGTCTTCACACCATATCTATTCAAATTATAAAGCGAAATATTCTGATAGAAGTTCTACCAGTGGCCACATTTTGAACAATATAAGATACAAGATTGATCCAGTGCTCATAGCACACACGGAAAATAAACTACAATACCTTCTATAGAAAGTAGTTAATGAAAACGGAAAGGAAGGGCAATAGATCAACTGCCAAAGCCTGAATGCAAGATCATCATTTGAGGAGCCAAAATGCCTGCAGGAAGGAATTACCAAAATCACACATATTTCAGAATCTGATTCGTCTAGAAACGGACAGAAATAAAACACTGAGACCGAAGGCGTATTGGCATGGCCAAGGAAGATTTCCATATGCTGAATAGAGTACTGAGAAAGAAGAAAAATTTGCTGAAAAAAAAGTAGTGCATACTGGAATATTATGTGATGTCTGTCCTTTAGCGTAACATTGAATGCTTGACAATCATAACAAAGACTAAAGTCTTCAAGCAACCGAAATATGATTATACTGAAGAATGCTGAGGATACCATGACCGAACATGTGAACAACAACAGAAGTTTGGGGTGGGGAAAGAAACGAAAAGGAAACTTATATAAAACATCAAGAAAGAACAGCTAAAGTTTCAGTAATATATAGTAAGGAAGGAGTGCTTGCAGTTTCCCATACTCACATACAGATGGAGGGAATAAGAGACAAGAAAACACGCCTAACATATTTGATTGGCTTTAGCAAAGGGATGGCGGAGCAGGTTTTGGGAGGTGTAGCAAGTGAAGAGGTGTTAAGTGCTCCATGGGACTGGAGATGTGGAAGTCGATAATCGCTTACGTTCTGAAAGGAGGAGGGGCGTCTTTTATATTACATTGTGATCAGTCTCGTTACAGTGAGGAACAAGTATGTTTAATCTGTTTATTTGTAAAATGCCATTTTGTCTTCATAATGTTTCATTGCGACGCAAATATTTCGAGAGTGACTTAATCGTGAAAATTAACCACAACAAACACGCGCCCTGGTTCTTTGAACATTTCACTATACGTAGCAGATATTCTATTATTAAAGTGTGGGATACGAAATAACAAAATATTAGAAACAGAAAGTAGAAGAAAACTAAATGAAATGGGATAGAATGTATACGAAAAAAATTAAAATTTCCAATATACATCGTGTTTGCGATCAACTCCACAAAATGAATCCCATTACCTCCAAATAGAAAAAACGCGTCACGCAAAAGCTTTTACGCCATTATGTATATATATATATATATATATATATATATATATATATATATATATAATGGTTCTTTCAACATTATTTTGATCGGTACTTCTATTTAAGTAGATATTCTCTTTATAATCAAACAGTATTATATAGTTATTCTTCCGGCCTGAATGATTATTTACGATAATTTTTGTTAGGTAAATATGTGTCATTCAGCAGTATTCAAACCTGCAACCCCTATCTATATAGAGGAAGCCACCATGTGATCTGCCGCGTCTTAGAGATCCCGGCCAAGAATGACGATCAGTGGTAACGATTATAAAGAGAATATCTGTTTAAAATCGAAGATCGATCAAAAATAATGTACAAACATATCATTTGAAATTTCGGTAATCTTCGTTAATTTCGGTAACATGTTTACATTTGTTGAAATTACGATACATTTCAGAGCAGAGACGCTTATGATGAATTCGAAAATTGTGTTATAGGCGGAATTTGACTTCGTTTAGACTGATCGTCATTCGTGGTCGACATATCTGTTCCGCAAGGTGGCTTCCACTATGTGGATAGGTGTCGCAGTTTCGAATCCTGCCGAATGACACATTTTCGTAATAAAAATTTATCGTAAAATAATCAGGCCTGTAGAAATAGAAGTATAATACCGTTTGATTAGGAAGAGAATATCTACTTAAATACAAGTAAAAATAAAAAAAAATGCTCAAACTAATCCTTTCAGATTGTCGGTTTTTTTCATAATCCAGTTTCATTAATCTTCGTTAATTTCCGTTATACATTTATTGATAGATTTCATTTACTTCTTAGTTGACTTTGAAAATATATTTTGATTGATCTTTCATTTAAAAGCAATCTGGACAAAATAAAGATGTTTTTTTATTATTTCTAAAGACTTGTTGCAAATATAAATGCTTATATTTCGGTTGATAAAGTCCATTAGCCAAATAATCGAGCTGATATGTTTTCTTTTGTGTTGTAAATTTATATTATTGTTTTCCTAAACCAGCTAGTCGTAAATCGCCAAAACCTATCTGCGTTACCTTCACAAATATACGAGGTATTCGCAGTAATTTTAATAGTGTAGAATCTTTCCTTCTAACTCACCCGATATCTTAGCTATATGTGAGACTAACCTTGACCCTTCTATCCCCTCTTCAGAGCTGTTCGTTCCTGGTTACCTTCCTCTCTTCAGGAAGGACTCCAATGTCCATATGTATGGGCTTGGTGTATATGTCAGCGAACAACTCCACCTAGCCAGGGTCACATCTCTTGAATCCCTTGATCATTCCTTCGTGTGCTTCCGTCTCTCACTTCTAAGCTCGGTTAGCTATCTCTTCTTCCTCTACCACTCCCTCTCCTCCTCTGACTGTACGGTACTTGACTGCATCTCTACTAACATCGACAGGGCCATTTCTTCTCACCCATCTGCTCATATATTTGTGTTTGGCGATTTTAACGCCCACCACACCAAGTGGCTTGAAAACAGCCACCGACCTTGCTGGGATCCGCACCATGCACTTTTCAATAGCCCAAGCTCTAACGCAAGTGGTGGACTTCCACACGGGTTTCTCTAAAAACCCTAACGGAAGGGACTCTTTACTCGACCTTTGTTTTACCTCCATCCCAGACTCCTGCACTACCAGGCAACTCTGCCCCCTCGGAAACTGTGACCACGCCGTAGTCTCCGTAAACATATCAATCGGCACTAACTCTACCCAAGAAAACTAGACCAGCAGAATATCATACTGCTACCAAAGAGCCGACTGGGACTCGTTCAGGGACTTCCTCTGTGACGTCCCCTGGAACAACGTCTTTGATCTTCCTGTCGAAGACTGTGCCTCCGAAGTCTCCTCTTGGGTTAAGGCTGGCATCGATGCTTTTATCCCTGCCAGAAAATTCCAACTAAAACCAAATTCGTCCCCCTGGTTCTCACCCGCTTGCTCGGCCGCTATTGCCCAACGGAACCATTTCTTCCGGCTCTATCGAAACAAAACAGGCGCCTTTTCACCTCAGCACGGAACAAGTGTAAAAAAGTACTGAACGAAGCCAAGAGGGCGTTTGCTACCAGAATTAGGCAACGCATAGCATCCTCTAAGTTTGGCTCCAAAGATTACTGGCGTCTCTGCAAAAGCGTGCTCAGCAGGAACAAGACTTCAATACCCCCACTAATCAATGAATTTGAAGTTCTCACCTCCCCAGCCAACAAGGCTGAATGTTTTTCCCGTAGATTCTCAACCAATTCGACACTGGACTTGTTAGGAATACCTACACCAGACTTCCCACCCAGAACTCAGGCTCAACTAAATAACGTCCACATTACACCCTCGCTGGTCGCCAAGATAATTGCGCAACTTGACCCACACAAAGCGAGCGGCGGTGACGGAATCCCAGTCATAGTACTGAAGAAATGTGCCTATCTGCTTCCTGCTTTCCTGCCTGTTGGAAGTCCTCCTGCGTAGTACCTATATTTAAGAATTCTGGCGAACCCTCAGACCCCGCCAATTACCGTCCTATTGGTCTCCTTCCAGTCTTTGGCAAAGTTTTCGAAGCCATTATCAACGCCGAGGTGTTTCAGCATCTTATGGCCAACGGGCTTCTCTCTGACAAACAGTATGGGTTTCGCTTCATCAGGTCTACTGCTGATATGCTAACGACCATTACCGAGTACATATACCAGGCACTCGACAAGAATGGTGAAGCCCGAACCGTTGCCTTGGATATCTCCAAAGCATTCGACAGGGTCTGGCATGCTGGCCTCTTGTGCAAACTGCGGGGCTATGGGATAACTGGACATCTGTTTGACCTCATCCAGTCTTTCCTCTCTAACCGCACATTGAAGGTGGTATTAAATGGGCATGCCTCCCAAAACTACCAGACGAACGCGGGCGTCCCTCAAGGTTCTATCCTAGGTACCACGCTCTTTCTGATCTATATTAATGATCTCCCCGACACTATTAGATCCCAAGTTGGCATGTATGCCGACGACACAACAATCTACTCCCGCATCGATCAGAAACCAGGTCTGGACGACAAAGTGAACCTCGCTGCCGTACTTGAAAGGGACCTCCAATCCGTAGTGACCTGGGGTTGGAAATGGTTGGTAAATTTCAATGCCTCTAAAACAAAGCTCTTATCAACTAATCACCATAGACAATCGCATCTGCCTCCCATTAGCATGGGACAGGCTAGCCTCCCAGAGAGTAAAATACTACGCCTCCTTGGCCTTACACTCTCGGCGGACCTCAAGTGAAATGACTATTGCCAAATCTGCTGCTATGAATATGGGCTCCCTGTGCAGCGCCCGGAAATTTTTCCCACTTGAAACTATTCTGCACATATACAAATCTACCATCCGCCTGTGTATTGAATATTGCTGCCATATCTGGTCGGGTGCCCCTGCTGCTCTCCTTGGGCTTCTTGACAAAATACAAAGGAGGATCTGTAACGTGGTTGATACTGACTTGGCAGACCGGCTGCAGCCGCTCTCACTCCCGCGTGATGTGGCTTCCCTATGCCTCTTCTACAAGTACTTTCATGGCTTCTGCTCCGATGAGCTTAGATCACTGGTGCCGCCTAAGCACGAATTTACACGAGATACTAGATTAGCAACTAGGTCCCACCCTTTTACTGTTAAACAAATAAGATGTAACCGTAAATTCTACTCCAACAGCTTCTTTTCTCGCGCTTCCCGCCTGTAGAACTCCCATCCACAAGTCTGCTTTCCCGACAGTTACAATCTGCAGGTGTTTAAATGTAGGGTCAATAGACACCTCCTATCACACTAACTCACAACTATACTCACAACACTCTCATCTACCCAACCCTCATTTTCGGTATCCTTACCCGCCTATCACCCACTTTCTGTCATTTCCTATATTTAATCAGCCTTTCTCCACTCTACGTAGCCCCCTGCACAGTAGTAGCAGTGACATGCCTTGCTCGGGGTGAAACGTTATATATATATATATGACATCGCTCATTAAGTAATGATTTAGAGCACTCTGGCTACTAGTGTATGATACATACGATAAAAGTATGCTTCCTACTGAGCGCCCATATCTCAGAGATTAGAATCACCGACGGAGGACAATTCGATCGGGTTTGAAACCTGGGCTAAAAGAAATCGGATGTCTAACCGTACTGATGAGCTGCAAAACAGTTCTGTCTGCAGATGACTTTAAGTCACTCTCTCTCTCTCTCTCTCTCTCTCTTTCTCTCTTTATATATACACACATATATATATATATATATATATATATATATATATATATAATCTTTCTTAAATAATCACGAATAAATCGTAACACAAAATTTAATTTGTGCTATAATAATTTAAAATACTTTTATTTATTAGAGTAAATATTTCTTCGGAATAAAACGGCATTCGTTCTACTGGATTCAACTAAATACATGCATAGCACGAAACGAAGTCAATAAGAAACTTATGTAATAATAGAGAGATGTTTGAATGGAAAGAAAATGTAAAAACTGTGCATTGAATACAATGCGCAAGTAAACGCATATTTCCTTATTCGTTCTTCAGTTATGGCGCCTGTCTTACGGCTTGCTAAGTTGAACTCAGGGCCAAATATGTGCAAAAGTTTAGCAGAATAGTGGAGCAGAGGCCACGGAATGTGTGAGTGTTGGCCCAGTGTTTCGAAGGAGATAACCGCGGTGCGCAGTATAGAACAAAGGAAGAACAGGTGAAGATCACATTGAATATTCAATCGAGTGGAGACGTAACATCTGCTTGGAGCTCTAATTTTCGATGGCCACTTGTGATATCGATGTGTGCAAAACCCGTGAAAAATGTGTAAAATAGAAGAAATAAAGCAAAAAATATATGTTAGACTAACCCTCTGAGAAGTTGTGAAAGGTAGGACGTGATATATATATTTTTTTTCTGTGTCCATGTGATTACGAGGATATGTGCCTGTATGCCTGTGTGGGGGATAGATTGTATTAGAGATTAGAGAGACAAAATATTAGAAAAGAGACAATGGTTAAGACGACATAATAGTGAATATGCTTATGATCCTACTGCACAAGCTTTGAAATATGTTAAAAGTAAAAAAAAAAATAGACGATTTATATATCCGAGAAACCGTATTGGAAGTAGTTACATTATTTACAATATTCCTCTCATGGTTCTCCTGAAATTGAGAATGTTTCAACCGTTTAGCATTCCTACATTCTTCGCATCTTTAAAATTTCGAACCAAATCCGGAGTGTTCAATGACCGAAATGTCGTGGATAAGACAAAAGTGAGAACAACCGTATCACTGCAAGTAGTGTAGATGGATAGAAATTATCATCGATTTGTTTAACATTTATCCTAATTTGCGACAGTTAAAATAAATTGTTAGACCGGTTAATTAACGTCTTCCCTGTTTAATATTTTATAACCGATCGCTTTTTAGTGACATTTGCAATAAGCTTGAATGTACAGATTGTGTGTAGGACAATGACTAAAAACGGAAATCAGAGTTTTGTTCCAATTTCTGTCAGTAGAATCGTATTATTTTCATCATAAACATTTTTGTTGTTTTTATGCGTTGCCCTCCTTCGTTGCCTCTCCCAATATTTCTAAATTGTGTGGCTCTAATAAATGTTTTCTTTGTTAATTCCTCCACCACATTAGGCCATCCATTTTCACAAGCTCGACAGCTATGTTGCTTGCTATATTCTTTCCATTGTCTTGCCTTCAAAATGAAACCTAAGTATAAACTTTTCAGAGTCAATCTCCCGCGTTATCTGACGATGGATTTCAGCTGTCTTTTCTTGATTTCAAATATAATTTACTGTTGACGTTTTTACTAAGACTTCCTTGTTGCTTACTCGATCTGTCCTTGAAGTGCCAATATTTCTGCAATCTGTTTTCAAATACGGATAGTGCCTTTCTCTATCCAACCGAATTTAATATCAGAAGTATCTTTATACCATAAAAACTTATATGTCAGTTGTTTTTGGATATTCATCGACTAATCTAAAATTCTGTGAAATACAAAGATTAATGTTTCGTTGTAAATTTAGAATCAGTTTTGACCAGAAAGAATAGACCCAAAAGAGATTTCTCCCAGCGAGAAATGCAAGGAAAGAAGCTGTTAGTATAGAACATACGGTGACATGTATCGGATTCAACTCTGAATTGATGAGATCTTGCGGCTCATGTAGTAGCGTATTTTAATTATTAACGTTTAGATACCATAGCATAGAGTTTTTCCGTACAATTACTTAGAAAGAGAGAACTGATATATATTCAGCGTCATTATTTAGCTCTTCATTTTTATTTTTGCATATTAATGTAAGTCGAAGTTTATACCGATATCATGATTACAGTATTAATGAGACATTATAATTAATTATCTATTTTGGATAAATGTGAGGTTACATAAATACATTAAATGAGTAAATATAATTTTCTCATTTTTTTATCTACCATTATTACTCTTGGCTTCATGAGAATTAGTGATTTTTGACATGAAGGGATGACAGTGAATGTCCTTGAAAATTCCTCCTCTTATATGTAAACGACTGGAAGTAGTAATATATGTATTGTGATCGAGTTATATTTTGGTTTTCTACTGTTGTAGGCTATATTTATGGAAATATCTTATCTAAATTACAGAAGAGACGTTGTGTGTTTCCAAAGCTTTAAGACACCAAGAGAAATGTACACTGTCAAATGATCTATAAAAAATTATTCAAACTGGAATTAGATTTTCACGTTTTTACTTCTACTAACACGATGTTTATCAAGAGTTCATCTTTGCAACCACAAGAAAATGTTTGTTATCCTTTTCCTTTCCGGGGAATTAAGCGTTTTCATGAAAAATGAATAACACTCCCTCGTTAAATGCGTTGTTAATAGAGAAACAATTTATTAGAGCGTAATATCGTTAACAATCTGTTTCACCTGTTTTTGTTTGAGGGATATGTAATACATTTAGTAATTGTTTGAAAGATTTTAGTATAATTAATCATTAGCATCGATACATTTCCTCATAGGTTTTATGGATAGAGGACAGATGATTGTGGTAAAATTTGGGTACTTATCATTTCCTGTTAATTTTTTTTTTTTTTAATCATTTCACCCCGAGCAAGGCAGAAATGCCACTGATGTGCAGGGGGTTACACAAATGTAGAAAGATTAATTAGAAAAGAGTGAGGAGTACAAGCTAGTTAGAAAGGAACAATAGAAAGCTGAGAAAGCAGGTGCAATGACAGATACATGGGCGGAGAGAACGTGAAGATTATACAAGCGAGGGGAGAGAGCTAGAGTCCAGTGGTTAGTAGGTGAGTATTAACTTTGCTTTTAAATTTCTGGAGGTCGTAGCCGTCAGGAAAGCAAGAATACGGGAGTGAGTTCCACAGGCGGGAAGTGCGAGAGAGGAAGCTGCAGGAGTAGAATTGTCGTCTGCGTTTGGCTAACCTGACTGTGAATGGGTGGGACCCAGTTGCCAGTCTGGTTGCACGGGTAAACACCTGTTGAGGAGGCATCAGTGACTTAAGCTCATCCGAGCAAAAGCCATCAAAGTATTTATAGAAGAGACAGAGAGAGGCCAATTTCGACGATGGGAAAGTGGCTGCAGACGAGTCGCCAGATCAGTACCTATCACATTACAGACTCTCCTTTGGAGCTTGTCAAGAACACTGAGGAGAACGGCAGGGGCACCTGACCATATTTGTCGGGTTTTGCTAGAGAGTGCCCTGCATATATTTAGTTATATTATTGTGCAGGGTATCCTTCATTCTTTCACTTGTGCCCCACTATATAATGTACTCACGCAATTGTCGTTTTGAAATTTTTGTACATCTTCAATAAATGATGATATTATTATTATTATTATGTCATTTTTCATCATATTTCGATTTCTGCTTTGGTCTCACTACCAACCAAGTCTGCGGGGAGACCTAAGGCAGGTAGTGGCGTGTTGTTATGACTCCATTTCATGTTTTTCTATCTTCCATATCATCCCCAGCATTACATAGATAACGTTTTCCTTAGTGTGTGGGCTGTACTTAATAAGACAATTTTTTGTATATCTCTTAAGCTGGGGTTTCCAGGGATTCTTTCAATGTGTTGTTTTGTTCCATTTTTTATCATTCCAAGTGCACCTACTATCAATGGCACAACTCTTGTTTTCAATTTCCACATTTTTTCTATTTCAATTTCCAGGTCATTATATTTTGACAGTTTTTCAAATTCCTTGATTGCTATGTTACAATCCGCTGGACAAGCCATATCAATTAATAGACAAGTTTTCTCCTTCTGGTTTTTAACAATAATGTCTGGCCTGTTTGCTTCAATTTTTCTGTCTCTGTAGATGGTGTAATCCCATAGAATGGTTACATCTTCTATTTCTGTAACCGGTGCTGGATGATGTTCATACCAGTGTTTGTTTACAGCTTTTCCATAATGTTTGCACATTGCCCAATATAAATATTGCCCAACTATATCGTGGCGATTTTTATATTCGTTTGGGGCAAGCACAGAACAGCCTGAGTTTAGGTGGTCTATTGTTTCTTGGTGTTTATCACAAAACCTGCATTTTGGATCCATATTATTATGCATAATATTTGCCTGAAAGTTTCTCGTGAAAAGACTTTGGTCTTGTGCTGCAAGTATAAATCCTTCAGTTTCAGACTTTAATCCAGATGCACGTAACCATCGATGAGTATTAACTTTGTCAACATTGGATTTATTGGCACGTACTGGATATTGGCCATGCAGAGGTTTGTCTTGCCAGCGCTGTTTCATCTTTTCAAGAGCTTTATCTTTGGCTTTCATTTTCATATTTTTGCCGCAATAGTTGGTTCTTTGCTACTGTTTTACTTTTCTAAAGAATCTACTAACTGTAAATCTTGTTTGTATTTACTGCCTTCTTTTATTATTGAATATTTTTTCTTTCTTTCTTCATGTTGCCTTACTAATTGTATCATCCAATTCTTTGTTGTTTCTATGTATGTTAGTAAGCCAATAGTTGTTGTCTTGTATGACAATTCCAGCTGAATAAGACCCCTTCCACCTTCTTTACGGGGTATGTATAGACGGTCTACATCAGCTTTTGGATGATGCATCTTATGCTTAGAAAGAAGCTTTCTTGTTTTAGCATCCATTCGCCTGGTGTCGTTTAGAGTCCAGTTTAAGATGTTGAAGCTATATTGGACAACTGGGATTGCAAGGCTATTAATGGCCATAACTCTATTCTGTGAATTTAATTCAGTTTTTAATATCATTCGTAGCCTTCTATAGTACTCTTTACGCACTATTTCTTTCATTTTTTTATGTTGAATGTTTTCGCTCTCATTTACACCTAGGTATTTATAAGCTTCTTCTGGTTTCAATTCTTTTATTGTTACAGCAGGGTCTAGGCTAGTTGAGGATGTTTCTTGTATAGATCCACGTAAAACTGTAGCTTTAGCACATTTATTCAAATTAAATTTCATTCCAATGTCTTCGCTGAAGCATTTTACAGTTTGCAGAAGACCTTCCAGCTCATTATCATTCTTAGCATATAACTTTAAGTCATCCATGTAAAATAGATGGCTTATTTTCTTTTGGCCTATTTTATAACCACATTCTGTCTTATTAAGTTGACTGGTTAGTGCTATTAATGATATGCAGAATAGTAAGGGAGATAAAGAATCACCTTGAAATATACCTCTTTTGATGTTTATTTCATCAGACTTATAGGTTCCATTTATATGATTGAGGTAAAGGGTTGTTTTCCATATAGACATGCACTGTTTGATGAAATTGATGATGACGGGCGATATCTTGTATATATTTAAAGTCTTTAAAATCCAGTCATGTGGCACACTATCGAATGCCTTTCGATAATCTATCCAGGCAGTACTAAGATTTTTCTTTGTATTGTAGCAGTTTTCCAGGATCATTTTGTTAATTAGCAATTGGTCTTTACAACCATAACAGCCACGTTTGCACCCTTTTTGTTCAAGCGGTATTATGTCATTTCTTTCTAAGAATAAATATGTCTGTTTTGTTAAAATAGATGTTAGTAGTTTATATGTTGTCGGAAGACATGTAGTTGGTCTGTAGTTTTTCGGGTTGTTGTTTCATCATTCTTGGGTAGAAGAAATGTAATTCCTTTGGTCATCCATGCAGGAATTGTAGTGGGATCGTCAACCATTTCTTGAAGTTCTTTGGCTATTTTTTTATGTGCTGCATTTAAATAATATAGCCAAAAGTTAGGAATTTTATCTATGCCTGGGAATTTCCAATTGTGTGCTTTTTTTAGTGCAAATTTAACATCGTCTTCTCTAATTCCAGACCATGTCTGTTCGGGTTTATTTTTCATTCGTTCTATCTCCTGCGTAATCCAATGTACTTCCTTGCTAAGTTCTTTAGGGCAAGCCCATATCTTTTCCCAGAACTGTGTGACTTCTTCCATTCTGGGGGGGGGGGTACTGTCACTTCAATTCTTTTTATTATTATTATTATTATTATTATTATTATTATTATTATTATATATTAAGAATATATTAACATAAATTATTTGTAACAGAACTTTAAATTGTGTGTACATACAGATACAGCTAATGACACTAGAAATATAATAACAACACGGATATTTTCAGCAGTGAAATTAAGATTTCCGTAAATCATTTATTTCTCTACGTGTTACAAAAAATCATGACCCCAGAAATATGTACATGGAGGAGTCTCGGAGATTTTAATAATATCTTTACTGAGAATCAACAACCTTGTAAGTAATCTATAAACAAAAGTGTTGCTGTGGCGATTGCCAACAAAAACAAAATGGGTATCAACCTAGTCTACGTAGGTTGGCTGGGAAATTTTCTTAGACATGCAGTTGAAGTCACTTACAACAGCTGGACAAAACTTTGGAAACTTTCAGTGGCGTTATCAATTTTTTATGTGTGGCAAATCTTTGTCAGCACCTGAAAAACTTTCGGATTTGGGATTTTCTGGATTTTAAGATATCGTTTTTACATTAATGTATACTGAACATGTAATAGTATTTGTAAATATCAGTTAAATTAATGAACGACTATTTATTCTGTAGTTTAATTTCCAAATTTCAATTAAAAGATAAAGATACAGTAGTAAATAATTTAAGATTAAATATGGATAATAGTAGACAAATGTTTAGACTAAAACACATTTCCAGCCTCGAAATGAGATTCATAATTTACCTTTATTATCTTTTATTCATTCTGCCATGTGGATGGGGACTTGAATGTATCAATCATATATTTCGATAAGAAGAAATAATTTAACTCTAAAATATCAACCTACCAATAAGTGCTTACAGACTTCAACTAAAATTCTTGAACATTTCCTATAGCTCGGTAGAGGAAAACCATATATATGTTATCGACATCTTCCATTATACGACGCTTACCTGAAAGCTTGAACTAAAATAGAACTAAAATTCTACTATCGACAAGACAAATGCAAATGATCTGAAGTCCTATTGCTAAGACATAGAGAAAACATTAAGGTGAATATAAGAATTACTTTTCGAATATGCAATTACAATGTAACTTAATCTCTCCAGAACTGTATAGAAGAAACAGAATGAAGATAATTTTTGAAATTTTCTTAACTTTTTTCTGTCAGCAAGCCTGCAACTTGGTGAGTTTAGCCAGTGTGATCTTATTTTTTATTATTTTTTGAATTATTTATTTACTTATTTTTACTTGTATTTTTTATTTTATTTTATTCTTTTTCGGTTCTTATCTTTTCTGCCTAATTTTTGTGTAAATTGTTCTTAATTATGAAATTTAGGTTTGGTATATTAGGGTTTTGGTTATATGTAGGAATTCTAAGACCGGCCATGTTTTTTTTTTATTGTTCTCTGTCATTCCCTTGCTAACTGGACACATGGCTTGGAGGTGATTCCCCCCTCCATCACACTACTGTCTGTTACTGCTTGCTTAAGGTAACTTAATCTCTCCAGAACTGTATAGAAGAAACAGAATGAAGATAATTTTTGAAATTTTCTTAACTTTTTTCTGTCAGCAAGCCTGCAACTTGGTGAGTTTAGCCAGTGTGATCTTATTTTTTATTATTTTTTGAATTATTTATTTACTTATTTTTACTTGTATTTTTTATTTTATTTTATTCTTTTTCGGTTCTTATCTTTTCTGCCTAATTTTTGTGTAAATTGTTCTTAATTATGAAATTTAGGTTTGGTATATTAGGGTTTTGGTTATATGTAGGAATTCTAAGACCGGCCATGTTTTTTTTTTTTGTTTTTTTTTATTGTTTTTTTTTATTGTTCTCTGTCATTCCCTTGCTAACTGGACACATGGCTTGGAGGTGATTCCCCCCTCCATCACACTACTGTCTGTTACTGCTTGCTTAAGGTAACTTAATCTCTCCAGAACTGTATAGAAGAAACAGAATGAAGATAATTTTGAAATTTTCTTAACTTTTTTCTGTCAGCAAGCCTGCAACTTGGTGAGTTTAGCCAGTGTGATCTTATTTTTTATTATTTTTTGAATTATTTATTTACTTATTTTTACTTGTATTTTTTATTTTATTTTATTCTTTTTCGGTTCTTATCTTTTCTGCCTAATTTTTGTGTAAATTGTTCTTAATTATGAAATTTAGGTTTGGTATATTAGGGTTTTGGTTATATGTAGGAATTCTAAGACCGGCCATGTTTTTTTTTTGTTTTTTTTTTTTATTGTTCTCTGTCATTCCCTTGCTAACTGGACACATGGCTTGGAGGTGATCCCCCCTCCATCACACTACTGTCTGTTACTGCTTGCTTAAGGTAACTTAATCTCTCCAGAACTCTCCAGAACTGTATAGAAGAAACAGAATGAAGATAATTTTTGAAATTTTCTTAACTTTTTCTGTCAGCAAGCCTGCAACTTGGTGAGTTTAGCCAGTGTGATCTTATTTTTTATTATTTTTTGAATTATTTATTTACTTATTTTTACTTGTATTTTTTATTTTATTTTATTCTTTTTCGGTTCTTATCTTTTCTGCCTAATTTTTGTGTAAATTGTTCTTAATTATGAAATTTAGGTTTGGTATATTAGGGTTTTGGTTATATGTAGGAATTCTAAGACCGGCCATGTTTTTTTTTTGTTTTTTTTTTTTATTGTTCTCTGTCATTCCCTTGCTAACTGGACACATGGCTTGGAGGTGATCCCCCCTCCATCACACTACTGTCTGTTACTGCTTGCTTAAGGTAACTTAATCTCTCCAGAACTCTCCAGAACTGTATAGAAGAAACAGAATGAAGATAATTTTTGAAATTTTCTTAACTTTTTTCTGTCAGCAAGCCTGCAACTTGGTGAGTTTAGCCAGTGTGATCTTATTTTTTATTATTTTTTGAATTATTTATTTACTTATTTTTACTTGTATTTTTTATTTTATTTTATTCTTTTTCGGTTCTTATCTTTTCTGCCTAATTTTTGTGTAAATTGTTCTTAATTATGAAATTTAGGTTTGACTTATACCAAGTTAAAACTTCATTAACTTCAGTCACATATTTATTTTTTTTAATTGGAGTAGATAGTACCTTCTATCGCCAGGTCTCACACTCCACCCCCTTCTTTTGGACAGGAGTAGAGTTGATCGCCTTGTTTCTAGTTTAGGAAGGGGTTCCCGAGTAGATAGATTAAACTAATTGGAGTAGATAGATTAAACTATCGCCCGGTTCACACTCCACCCACATCTATTGAACAGGTGAAGAGGCTCATCCCTTGTTTCCTGTTTAGGATGCGGTTTCCGGTTTTCTCTTTTCCAATCTTTTCACTCTTTTCCTTTATTATTTTATTTTTTTTTTTCAATTGGAGTAGATAGACTAAACTATCGCCCGGTTCACACTCCACCCACATCTATTGAACAGGTGAAGAGGCTCATCCCTTGTTTCCTGTTTAGGATGCGGTTTCCGGTTTTCTCTTTTCCAATCTTTTCACTCTTTTCCTTTATTATTTTATTTTTTTTTTCAATTGGAGTAGATAGACTAAACTATCGCCCGGTTCACACTCCACCCACATCTATTGAACAGGTGAAGAGGCTCATCCCTTGTTTACTGTTTAGGATGCGGTTTCCGGTTTTCTCTTTTCCAATCTTTTCACTCTTTTCCTTTATTATTTTATTTTTTTTTTCAATTGGAGTAGATAGACTAAACTATCGCCCGGTTCACACTCCACCCACATCTATTGAACAGGTGAAGAGGCTCATCCCTTGTTTCCTGTTTAGGATGCGGTTTCCGGTTTTCTCTTTTCCAATCTTTTCACTCTTTTCCTTTATTATTTTATTTTTTTTTCAATTGGAGTAGATAGACTAAACTATCGCCCGGTTCACACTCCACCCACATCTATTGAACAGGTGAAGAGGCTCATCCCTTGTTTCCTGTTTAGGATGCGGTTTCCGGTTTTCTCTTTTCCAATCTTTTCACTCTTTTCCTTTATTATTTTATTTTTTTTTTCAATTGGAGTAGATAGACTAAACTATCGCCCGGTTCACACTCCACCCACATCTATTGAACAGGTGAAGAGGCTCATCCCTTGTTTCCTGTTTAGGATGCGGTTTTCGGCTTTCTCTTTTCCATTCTTTTTACCCTTACGTAGCCCCCTGCGCATCAGTGGCGTTACTGCCTTGCTCGGGGTGATATGATTAAAAAAAAAAAAAAAAAAATGTCTTCTTTATTACATTAATAATGTGAAGGTCAATCAACAAGATGAAAAAATGTGAAATAACCTCTCCGCAGAGAAGGCTAACAGGACATGTAAGTTAGAATGATAATTGTGTACATGACATATTTTGAATTAAACATGTAATGTTGTTCATTCAATCTGAAAATACATATCATGGATAAAAGATATAAATCACGTCTAGAATAATAGCTACTTTCAGAAAATAAAAAAGTTAATAATTAATAAAAATAATTAATAAAAAGTTAATAAATCATTTACACTTCAGAAAGAAATGAAAAAAACAACGAGTGCATGAGTTATACATAGAGGGTAGCCTGTATGTATTTAATTTTAATTTTAATTTAATTTTACATACAGGCAAGGGTTAAATAGGGTCTTAGTTGCTTTGAATCTTTATAAATATTTCAATAGTTAAACATTCTTTAGATACACTTAAAAATCTTCTTTAAAACAACATTTATAAATATTATTAAAGATAGGTTTTCGTTTACAAATATTTAAAAAAATCTGTCGCTTCCTGCGTCACGTGATGTAAACAATCTCTCGGACGAACGCTCCTCGCGAAAATGTTTCTAATTTAAATTTTAAAATCATTTGTTTCTGTTGAAAGACCGAGGACGGTCTGAAATATCAAATATAATAATAGAAATAAATAAATACTATCAAAAAATACATTTTTCAAATTACAACTTTTTAGTAGTTTTTCCTATACATATTAAGACAGTATACGTGGATCATCACTATGTTATATATATATATATATATAACATAGTGATACATATATTATTATTATGTCATTTTTCATCATATTTCGATTTCTGCTTTGGTCTCACTACCAACCAAGTCTGCGGGGAGACCTAAGGCAGGTAGTGGCGTGTTGTTATGGCTCCATTTCATGTTTTTCTATCTTCCCTATCATCTCCAGCATTACATAGATAAAGTTTTCCTTAGTGTATGGGCTGTACTTAAGACAATTTTTTGTATATCTCTTAAGCTGGGGTTTCCAGGGATTCTTTCAATGTGTTGTTTTGTTCCATTTTTTATCATTCCAAGTGCACCTACTATCACTGGCACAACTCTTGTTTTCAATTTCCACATTTTTTCTATTTCAATTTCCAGGTCTTTATATTTTGACAGTTTTTCAAATTCCTTGATTGCTATGTTACAATCCGCTGGACAAGCCATATCAATTAATAGACAAGTTTTCTCCTTCTGGTTTTTAACAATAATGTCTGGCCTGTTTGCTTCAATTTTTCTGTCTGTGTAGATGGTGTAATCCCATAGAATGGTTACATCTTCTATTTCTGTAACCGGTGCTGTTTGCCTACAGCTTTTCCATAATGTTTGCATATTGCCCAATGTAAATATTGCCCAACTCTATCGTGGCGATTTTTATATTCATTTGGGGAAGCACAGAACAGCCTGAGATTAGGTGGTCTATTGTTTCTTGGTGTTTATCACAAAACCTGCATTTTGGATCCATATTATTATGCATAATATTTGCCTGAAAGTTTCTCGTGAAAAGACTTTGGTCTTGTGCTGCAAGTATAAAGCCTTCAGTTTCGGACTTTAATCCAGATGCACGTAACCATTATTATTATTATTATTATTATTATTATTATTATTATTATTATTATTATTATTATTATTATACTATCAGTACTTAACTCTTCCTTTAATAATATCTTTCTTTGCAGTTAAGATTTTTAGAATTTTATGAAATATTGGCAGAATTGCAAATTAGAGGTTAAAAATAAGATTATCTAAACGATGAAATGAGAGAAAACAGCTCAGGTACTAAAGAGTAGGTTGTAAAATTGATGAGACGCGATACGACTGAGTTTTCAATTTTGTTTAGTAATTGCAACTGGAGGGTTAAAAAATGAATGCATTAGTAATTCATTAATTCTCCAAAATGAGATGAAGATTGACATCCCACATAACATTCAGAAAAATGTTTTAGAAATATGGCATATTCGATCGGGAGATGCATTGAGTGTAGTCCATGCACACTTCAAATGATTGGAGTTAAAAATAAGGATAATATTCACATGTAATCACTCAGCTAATTACTTGAACCAACCCAGAAGTTTAAAAAATAATGAAGAATTGTTTTAGATCTTCAAGTTATGGCGACTGAAAATTCAGTAATGGGAATTGTCTGCTCTATCTTTAGGGAGATATTCAAATGTAAAGCTGGAAATCTTAATTAAAAATAATTATGCTGATTTCTGTAAGTCTATCAGAAACTATTGAATTACTAAATATATCATGAATATAAATGCGCAAAAATCCCTTTTAAGTTATACATATGAAAAACCTTTTAAACCAGTAACTCTAATGTAACATTTGGATGAATAATAAGATTTTTTTCTCCCGATTTTTAATGAAAATATTTTATATAAAAACAGTAATGGGTTGTATGATACACTCGTACATTGAATAATGTTGCCACAGCTAATCTGATTTTCATGTTGTACAAGAAGTGATTTTTGGGAAGATAAAATGAAAAATCATTACATTTCAGCTCCAGCCACATTCTCACCACAGAAACGCAGCTTTCTTTTGTCTTCTTTATGAATATTTTCATACAGATTGTTCTCATAAGCCTTTCTTTTTGATAGCTCTTTCTTTACTGTTGAAATATCTATAACCTTAAGATCTATCTAATGTTTATTTCTCTAGCATATCTCACCTATTATGAGATCATCTTTCTTTTTTATTTCGTAAAAACTATGGTCTTGAAATGATAAATCCACCATCAATTATCAATTTCTGTCTGTTTTTTAGTTCATTTCGTCAAACTAAAATTTTCTCGTGCTTTTATTACTCTCAGAAATCTTTGTTGTTTTTTGGCGTTTTCATTCATTATGTCTACATAACAAAGATGTACGCTACGCAGAAGAATTCAAATGTAAATATGCATAGAAATGTCAAACGACAGCTAAATTGCTGAGGTGAGAAAGTGACTAATAACGAAAAGTCAGGCGCAACAACATTGCAGAAACATTTTGTATGTCATCTAAAATCCCTAAATATTTAACAGGAGCACCGTGCCAGATGTGGCTAAAATAAGAAATGCATGGTGAATGCATTTCCAGTGTACAAATTGAGTAGAGATAATTGAATGAAAATATTTAAAGTATTTGAATCTAATGTGGCACAATAAAAAGTATTATAATGTCAATACTTTTACTTGACAAACCAAATTCGTATTTTGGCTCACTCTTACAAACAAAAAATTCAACCCCGCTTATATGAACATACCATTATATATACATTTAACCCAGCCACTACTGAAGCAATGAACGCCCAGTAGCACCCAAGAAAAATAACTACAAACAAAACCACTACTACTGCCGGCACTGTCTGATTCACCATCCGTTCGAAGCTCGTCGATTCGCTGTTTCTACACTCCTATGTAAGCATATACGCAACTCTGAGTGTTTTAGGTCGCCAAGATAAGTCTCTGCTACATAATCATCGTTCGTTCAGCTCAAGGTAGACTGACATTTATTGATAAGGGAGAGAAAGAGATGGTAATGGAGAATGATGGGGTAATGATAGTGTCAACCGATAACATTTTATATAAGCAAATCTGAAATATTTTACAGACATGTTTTCAAAATTTATTGTTGTGATGATTATCAGCTAAGTTGATCACGCGAGAAGCATAGCAAATGATCCAGACAAAAAATGTCACCAAGTAAAACCATGCCATAAGTTTCTGACGAATGACTTTTTGCACGAGGAGCCAAAATCAGAAATACACAGAGAGGGACATGCTACCGTTCCAACTCATCAAGAATACACACCCTTTAGAATGTTTACCTCTCACCAGATTTTGGAAGAAGTTAACAGCTAAATAAAATTTGCCTGTTGCTACAATCTAGTCTCGTGGTTATGATCCTCGATTCAGGTTGTCTGACACCACTCTGTACCAAGATAGAAAAAAGTTTTAATTTGGGTAGAGTATTTAAAAGTGCACATGACTAAGATATGATGGAGAGCTTATGCGCTTGGCTTTTAAGCGAATAAAATAATATCATTAGTTATGCATATTTAATTAAATATATTTTTGGTTTCTGCGATTTATAAGTTACAGTTAATCGGTAAAAGACAAAACAAGCATTTTAGAGAAACAGGCATTTCAAATAACAGTGACTTCAAGAGTTCAAATTATTGGTAAGTTGTAGATTGTTCAAATATATTCTGTATTGACTACAATTGCTAAATAAATGAATTAATGAATATGCATTTAAGATGACAAAAATTGCTAAATAAATAAATTATATATAGATATGAATGAGCTGTTTGCTCAAAGTTACAGTTGTAAATATAAAAACACGTATTAAGATACTTGATACAATGGCTAAAACTTAATTGGCCTATGTATTGTACACATATGTTGTATGGCTGTATACAAAATTGGATGTTCTAATTCTATTATATACATAGATACTCCTGGTCGAGAGTAGAGTAATTACATTGTCTAGCAGTTACTAGCATTGTATTTACTTGACGTAGTGTGCCAGCTTTGTTATTTGCAATATATTATTATTCCCAAACTCAGTTTTGGTGATTAAACACGTTGTACCTCTTTAGTGCTAAAATACACACACACACACACACACACATATATATATATATATATATATATATATATATATATATATGAGTGAAAATATTCAATCTCTAAAAAATATATTCAATAACAGAATACAATTTAAACCTCTCTCTAGTAGTAGAATATATATATATAAATATACATATAATGAAATAAATGTGCCGTCTCAATCACTGTCTTTTTTTTTTCAGATTTAATATTGATTTTCATAAACTAAAAAATTTGATAACGAATGAGGTCACCAATTAGTTGACTGGTGGAAGCTATTTTAAAGAAATTCTCGAATCTAGGACCTTCCAAAATATTTTACCTAAACAACATATGTCCGATATCTTGGTGCTGATTTAGTTGACTTTGTAAATAATCAAAATATATCAAACATACCTTCAAAAATGCAACAATACAACTAATTATCAATATTTAATAACATCCTACACCGCTTTAGTAATAGCTTGAAACAGAATGTCTACAGCAATCAAACAAACATCAATTTATTAACTTTTCGATTCTCTTCATAACAGCTAAATAAAATCTGGTATAATCATCAGATTCTACTTAAAAATTCTCATAATTTGCAACCCTCAATATATACATGAGAAGGATGAATATATAGAAAAATATATTCAGGATTTTTCATAAACCCAATTAGTGTTATTCGATGCGAAAAATATGGTTTACAAAATATTCTAAAATAGAAGTACGGCTTCTCCTGACAAACCCAATGGATAAAATAAAATATATTGTCTTACATATTGATACTATCAAAACACCACTTTAAACAAGCTTAGTTAAATTTGACATAAAATAGTAACGTCGACATCTAAAAGTGTTAAATATTTAATAAGTACTAAACAAAATAGTAGTGTAAAACTTTATTGCAAAATTTACATAATCACCTCTTAAAATATGACCCAATAAATTCTGGGTGTAATTAAGAAAACAAGTTTTATGTAAAATTCGACTGTATTCAACATAGTCTCTTTTTAGGGTGATACACTCATTCCAACGCTTCTGAATTGTCTTTGCGTTAAAACGCCACATTTCCGATATCACTTTTCATTATAGCTAAATCTTTTTTTCCTGCAGCATTCATTTGAGGTCTTCAATCAGCCAGTAGTCGCTAGGAGACAGATTTTGAGTATAGCGTGCATGCAGACGAAATTCTATGTGCAATTATTGTAGTTTTGACATTGTTGCGATCGATTTGTGAAACACTGCGTTGTATTGGTGAAAGATAAATCTCTTCCTCTCCATTTGTGATCGTTGTTTGGCGACTACTTCCTTTGAACGCACTAATAATGCTATGTATTATCCACTATTGATTGTCCTTCTTTTCTCAAAGTAATGAATGAAAAAATAAATAGCGCTTTCCAAAATGCGGAGGCCAAAATCTTGCCTCTGATGTTTGCGTCTTAGTTCATTTAAGACGGCTTTCACCAGTTGTTTTCCACTTAAATGATGGCCGATTTGACTTCTGAGGGAAGTGGTAGAGCCATATTTCATCCATTGTCACATATTTACGCAAAAGCTTTTCATTGTGTTGAAACAGTTGGCAACAACGCTCTGAATAGTCGACGCGTTATTGTTTGTGATCAATCGTGAGAAAACGCGCCATCCACTTTGAACACAGCGTTCTCATTGACAAATGTTCATGCAAAATATTGAATACACTAAATTTGATATGTTGACATCTTCTGTTATCTGACACAACTTTAATTTAATATCAGCCAAAATGTATTTGAGCAATGTTTCGGTGTTTTCCGAATTTGGACGACTTGAGCGTCCAGCATCATTTGTGTCTGTAAGACCACGGTTTAAATCAACATACCACCTTCTAACTGTTATTTTGAATAACGTATCAGGCCAATACTTTATTTGAACAGCAGTTTTCATACCAGAACACTGCTTTATCAACACAAGGATTTTAGCTTTTTCTATTGTTTTGAAAATTCGCAACAGTAGCTTCATTTAAATAACTCTAATTTGTAACTAATAATTTTACTGGGCATATATTTTGTCACGTGTCATTTGAAGATGAGAAGTTAATAGAAATTATATGGATTTCTTATTAGTGAATATATCTATATGTCAGGCCCTTGACTTATTGAGTTATGTATTAATTCTTACGAAAATAAAGTGGAGATAGCATTTCTCTGTGATTTGTTTTATATATAAGTGCAATGAAATACACCCACTTTAAACACATAATGACAGCTGATGAGAAATGGATGTTTTACAGCAATGCTCAGCGAAAAATTCTTAGGGTAAGCAATGTGAGCCAACAAGCTACATCGAAATCTCGTTTTACTTTTCTTAAAATCGTTCTGAGTATCTGGTGGGGTTGAAAAGAAAAATGTATTATGAACTTCCTCCAAGTAACCATTCAATTGATTCATAAAATTACCTCACGCAAGCGGAAGAATGAAAGCAGCCATTCAAGTACAATACCCAGATTTTCATGATGATAATGCTAGACTTCACCTTTTTTTGGTAAACCGGTAAAAATTCTTGCATCTTGGCTGGGATGTGTTACCCCAACCGCTCTATTCACCAAACATTTCCCCTTCGGATTTTCACTTATTTATGTACTTGCAAAATAATATCAATGGTAAAAATTGTAATTCTTCGGGTTAAAAAAAAAAACCTTAATAATTTTTTTTGCCGATAAACCAATTAAAATTATGGGCCGTCAGAATCAGTAATTGTTAGAAAAAATAGAAAATATGTAAATGTGTAACTGTTGAATAGATATTTAATGAAATAATTATGTTTTATGTTTTAATTTTCCTTAAAAGTCGGTATGAACTTTTTGGAAATCCCTATGTATATACACAGACAATATATTTATCACGTCTGATTAAATATTGTGTGTGTAACTGTATTTGGATATTTTTAGCGGGGAGAGATAAAATTAACGCGTGCTTCTACTATTACAAATATTTCTTATAATAATAATAAGTTTTAATGAACGCTATTTTATACATGATACATATATAAACTATATATCCCTTCGTATTGTATGTTTCTGTCTTAATTCATGAATTAGCCGATAATCGCTGTCCATATCTTTCTGACTTCAGTTGCTCTAAATAAAATTTTACACTTGATCATATGACTTTGTTTTTACTTTGGTTTCCATGAACACACATTTATTGAAATAGCTGACAGTATGTGAGTGTTGATTTCTCTAGGCATTATTTCTACGTTGTGTGATATATTCATCTGTCAATTTATCGATAATTATTAATTGAATTTCTTTTTTGTTTCTATTTTATTGAGAACTTCTCAGTTGCTCATTTTTGTTTTTGGAAGTTTCAGCATGCCTACGTTAAAAACAGATCATTGTTCGCTATAGTTCTTGTTTGTGTAAATTTTTTTCAGCATTTAATTCGATATGGTAGCTAACATATCACATGTATGTTCATCACCCTTACTTCAAATTATTTTCTGTACATAATTAGAATTTCAGGAAGACACGTTTCTCGAATTTCATCATTGCCTATCTGACCCCAAACTACCACAAGTTACGATGAGAGTATATCTCCATGTGGAAAATATTAGGCCTAAAGTTCGCACCTGACGTCAAGTGGAATCGGCCGGCTCTATGTATCACACTACTAAATACCAGTCTACTGATCTACACTTACAAAAGCCAGATGAGTCCGAAAATGAAGTACCGTTATATTTTGGCCTCTGCTGTCCTATTTTGATAGTTTTCAAAAGCATCTTCCAGTCCTTATGGGTGACAAAAATACATTTGTTGCACTCCAACGTCTCTCACATACAGCAAGAGGCATCGATACTTCCATGAAAGTGCTCGGACGAACTATATTCCTTTGTTCTAACATTCACCGCTAGGACACGCCATGCCACTGAAATTTAAGCGCACCACCCGCATTCCATCTGTTTTCCAACTGTTATAAGTATGTTCAATTCAAGTATATTCTTCCCGCAAATCACTGTGCCATAGAAAAGAGTCTTAAGAGGATAATTCTCCGATCATTAGAAAACTTTTATTTTTATTTTCCCTACCTTCGATATAATGTACCACTTAATATAACTCTGAATCTCGAATGAACCTTAGGATTTGTACAAGTGAAACACGCTGTATAAAAATAAACGAAAACAAAAAAGGTTTCCTTAATAAACAGCATTCCTTACAACACAATCTCGTAACTAAAATTTGCGATCAGATGTCTAAATTATGTCTGTAGAGCGTGTTTTCATATACCTGTTTTAAAAACAAGAGAGGTAACTGTATTTGTTTACACATGAAATTAGGTAGTATAAACCATCTTCTGACTGTTTTATTGCCATATTCACGAGGTTTGGGCCGTTCTCTGTATTTCTTCTGAATAGATTACAACTGCCGAAACCTCGAATATATAGAAAAAAAAGATGAGAACAATAGTTTGAATAACGGGAAGAATTTGATTTAAGAAATGCATAAATGAAACAATTTATACTTTTATTATTTAAGTTAAACTAAAAATTAAAAAGCAAAAACATTCCGATTTAATAAGAATCATGATTTTAGAGCAGAAGGTACACGGTTAAGGCTATTGTATCAAAGAAGATTACTTGTATTTAACTTAAGGAATACTGAAACAACAACAAAAAATAATAATAGCAGTAAAACGATACCTAGAGAAAGAGATTTAAGTATAGATAAATGTTTGCCTTCTGTTAGGTTTATTTAATTATTCTTGATTCTATATTTATATTTTTTTAATTTTTGGTATTTTTAATTATTTTACCTATATTTTTAAAAAATTAGCATTGATTTTTAAAATAATAGTAAGAATAGTTATTTTTTTCAAATTGTATTAAAATTATGATGTACAATTTTTTGTACGGTAAGTATATTCCAGTATATTTGAAATTAAATTTCATAGTTAAATTTTTCCATGTTTTTTCTAAGAGTACAGTTAGGTGGTTTGAGACGCTGTTACGATAAATGCTGTCGAAATTTATTTCTCGTGATACTGTTTCCATTTTTTTCTTTTTTCCTCTTTTTTCTTTTATCTTTTTACCTGAATCAATCGTCTATCTTTTCTTTATTCTTGCTTTCCTCTTTCTTTGGCTTTCTTTTCGAATGAGCGAGAAATTTTTGTAATAAAACCGTTACAAATGTCTATTCTAATACGGAAATGTGAGCATCTATGTAAAATAAAAAAAAGAAAATAGAAATTTTGTGGGGAAGACATTTTGAGGACCAACTGTTGTACCATTTGGGTCTGACGAGCCGAGATAATAACATCAAGACGCGGTGAAATATGTATTACCTATTGTAATAATCTAAAGTCTTTTATAAATTATATTACACTGTTAAATTAAATAAATGATTTTAACATTGAGTTCTCTTGAGTTCATCTCTATAGTAATTTACCTGGATTGTATTCCAAGTGTGTAATGCTATATATATATATATATATATATATATATATATATATATATATATATATAATTCGTTTTTTCTAAGAATGTTTAAAAATCTGCATAATATTATTATTGGAGATAACTGTTAATATTATTATAATGATAATATGTTCACTGAATGCAGATATTTCGCCGAGGGAGTAATCTGTCATCAAGTATATTTGCCCTACACTCTTTTCCTTAGACATTCCCATGTGAATAAATTCTTAATGATCTATTGAGTATGTTACGCTGATTACAGAAACGGCAACACGCTTAAAACTTCAGCGGGATTTGTTATATTTCTGACAAGATAATGAAGTTTCTTGTCTGAAGAAATCAAGTGAAAAGCAATGAAAATACTAAGCAGACATGGAGACCTCTCTTGAGACATTGAGTTGTTTGATAGATCCCTTGATCCGATATTAACTTTTTCGATAAGAGCTTCGGGGAGACAGCATCTTTGTTCTAGGCGTTTCTTTCTCTTCTATAAAGCAAATAGATAACATATTACAATATAAAGCGTGTATTTACTCTCAGCAAACTTACCTAATAGTATTAAACTCTAGTGTCCTTTAGGCATTGAAAAATAAATAATAAAGTAAATTTATTACCAAAGCCTAGACAATTTTTAAATCATAATTCTAAATCTAATCATCTAGGATTTTATTTCAATCACAGTTATATATTTAGACAAAAAAGCCTAGGTAGATTTTGATGGTGGTCTGTAGGGTCTAGTAAAGGAAACATTTTTCTCAGTTTTTATATATATATATATAGATATATATATATATATATATATATATCATTGAAAATAACAACGTAAGGTATTATCAAAGTTGTTCTTATATTATTCTTCATGTGATATGTTATGTTGGTAATTAAGATAAACATTACTCTATATACTTTAAAAATATTTATTTACGATGAAAGAAATGTCACTTTAGATAAAGACTCAACGTATAGCCGAAAGCGCAAGAAAATAAAAGAAAAAATTTTAGACGAATTTTACAGATTTTGAGTTATAAAAAATCATAAGATATGCCCACATACACATTACATATATATATATATAAATGGAAAGCATTTCATTAAACACATTTGATTGTCTTTGACCATTCAAAATTTCACCAAATACATACATTTCCGTCTTTCATTTATATTTATGTATAAGTATGTATGCGTAAATTATAGGTCTTAAATCTTTTCCCTGTCATAATGTTTCTAATGATTAAATAAGATAATTAAGATAAATTTCTTTATAATTATTAGTTTATGCCGAAATGTTTTAATATATTTCCTAGGTTCTTATATTGAAGTGATAACAATTACCAGCATGGCTCTAAAAAACGTCTTTTATTTAGATTTTTCTAAAAATATCCATGCTGAAACTCATCGAATATTTCCGAATATTTTGAAATTAAAAAAAATATAATTATATATTTTGGCTTATTCATGCATGTCGGCAACACGCACACACACACACACACACACACATATATATATATATATATATATATATATATATGAGTTTGTTTTTACCTATTTGTTCAGACATTAATTTTTTTGTATAAACATATTTGTGTAGATAAGTTTTTTTTTTTAAATTAAACAGTATATTTATTATTAACTACTGATCTGAATAATGGAAAATTCTTATTAAGAAAATATGCGATTCCTCGATTACTTTTGGCCAGAAGACATGAATAAATAAAGATTATAATAGTATAAAAAAAGTATCTACTCATATACTGGTATCAATTTAAAATAAGTTAATCTATTTCATAAAGGATTTTGTAAAATTTTGTAAATACAAACTAATATATAAATTTGATTAAAAAGAAGTGTTAGTTTCTATCTGTTTAGAATTCTATTGTTGCTTTTTTTCAACTTGTTGAGGGTGTTTTATATTGTTATCAAAATTCAGGACAAAATCTGAAAGATTTATTTTATATTGTTTTCCAGTACTGGCGTAGACTCTCTGTAGTCGTTAGAATTTCTTTGTCTACATTACTGTATTCCAAAGTTTATTCAGAGTTTCCAGCAAAATACTGAACATGTAAAAAACAACAACAATGTTTTATGATGAATAGAAAATAGGGCACTTATATTTAGAATCAGAACGACACGATGAAATTCCTAGCACGCATAATGAGGAAAGTGTTTGTGACTTACATGTCCTTTTTTAAGGCAAGTCTGGGAATAATCTAAATAAAAAATATGTAAATATTTAGTCGGACAGTTTAGATGACATAGCTAAAAGACAAAACTTAATAAATCAGAGCAAAAATTGTGGAGAGTCATGATCACTCACCTCCTGAACTTAGAAAACAATAACTTCATAATTTACTTAACTAATACATTTTAACTTTATGACAACCTATTAATACTACGAAATTATTTAGATTTTGTAAATACAATTACAATTGTAATAATACGAATACAATCCAAGCAACAGAAATAAATTTTCTTGAAAGAGCTTAACTTCCGAAAATAAAGATTCTAACAATGAGTTTATTCTTAATAGTACTCAGCAGGTAATATTATACAGAGAACAGAAAATATACGTCTTTTGTCTTAACACTATAAATGACAAAGGTCGATCGTGTCAGACCTGCAGTTGTTGTCAGAGAGTTGGAATCTACCTTTGGAAGCACGTTTTATTGATTTTTGTTCCGGATAATTCCTTATCAAAATTCAGCTGTGTCGCGCATCTGCTAAATTCTAAACCTGTGGCAAAAGATATATTTTGATTACAGATATATTTTCGAAATGTTCAAAACATTTTTTCGATGTCCTTTTTAATTTGATTATGTTTTACTAGGGGATATATGTAGTTAAATGTCACTGAATCAGCAAAAATCGTTTTATTTTTTGTTTAAAATGAGAAAGGAAATATTAATTCCAGTATTAAAAATATTAATTTAATGTTGGATCTGTTGAGTATCCAAACAGTACCGTCTTGTCGCTTAGAATGTATGATTAATAACAAAAAGAGAGAATATAACTGTTGTTGTTATCTCTATAAAAGAAAACGGTGGATCGTGCAAAAATTTCAGTCGTTGTCAGACAATAAATCATTTGTCAGGTTTTGTTGATTGATTTTGAGTATAAATCCTTAAATATATAAAAAAATAAAACAAAAGTGACACCGAATAATAAAAGTCAACATAGTGGGGTCACTTGTGTTATGATGCACTTAATATTTCTAAACCCATTCCGACGTAGAGACCATTTGTTACATTTACGACAAAATATGAATTTTGTAGGATATGATGTTTTCTATAGAAACGATTTTTTTAATAATTAATGAATGGATGAATGTCTACCATGAGTATACTTAAATGTAAGACTAATATTTTACTACAAATCATGTATATTTCGATAGGAGCAATACTTTTCTTTTAATATTTAAGTAAATTCACCCTATACAATGCTACAAAGTGACACATATGGCAGTCTTTTGTGTGAAGGCCCGACAAATAAGGAATATGCACGAAAATTGGAAATTAGGGTTACATTTACATTTTTGAAAAGATTAAGTAGCTAAGAAGTAACAAATTGAACAGTATTTTCACAGAAAATAAGTACGAGAAATGAAACACTTAGAATAAAAGTTTAAGGTTATACTTAGATATTTCAAAAGTAAAATGAGGAGACCCCTTTTGCAGTCTAGTAGTAAGCTTACAATTTCGAGATAGTTACCAAGGAATAAAGCTCGTTAGAACAGTTGTTATGAAAATTGGGACATTGAGAAAGGTTTAGCTGCCAGCTCAGTACCGATAACATTAGAGAGCCTACTTTGACGTTTATCTAGAATTTCTATATATATTACCTGAGCACCAGGCAAGACAAGTCAGAAATAGGCAATTAATGGATAAGTTAGAGATTAATAAATAGGCAAGATGGATTTAAAAACGTTGACTACCCCGACACTGTGAATCAACGTTTTAGTTGCCGAATTATTCAATTTAATGAATCCACTTCTAACAGAAAAATATATTTGACATTTTCTGATAAAAAATGGCTGCAGCTATACAATAGAAGCTCCGACAAAAAATAATTATTTTTTGATTTTGTTTTCATAATTATTCATCATTTATTCTGTTCAATCATTTTGCGCCATTGTGTTCATCACTTCACTCTGTTACTGCTGTGGGTCATTGTGAGATGCAAGAAAAAATATAATGATTTTCCAGTTATTTTCGTACTGGGTATATTGAGGTTACCTAATCCCTCATCTCAGAAGTTCAGGACCAACAAACAAAAAGGTATTTGAATTGTATTTTCTCATACACTGGTTGCCAAACTAGACCCTAGGGATCAGTCTGTCCTGCGATTGACCTTTGGGTTGTAGGAAATGATTTGGTTTATCTTTCTCAAAGGTATTTTTTCAGTAATTATATATCTGACAGAGCGAGTCACGAATATATATATATAACTTATAAATAAAAATTTCAAATTTTTTTCCTCCCAAATGAAGCATGAACTCCAAAAGGGGTAAAAAAAAACACGAAAAATACAGATATATATACAAAAAAGAAAAAAAAAACGAAAAATACCTCCATGTTTAACACAGAAAATTTGAATTAAGAAATTTTCATTCTTCAATTCTTGCTTTTCCCAAAAATCAACATCAAGTTAAGCTGCTAGGTGAATTTCGATTCAAAGAACAGACCTTAGCGGGGAGGGGTAACTAATGGCTGCTGATACCTTGGCCAGGATAGCTTCGCATAACAGTATGTAACCACCTGCACATCAGTGGCGTTTCCGCCTTGCTCGCGGTGAAATGATTAAAAAAAAAAATTAGTGTCGAATCGTTCCTTCAAATTAACTCAACTGATATCTTAGCCCAATGTGAAACTAATCTTGACCCTTCTCTCCCCTCTTCTGAGTTTTACGCTCATCGATACCATCCACTCTTCAGGAAGGACTCCAATGTCGATATGCATGGGCTTGGTGTTTACGTCAGCGAACACCTACACCTAGCTAGGGTGACATCTCTTGAATCACTGGATCATTTTTCATATGTTTCTGTCTCTGACTTCTAAGCTCGGTTAGCTATATCTTCTTTCTCTACCGTTCACATTCCTCCTTTAACTGTTCGCAACATGAGAGCATCTCTGACAATATTGACACGACCATTTCTTTTCATCCATCTGTCCATATACTTGTGTTAGGTGACTTTAACACCCACCACACCAAGTGGCTGCAGAACTCTGTCACCGAGCTTGCTGGTGACCACACCATGCATTTATCAATCACCCTATCCCCTGTGCAATTGTTGGATTCCCCACGCGTTTCTCAAATAAGGCTGACGAAAGGGACTCACTATTAGACTTCTGCTTTACTTTTACCCCAGTCTCCTGCACGACCAGACACCTTTTTCCTCTCAGAATCTCTAACCACGCCGTAGTTTCCGTCAACATCTCATTCCACTCGCAACCTACTCAAGAAACCCAGACCAGCAGGATATCCTACTGCTACCAAAGAGCAGTCTGGGATTCGTTCCGTTCCTTGGAACAACGTTTTTAATCTTCCCCTCGAAGATGTGCATCCGACGTCTCCTCCTGTGTTAAGGCTGGCATCGATGCTGTCATCTCTGCCAGGATATTTCAGCTTAAATCTCATTCGTCTCCCTGGTTCTCGCCCGCTTGTCGGCCGCCATTGCCCATCGAAATAATTTCTTCCGGCTCCATCGTAGCTACGCGTCGGACCAAAACTAAGATGTTGTTTGCTGCCAGAATTAATCAACGCATAACATCCTCAAAGTTTAGCGCCAAAGACTACTGGCGACTCTGTAAAAGCGTATTTAACAAGAGTAAGTCCACCTTATCATGATACATTACTGGCGGCTACAGCATTCGATGTGCGGATGACACAGATTTGATATCAGACACATAAAATAACCAGAAACACTTCTTCTCTGAGCCGTGTCTCTATATGAGGTAGGTCCTCCACAACACCCTACCTCGTATATCTTTTAACATGTTTTCTGCTCTTACGCCTCCCAAACCCCGTTCTGCCATAAATTTGCTTAAGCCCACCAAATGATACATGTTTCTTTCCCATGGCCCTCTATCACTCTATCTAGCCTGTGACTATCTCCAAGATCTTTTTCCCACATTACCTGTCTCAGGTACTTCGGCTGTATTTTCCGCTGTTAAATAGAACTTTCGTTTTACTTTTTATTCTCTCCACAACCTCAGTGTTATTAACATTTTCAGTGTATTGTATCCTAAAATCTTTCTGAAGCATAACATATTGGTTGCTTCAAGTTTTCCGTTTATCTTTGATGAGATTGTCCAGAATTGATTTCCATACTAAATAACAGACACCACTTAAGAATACAGTACACATTTCTTTGTTTCCAGAAATTTCTTCTCTTCTGATACTCTACACAGCTTCTGGAATGCGTTCTTGGCCATGCCAATTCGCCTTCGGATTTCAGTGTCGCACGTTCCATCTTATGTTGTAACTATTCCTATTTCTGTACCTGCTTGAATTTAATATCCCCAGACTGTATTTTGGCATTTTGGGTTATACTTTTTACTAATCTCCAGTCATTCAGTCATCAATGAATGCATGGTGAATACAAGAAAGAAATACGGACAGAAAGGATGAATCATAAAAGATAAGAAAAAATAAAATATTGATATCAGAAAAATGACCGTTCCAAAATTAGAATTACAATTTAATGGCACTAAAATAAAGTAGTAAATTCAATAGTACTTAAGCTTAAATTTCTAGGAATTGTTATAACAGACGGCGGAAAATGCAAGTACCGAAATCTGAAGAGAAAATGGGATATGAAATTTGCTTATCAAAAATTAAGCAAATATTAAGAAGCTAGAAATTTAGTTAGAAGCAAAGAGAAAGTAGAGATTATTTGGTATTATCAAGTCCGTCTGTATGTTAGGAAATCCGATAAAATCTTATTACATATAAAGAAGAGATTAAAATAACATAATTCTGGTTCTACAAAAATATTGCAAAAAATCTCGTAAAGTAATGAGAAACAGGTTTTGAGAAGGAAAAACGACACTATGTTCAGCATTAAAAAGAGTTGAAAATTTTTTAAAATCTATATGGAGGAAAGATGTTTTTAAAAATATGACCTCCCGCAACAACATAGTGACGATAAAAGTAACAGCTGAAAGCAGTGCGTAACCTTTCATAAAGAATCTAATACAATGCTTGACAGAAAGCCGGCTTTTAATCAAAATTTGAAATACTGCAGTATCTGATCTAATGTAAACTAGGTACTTGCATTTATTATTCTATACCTAAATTTAAATTGAAATTTTAACAATAAATAAATTATTTTCCTGCTTTGAAATTAGATGTACATGAATTCCAACCGATTAAATTTAGTAATTATAGTAAGCAAAATACCCTGGTGTATTTCAAACCAACATTACATTGCTTGGAACCTAATGATTTTCTAAATTTAAAAACACTTTTAAAAATTCCAAATTTTCCTACATATTTCATCGACTGTAAAGAGTTTTCAACTCGGTTTAAAAAAAAATCTTACAAAAATAAAATAAACCTCCCTGACATATTATTATTTTCAAATTACCGAATTTAAACATATTCTATGTTTTGAAACAAGAAATACATTGCTTACTGCCTGAAATGTTTCATAAGGCATTTCTCAATAACGGTAACCTTGTAATCACAGCTGTGATTCCTTTTATCAGCAGCCGACAAAAGATGATTTACAGTACCCGGCCAAACGTATGGAAGAAAAATTTGGTATAAATCTTATTCATACAGAACTTTTTTTTATTTTTAACTATGTTAATATTAAAAATTTAACAATGTTTTCAGCAACTATCCAATGTTTTATGGAATTTTATTTAGTTTAGCTTAGTAGGCTTACGTTTGAAGATGTTTTAAGAAAAATAAAATTAAACTAATGTAAGATTTGCTTTAAAAAAATTTACAATTTAATAACAGAATGAAAATAACGACAGCGGTAACACAATAATTTATGAAATGTTATGGCATTTACTGATTTTTAATTTAATACCTATTTTTCATATTCTTTTTAGTTACCTGTACAAATTGTGAATTTCACAATAATTTTATTTTTAATTAGAAAATTAGGAATTAAAATGTAAAAATTGCTTTTAATGTTTAAGGAATGACTTGCAAAGCCGGCTGTTTTATAAACGTTGTGAAGAGACATTATTCAGAATCAAGGTGTGGTTTCTCTCGTTTTCCATGTAAGGGGAATAATCCAAAATACTTGTTAACTTTTAAAATAAATACGGCCCCTATGAGATTGTATGACCTCTGTAGATTATCTTACTTAAATGAACATATTTATTTACAAAAAATGTTTTTATTATTTTGAAAATATAATTGGTGAACAATTTTTATTAAAAATTTCAATTTTCGATAGGCAATATAATCATCAATTCTTAACTAAAAAAAGGCAGCAGTTCTTTAAAAGATTTTTAAAAGTGTATGAATTATCATAGCAATAATAAAAATGAAAACAATTCTTTTAAAATTCTGTTAATTGATATATTTTTTTCTTCAGACTATAATGTCCTTAATTAATTTTATTTATTCCAGCAATAAAAAGCGTATCAAATTAAATTATATCAGTGTTTTATTGCATGTCTTATTTTATTCGTCGGAACAGATTTTCTGATAGTGTTGAAAATTTTAAAAATAAAAAATAGATTATTTATATTCCCCGTGGTGTTCTGCGTTTAACAAATAACAATTAATTTGCAGCCAATAAAATTTTATTAAATTTTCAGCGATCTACCGTAACAGGTAACAGAATTGAAAAAAAAGATTTACAAAGAATTTAAAAAAAATTAATTTTAAAAATAATTCCATTTATTTGTGAATACCTTTTGAATGTTTCATTAAAGTTCGACAATTATTTGATTTTTGCGAGAATTTCGAAATTAATGTTTTTGTCATCGAAAAAAATGTATTACGTAAAATCACGTGATTGATTGTAAACAGTCGTACGATTTTCTGCAACAGTAACTCAAATCAAAACAAAACTTTCTGCCAAAATTTCGAACATGTTAAAAAGGATTAAAAAATTTAAAATATAAATACAAATTACTTTTATCTTTCCACATAATAATATTATACACATGTTGATGAAATATTTAGTTTTAATATATTTGAAAGCTGTTTAATATATATTATATTTTTTTTGGCGATTTAATGGAGGTACCTAATATAAATTGTCCAACTTTCGTTGGTGAATGATGAATATCTGATTCCTAAAGCATGCAGAAATTAATGGGTAACCAACCCCTATCTTCAACAAGAAGTCCTAGGAATTCACGTATAATAAAGTGAAACTAGTAAATCCCAGTCTATAGAGAATGTGCAACGCTAAATACTAACCGTATCTGACAAAAGTAAATTTCCTAATGGATAACCGATTTTTATTTTCTGTTATTCTTAATATATGCTACAATCTATAGACAACATAGAATACTGGCTGATTGAAGAATCTATAAAGAATCAAACTCCAAAGATGCTTCCATGAATCCAACGACACTGTATAAAACACGGTAAAATAATTCATCAACGTAATACTTTTGCTTAAAACTATCTTCTTGTTAATACCCTACCCAAAGGAGTTTTTGCTTTTCATTTATTTCTTTATTTTTCTTGGTATAACGGATTTCTGAGATTTTCTTAGCTTTTTCCTAAAATTATCTGACGTGTTAGACCCAGGTGGCAATTTTTATTTAAATTTTAGCTTCCTGGTTTTACTTTCAAATATTTATTTTTTATTTCACAGAGAGAGGATCGATTGATTTTTGAAAAGCTGGCTAATAGAATTCGAGGTGATAGCTTTTTATGATTGAGATATTTTTGTCAGCATTGAGACAGGATCTTTTAGTATTTTTTTAGTTCGACTTTGGAAGTTTCTGGAATATTCTATCAGATTGCAATGCATTGAAAATCGGGTTATATCCAGAATCGGTGCCACGCATCTTTGACACGTAATTAAAGTAAACGAAAACAACAAATATTATTCGTGCGCTTGCGTAATCACACAAGCAACCACAGTAATATGACACAGAAAAAAATCAACTCTTGAATAACGGAAATATTTAATGAAATAGAAAAACCACAAGAAATAATTGCTCAGAAGTTTGTAAATTTACAAAAAAGTAGAAGTTTTCATATGAATTTTTTTAATTTTACTTGGTCACATTTAACTGGGATCAGAGCGACATAAATTTGTATTTACCTTTATTTTATTTTTTAACAATTGGATCCATTTGACTAGTTGGACAATGTAGATGTGACCTTACGTTTGCTACTACAAATAAGTGTTTTATTCACACAAAATGTTTAAGCAAAATTCAGTTTGAGGAAATTAACTTTCATACCAAGAGGTTCTTGCTAAATATCAGGTGTTGTGAGCTTACGTGAGCTACTACAAATAAGTGTTTTATTTTCATAATATTTTTTTAACCAAAATTCAGTTTGAAATAATTACTCTTCATACCAGCCAGTCCCTGCTAAATATCAGATGTGTGCCCTTGGCAAAATCGTCATGTGCATTTGAGTAGATGTATCGATACAGGAAATTCAACAGCTAAAAACACAGAACTACTATTGATTTATGTGCCGTGTCCTTTCAGCACGTAGTTGATCATGGACTTCCACTTGGCTTTCTCTCTTGTCACTCTTGTTATCGCTCCCAAACCCCAATTTGTAATGCATTTACTCAAGCCTATCAATTATATCTCGCATGCTTTATGTCTCTATTTTCTTTTTATCCATCTTGTAAGTATTAGATAATTTCTTTCCTCATTAAATGTCGCAAGAAGTTAGCACACTCTACCTGATGTTAAGTATGAGTATTTCTAGTTTGCATCTTCTCCAACACCTTATCCTTGCTCACCTGCTCAGTTCATCTTTTTCTCATCAATTCTTCTGTAGAGCCAAACTCATGCTGCCTCGTGCCTTACTTTCATTCGCTACATTCCCTGCCATACAGTAGATTAAATATCAAATAACAGTCTAGCACGATGTTTCTTGATTACCATAAGATTGTCTTTGCTCTCAGTACTCTGGTTATCTTTACAAATGCGTTCTTGCATCCTCTGACAGAACACTTCTCAGGTATTTAAATGTACTTGTTTTAATTTAGATCTCCGAACTGTAATTGAAAGTTTGGGTTCATCTTTTTCCTAATGACTATACATTTAGTTTTATTGACGTTTATCCTCAGTCTTTTACATGCTTTCATTTGCTAAGTCCTGTAATAGGTCCTGCAGTTTTTGCGTCTTTGTTATCAGCACTGTGGAATTCTCGTATTTCATATTGTTGAGACTGTGGCCACCAATGACAAATACTGGCAAAGATATTATATCATCCAGAATTGTTTGGCTGTATAAGTTGAATAGATCCGTGGAGAAATCGCATCCTTGTCTTAAGCTCTTTTCTATTATTATACCTGCTAGATTCATTTCTTATTCTTACGGTTTGCTACCAATATTCTTCTTCTATGTCCCCTGTCCTTTCAGGGCGTAGGCGATCATGGTTTTCCACGTCTCTTTATCTCTGGTGGCTCTTAGTATGCTTCTCGTGTTACACCTCGCAATCCACGTTCCGTCATCCACCTGATCAGGCCCCTCAAATATGTTATCCGCTGCCGTCCTCTGTCTCTTTTTCCTTCTATCTGGTCTGTCAATATCAAGTTCTCAAAGACCTCCTTCCTCATTGCATTTCCCAGGAACTTCAGTTGTCTCTTCCTGATGTTCAGTATTAATTTTCTTTTGCTTTCCATTCTTTCCAACACCTCATCATTGCCCGCATGCTCGGTCCATGATATCCACAGCATCCTTCTGTAGAAACACATTTCCGCTGTTTCAAACCTTTTCCTGATCTTCGATGGTATTTTTCATTATTCACTGCCGTACTGAAGAACTGACATCACATAGCACTCTAGCCCTGTCTTTGTTTCTAGTGAAAATTTCCTATCTCTTAGTACTTTACTTATCTTCTGGAATGCGTCATTTGTCATGCCAATTCCCTTTCGGATCTCGGTGTCACACTCTCAGTCTTCTGTTAGAACACTTCCTAGGTATTTAAAGTTTTGTACTTGTTTGATTCTAGTATTCCCCACCTGTATTTGACACCTTGGGCTGCTCCTTTTGCCGATGACCATGCATTCAGTTTTCCTACAGTTTATTTGTAGTCATTTTTTGTTACTCTCTACAGCTACCCTCTGTAGGAGGTCTTGTAGTTATCTTTCAGTGTTTGCAATCAGCACCGTGTCATCTGCATATCGTATTGTGTTTAAATTTTGGCCCCCAATAACGAATCCAAGAGTAGCAAATAGGGTCCTCAAAATAGTCTCATTGTACAAGTTGAACAGATCCGATGAAAAGACACATACTTGTCTTACGCCCCTTTCTATCATTGTAAATCTGCTAAAATCGTTGCCTGTCCGTATGCAGGCAGTTGCTGCCATTAGAGATTCTTGATTACTCTGATGTATTTCCCAAAAATGTCTTTGTGTCGTATTTTGTCGAATGCCTTCGCATAATCAATAAAACATAGGTACAAGTCCTTCTTCACTTGTATTACTCTTTCAGCGAGCATCCTAATCCTAAATATGGCGTTCCTTGTTTTAGTGTTCTTAACAAAGACGCACTGTTCCTGTCCTATCTCTGGCTTGATTCTGCTTTTCGCACTATTCATCAGGATTCTGACAGTTTTGTAATGTGAATAATTAAGCTGATAGTTCTGTGTATTTCGCACTCGTTTGCACCTGGCTTCTTCAGAAGTGCTATAAATATCGACTTGAATAGTTCGTCTGGTATTGTTTCACTATTATAAATTTCGTTTATTTGTTCGGTAATTTTTCTATGCCGAATTCTTCTTGGGTTACCGAAATGATTAACGAAATTTATAATATTGGAACAATACCAGATAACCAATGCTACCAATATAGGTTATTGAATATCATAATGCCTTTCCTTGCATTTTAGACAATTGTCAAATATATTATGTAGTTTATAAAACACAGATGAAGTTCCTTCTGCATTTGTATTGCCTTTCATATAGACATCTGCTTATGAATATCGTGTTCCTTGTTACATCTCTAACAAAGCAGCATTGTTTTCGTTCTATCTCAGGGTTGATACTAGTGCACACTCAGTTCATCACAGTCCGGATGATGATTTTCTTTTTTTTTTCTTTTTTTTTTTTAGTGGCTCATTAAGCTGATTGTTCGATTAAGCCCATGTTCCTTTGCACTTGGCTTCTTGGGTAGTGCCCCCCAAAAATGATCTACTCTGGTCCTCTGGTATATTGCCACTGTTATACATTTCATTTATTATTTCCCTGATTCTGTTTACAACAAATCCGTCTAAGGATGTCAGCATCTCTACTGCACTACGGTCATGTTCTGCTGCTGTGTTTTTATCAATCTGGACAGTGCCGCTTCCATTACGGTTTTAAATATTCCTGGACCGTCCGTATTTTTGTGTATTTCTGGTTGCTCTGATTTTGGAATATATCTCTACTATATTGATTCTATCGCTGAACATTTTATACACAATGTTACTACGGAAATCTTTTGCCTGTTAGTTAGTCTTCTATAATAATTCTATTGAAACAAAAATATCTTATACATTAAATATTAAATAATTCTGTTTTATTTGTATTATAATTGTGTTGATTTTATGTGTCAATTTTTCCTCTAGACATTTTCAAGAATAATAAGCACAACTTACGGGATATTTGAAGAATATAAGAGAGCATATAAGTATCATTTGCATGTTGGTTTCAAAACGCAGTGGGTAAAATTCTTCTAAATTAAAACTTAGATTTTACTAAATAAATACGAATTGAAGGTGAGTGGTTCGCTACAATGTGCGTGTCGCATCTATGCTGGAGAGATCCTAGCCGGTATGGGCAGGTAGAATCTAGGAGTATACTTACTTTTGACACTCATAAGTGATATAGCACTCCCCGATGTGATGTAATGGTTAGCATGCTTGTCTCGCTAAAACCTGTTACAATTGAGTAGTGAGTTCTATTCTCACTAGTTACCCTATAATTTTGGCTTTATGCCACATTTAAGCGGCGCTTAGAAAATCAGCGTAATGGTCATAACTATAGCGCAGTGTGTGTCGTGCAATGTCGTTCATCTGCGAGAAAGTTGCTGTAGGGTGGAAAATAATTCGTCAACAAAAATTTCACAGAAAAGATTTTAGGTACTGTCGAGAGTGGAAAACAAAAGATTTGCAATTTCTGTCCATCCGTGACAAATATGCTTTGTTTTCAGGCTGCTCTGCTTTTTAAAAACGAAGAGGAAAAAAAAGTGAAAAGATCACCATGTTGTAATATTCGTTAATCGTGATTGCTTAAATACGATGGAAAGTATATAGTGTGCAAATCTATTCTAATTTTAGTTACTGGTCATACAAACGCTTATCATATGGTGTTTCTTGTATTCACTAGCAATCAAATCGCAGTTTTTTTTTTGTTTTTTTTTTTAATTTGATTTCCTTAGACATATCGTATTTATTGTTTAAGTTCATAGAAATACTAATTTATGCTGATAAGAATTTTCCAAAATATGCACGGTTGCTGTTGTGCCTATTTCTCTACAGAGTCTTTTAATTGTAAAGGAGTATATTTATTTTGTCACATATTAGGAATCTATATTTAATATTTTCTTCTATCAATGTATGTGCCTTTTACATGTTTGTTCAGAAAATACCATTTTTACACAATCACGTGTATTTACATATGTATTTTCACTAATTAATTGATACATATTTGATCCTCTGTAAAAACCAGCAACTGTATATTCTTATAGATTATAGTGATAAGAATACTTATTGTTTTCAACCTGTAAAAATGGGATTTAAATTCTGTCTTTAGATATCCTCTCTGCAAACATGGTTTAGCCAATGCAGAACCCAATCATAGTGGATGCGGTGAATATTATGAGATATCACGAATATAAGGAATAAAAATTTCAGAAGAATATTACTATTATGGGTAAATTTGCAGAATTAAACAGAATCTGTACGAATGTAGAAATAGATTGAACTCAAAGAAAAAAATTATAGACGACTCAATCTTGAAGGCAATGTTGAGATGGAAGCTTCTTGTTACCTCAGAAATCTACCATATGCTTAAACCAATAAATCTTAGGATACAATGAAATTAAAATTAGATTAGCGTAAGTCTTATACACCCTCAAATATTGTATGTGAATGGAATGTGGATGTGATTCTGAATAACCTTTTTGTCATCAGACATGAACTAAACACCTAATTCCTTCATAGGTAATAGAAATATTATTTGTTCTACTATAAAGAAACATCAGAAATTCATTTATACAGCAGTGACTTCTGCTATCGTTTAAAATTTATAAAATGTTTTTATTACAAACATTTTATTTGAAAATAGTTTTCTCACTTGCTTTCTTCGGTATTAGTTGAGAGATTTTCTATTCTTTTATTTGATGTAGTGTGGTACATCACAAACTTTCTGATATCATTATTTTGATTTAGATTTGTACGTCTCTGTTCGTATTTTTGTTGTTCACTTGCAGCAAGGGTATTGTTAATGTTATTTGATACAGTTCTTTGAGGTTATGCAGCGCCAGTCCGCAAAGTTCGAGGAAGAATAATTTTCCAACATCTATGCATGATATACACATGGAGAATTCGATATCACGGTGCTCGTTAAGAACCTGACTCAAGTTTTCAGTACAATCGCTTTGTTTCGTAGAAATATGTGGTTTTGGATGAAACAACCTCTAGAACATTCTCTTTGTGCTTCAACTGCCTTTTCTTGGGCGAACATGTAGGAGATTTCTACCAGTAGGTTTTCGTTACTTTCCTCGATAGTCTTGTTGTCAAGTCTCTTTTGATATTAAACCCATAGGTGGGAAAGAAGTGATAGGTAAATAACTTTCCCGAAGGTAATTGTAAGCAAAGGTATAAACCTTGACAATAAATCGAAATCTGCTATCTGAGTTCTTATTACGACCTATTCACCTGCTAATCCACTGTACTAACCAGAATCAAGTTTGCTTAACTTCGATGAATGAACAAGGACAGGTGTTTTACGTGACATGGTTTCTGTAGAAGTTGTAAACATCTAATTAGTCATTACAATTTCTTGTTTTATGAAGTGATACTGGCTAGATGGTATAATACATCAGTTATATAGGTAGCTGTAAATAATAAGAAAAGTAATTATTGTTTGTAATAGCTGTGCCAAACGCATCTTTATTTTCTAAGTCGAAATATCATTGATGTTTATTAATAAATATAGACCATATTAAAACAAATCTGTTTAAACTATACAATTGGACTTGAACTAAAAAAAAATACCGTATCATTATCTAGCATACTGAGAAAAAAATCAATAGCTGTCTGATGCGGTTCATCTGAAATACTTAGCGTAATTACCAATTACTAAGACAAAAATACAAAAAGCATATGTTATTCTTTATTCTTGGTTGTTGCAGATCTATAATCAGGAAGGTTGAATTTATTATATCTTTAATATTTGGTTTTCTTTTTGTGAGAAGGATTGATATCTTCGTAGATTAATGATAGCGCATAAAATAGAGTTGATGTTTTTCTTCCTATCACAATTAATTCTAGTTGCTTTGGTTAACGTTTCCTGATCTTTATGTACAAAAATATAAATAAATATCTATATATAAAGTAAACGTGGAATAAAATTAGGAAAACATATTTGATCTCCTTGCAAAAAATATGTGTACCTTCCGAGAATTTCATTGGATGATAAATTTAAGATTTACGCATATTTGTATTATTTACTTTTTATTCTCAACTCGAAGACATTATTAGTTGGTCATGTCCCAATTAATGTGCATTTAAGTTAGATTAAGTTATATGCATTAAATTCAACTTGTTTATGCGATAACTAATTTTCTTATTTTGCAACAATCTTAATATAATTTTTTTTAAATGTTGAATTCAGTTTTTAACAAAAAGTAATTATTTTACACTCATTACGTCGTTCAATATTTAACCTTGCATTTTCAGTCATATATTTCTAAATTTGTTGATTTTTAAATCTATATTAATTTCAGAAATTTCACAAATATAAATCTTAGTAGCCACTAAAGTTATTGTTCTTGAATAAGGTTGTTGAAAGTCAATGAAGTTTGACGTGATAACTTATGAGGTTTAAAATGTAGTTTGTGAGTAAGTATTCTCTCGGAAGTTTGTTTTAGAAAATAGTGGTACACATGAAAAATCTACATGAATTTAACTTTCTCTTACTAATGTAATATGTAGGGAATAACTCTGATTTGTACCCTATAAATGCGATATTCTGTTCCTAAGCTGCAAATGTATGAACAGGTGAACCGTGAAACTAAGGGTTGAAGTAAGGTGGGCCAAACAGGTTTACGTTTTTGACAAAGCAGGTGTGGGTAGAAAATGATTATTCACCGTCTAGACATTTTCGTATGAGAATTTTGCAAAGCCCCACCACAGATCTAACACTATTTATTTTATTATAGTTAACAAGAAGAAAAATGTGTCTTATTTTGGATAATTTTTGGTGAAAACTTTTAAGAGATTCTCCGATTTAAAGAGATATATCTGTTCAAGTGAAAACTGAGTCTTACTAAGCGTGGGTTACTTGGAATACAAAGCTGAAAAATTTTTGAGCTATCAGAGAAGATTAAATTCCTAACTCAGTTATAATTGGCCTAACAAGTTCAGTTTGCTAATTTTAAATTATTTCTTGGTGATGAGTATGACAATAATGTTTTTGGATCGCAATAACAAATATGTGTCGCTTCTATCTATCTATCGTCATCTTCAGACTGATCTGTTTCACTTTATATATATATATATATATATATATGTGTGTGTGTGTGTGTGTGTGTGTGTGTGTGTGCGTGTGCGTGTGTGTGTGTGCGCGTGTGTGTGTGTGGCGTGTGTGTGTGTGTGTGTGTGTGTGTGTGTGTGTAGTAGTAGTAGTAGTGTCTCTAAATGTCACTTTCATTTTATAAAACTGTTAACAGCTGTACAAGTGTGACACTATCTCACGCGGTGATGCTTTCCCTTCTCCCGCGGAGATACTTTCCTTTGGTTGGTTTAAAGCAACGGAGAGAGAAATTGATATTGGTGATATTATTAGTGTTTTATTGCGCCACGCGATGTGAGCTTAGGAAAAAAGTAATAATTTTAGTACCATCAAGTGCTTCTAAAAACACGGGAGCATAAAATTTAATTATTTATGAAAATAATCATTTCTCTATCATGTTTTTATAAAGATCGCTGCTTTTATGTTTTTATATACATTTCTCTTCTTTTGGAGTTAAAATGTTGATTCCGCTAATTTGAAAACGCGTAGACAAAACAAGTGTCAGAGTGATTTTATGAGGTCACATGAAGGCCAAGTCCACTGTTGAACACAAAAGTCCAAAATAACCCAAGCTGAATGCAGTTCCATGTGTGTTGGCATAATATCATTAGTCGAGCTAAGCCATCCGCAAATCGTGTGGGCGGAGACCGATTTTCATTGGCCGAAGATTGTGAGCCGGTCGGATCCCCAGAGAGGATGGAAATTGGTGATAAAAATAGATGCTCGACACGAAAACATTCAGTTGAAGAACAGTTTGAGTTGGAGCTGCTATCAGTCAAAATGTATCAACTGGGGAAAATGTCTCCAGCCGGGAAGTCATGACCAATGGCTGGTCGCCCACCATAGAACATATGACTAAAGTGTTAATTTCGAATGAAGCCTGTCGCAAATTAACTCAATGAAGTTGATTTGGAAAAATGCGCTATCGACATGAATCCCGAAAGAACGTTACTGTTATTTCTTTTAATCACGGGATAATCGAAAATTCTGATTCGTCGTTCGCTCAACTTCGGCAAACTCCGTTAAACTCCGATAAGGACCCGTAAGAACTTTGCTGTTTTAGATGTTACATAGGAAAATTGACAATCCTGTGTATAGAGAATTAATGAAAAGACTTCAGTGAGATACGAGAAAAGATTTAGTGAAATTTTGAAGAGATCTCAACGCTAACGAAACTTAGACAAAGCATTTCATTTAACGATTGGAAGCTATGATGCTTTTTGGCGAACTTTCTTTCTCCGTTGCAACCGGCATTTTAAACGATTGTATACCATTTTCGATACTGTATTTTTGGGAAGAAAGAAAAACGTTTTTCTTTATATAAAGAAATTGTACGTAACTCTCCAGGCGTGTTCTGCTTGTTTGTTTATTTTATTAATTTTATTTTGTTGCCATGTTTATTTTCTTTCAACCCACCAGTGTACACCGTTGCCCGGACTGGCTAAAAGGGACAACTCTCAAGATTTCAAGACGTGACCTCTGGGATCCTAATCACAACGTGGGACAGTGGTCCGTTGTTGCAAAAGAGGTCCAGTAACCCAGCTTTTGTGGCGGAATCATCAGACGGGATCGTCCCGACCAGCGACAGCGACCAAACCAACCGTACAACCGGGTGGCAGTGTCTCAACTGGGATGGTCACGAGCGTAATCGAGAACGAGCGTCACATTAGACTGACGGCCAGCCCGGCATGTGGCTTCTCATCTGGTGCCGTTTCGACCAGGATCTGTCCTGAGGGCAGCAGCCAGCCGGCGTGTAGATTGTTACGCAAGAACTGACTTTTATACATGCTGATTATTACGTATATTTTGTTATCTGTATGAATTTATGACTTTGCATATGCACTCATACAGATTCTTATTTATTTTATGTTTAACGATGTTTAAACAGTACTTTTTTCAATTGAAATAGCACCTAGTGATAATATCCTCTCCTATTGAAAAATAAGCATATAAAATGAAAGTATTAATAAGAAAGAAGAAAAAGTAAACATTCAGTAACATAGTACGATCAAGTCCAAAATCTGTTGACTGTGTTTGGGGAAATAAGACACTCCTATTCCTCTAGATACATATATAAAACTCTCCATACATTTCGTTAAAAGTAGAAATCCAAACAAATACTTGATAATTTATGAAATCAGTTTAAATCAATTCGACATAAAAAAAAACCCACTCATCTTTTATGTATTCTATGTTCAGGAAAGAAAAAAAAAAGAAAGCATGTGTACTTTCGTTTATTTGTCGAGCATAGCATTCTTCTGCGTGTGTGTGTATATATATATATATATATATATATATATATATATATATATATATATATATAAGAGAATGAAAGGGGAGTGATTATGACAGCAGACTACTATTCTTATTTATAAACAATCGTAGACAATGGAGAATTTTAAATTGACAAATAGGAAAACCGGATGAAATACAAAACGTACTCAGCTGGATAGCAACAAAAAGTATCATGTGTGTTTTGATTGATTTTATAAGAAAATCTAAAGCAGACGCTAATAGCATCTGGTTTAAGTTAAAGGCACTGAGTCATATTCATGATAACATTTTGAAAATGTTTCAAATATTAAATCAGTTCCATTAAATATTTTGCTATTTTTAGAATCGTTATCACAAGTGATTTTAAACTATAAAATTTATTCCTGTCTTTTGTAATAATGATCTGTAAGATATTTCGTGTTCACCTCAAATGTTCAACCTTCTTTTGTAGAGAAGAGTATAGAATCTCTTGCATACTTTGTTTTTGCATAATAAGCTTGAAAAATTGGTGATACTGATTGAATCTTATTTCATATGTTTGTAAGCATGATCTGAGTAAGTAACCATCTCAAATATTTCTGACTATTTTATTTTGTGTGACTACAACTATTTTCATATTCTTAACAAGTTGGCTTTATTTTCAAAATCTGAACCTGTTATATTCATAAATTTGAACCTGACCGTGCATTTCGACTTAATCTATTTTTTTACTGCGGCAATGTTGTCTTCTTTTGACTTTTCTCGATGAAAATGAAGATCATGTAACATCTGATTACCTATTTTCATTGGCACCAGAACTTCACGAACATAAAAACAAATAGAATGCCAGATCATACAATGCAGCTGTGGAAATTGCCATTATAGGAGCGTCGGTCATGTCGGGTAGAAGGCCATTTAAAAACATAACCTACAATCCACACATTTTAAAATATCAGAAGTTTGAAATTTGCATGTTGAAATGTGAAAGAATAAAACGTTTCGTTTTGTAAGTTAAAGTAAAACTTTATTAAGTGAACAGAATAACAACTTCGTAAGAATTAAAATAATCAAATACAAAATGTATGTAGTTATTTAAAATGTGTGCGTTAAATGTTCAAAGAGAAAATGTAAGTAACTAAATGTTCTTGAGAAAAAGTATTAAGTAACTAGACTACTAAAAGTCTGTGTTCTTTTTATCGTTTTTGGCCTACAAGAGAGTGAAAGGGACAGTCAAGAAATAAAGGAGGTTGTACTCATCAGTCGTTAGATTTTAAGTATCATTTGAAAATATTAAGTTGTTTTCTTTGACGGCTTGTGAGTAAAGTCGATGAAAGCAAAATTAGGAGAAAGAATGACTGTATATCGACGAGGCATAACAGAGTCGGCGTCTTAAAATTTCTTCCTTACATTGTAACGAGCTCCTTATAAATTTACCGCTCCCATATCGGACTAATTAGACCTGTCAAGGGACATGGTTAAGTAGTTAATTCTAATCATGTGACAGCATACCCATTTTTACATGTTAAAAAATTTTGACCGGTGTGATAGATCAATTTGCTATTTCCTATCCAATCAAAATCCAGAATCTTATTTTCCAAACTGACTTGGGGAATTTTCCTTGATCTGGGTTGTTCCATAAATGTTTTCAGTCTAACATATTAATTTTTGTGGGTGTGTTTTTTTTTGCGTTTTAGTTAATTATTGGATGATGTAGAATGTGTATACTATATTATGTAAGAGATTCTATATTCTTGCTTATTCTTGCTTATCTTTCAGTAACGATCTACAAAACTTTAAATAAAAGATCGATTGTCATCCTTTTCTTATTTTTTTTTATAAGCCTTTCACCCCGAGCAAGGCATGTCAATGTCACTACTGCGCAGGGGGCTACGTAGAGTGGAGAAAGGATGATTAAATATAGGAAATGTTAGAGGGTGGGTGATAGGCGGGTAAGGATACCGAGAATGAGGGTTGGGTAGATGAGAGTGTTCTGAGAATAATTGGGAGTTAGTGTGATAGGAGGTGTCTATTGACCCTACATTTAAACACCTGGAGATTATAACTGTCGGGAAAGCAGACTTGTGGAAGGGAGTTCCACAGGCGGGAAGAAGAGAAAAGAAGCTGTTGGAGTAGAATTTACGATTACATCTTATTTGTTTAACTGTAAAAGGGTGGGACCTTGTTGCTAATCTAGTATCTCGTGTAAATTCGTGCTTAGGCGGCACCAGTGATCTAAGCTCATCGGAGCAGTAGCCATGAAAGTACTTGTAGAAGAGGCACAAGGAAGCCACATCACGCCGGAGAGAGAGCGGTTGCAGCCGGTCTGCCAAGTCAGTATCAACCACGTTACAGATCCTCCTTTGTATTTTGTCTAGAAGCCCAAGGAGAGCAGCAGAGGCATCCGACCAGATATGGCAGCAATATTCAATACACGGGCGGATGGTAGATTTGCATATGTGCAGAATAGATTCAGGTGGGAAAAACTTCCGGGCCCTGCATAGGGAGCCGGCTTTCATAGCAGCAGATTTGGCAATGGATTCGATATAGTCATTCCATTTGAAGTCCGCCGAAAGTGTAAGGCCAAGGAGGCGTAGTATTTTACTCTCTGGGAGGCTAGCCTGTCCCATGCTAATGGGAGGTAGATGCGATTGTCTATGGTGGTTAGTTGATAACAGCTTCGTTTTAGAGGCATTGAAATTTACCAGCCATTTCCTACCCCAGGCCACTACGGATTGGAGGTCCCTTTCAAGTACGGCAGCGAGGTTCACTTTGTCGTCCACACCTGGTTTCTGATCGATGCGAGAGTAGATTGTTGTGTCATTGGCATACATGCCAACTTGGGATCTAATGGTGTCGGGGAGATCATTAATGTAGATCATAAAGAGTGTGGGACCTAGGATAGAACCTTGAGGGACGCCCGCGTTCGTATGGTAGTTTTGGGAGGCAGGCGCACTTAATACCACCTTCATTGTGCGGTTAGAGAGGAAAGACTGGATGAGGTCAAACAGATGTCCAGTTATCCCATAGCTCCGCAATTTGCACAAGAGGCCAGCATGCCAGACCCTGTCGAATGCTTTGGAGATATCCAAGGCAACGTTTCGGGCTTCACCATTCTTGTCGAGTGCCCGGTATATGTACTCGGTAATGGTCGTTAGCATATGAGCAGTAGACCTGGTGAAGCGAAACCCGTACTGTTTGTCAGAGAAAAGCCCGTTGGCCATGAGATGCTGAATCACCTCGGCGTTGATAATGGCTTCGAAAACTTTGCCAAAGATTGGAAGGAGACTAACAGGACGGTAATTGGCGGGGTCTGAGGGTTCGCCAGAATTCTTAAATATAGGAACTACGCAGGATGACTTCCAACAGGCAGGAAAGCAGGAAGCAGATAGGCAGAAGTTATAGAGTTTAGAGAGGACAGAGGAGAGTTCTGGGGCACATTTCTTCAGTATTATGACTGGGATTCCGTCACCGCCGCTCGCTTTGTGTGGGTCAATTTGTGCAATTATCTTGGCGTTGTTCTCTTTAAAGTTTGATCACACTTAGTAAACCCATACTCATTGCGAGAGCTTATCTCCTTGTTTATTGTTGAAGTGATAAAAACAGGAAAACTTGAGACTATGTAATTTGGGAAATGTATAAATACATCTCATCTCTATCCAGCTATGGATTAAGTAGCAGTAAAAATTTCCTTCTTTAGAGTTTGTTGGCAACAATCTACTTCAGAAAGAATTGACCTTCTGGGAAAATATTGTTTAATCAATGATCTTTCAAAAGAGAGTTGATTGCCTAAGCGTAAGCGTTTAACTGATTGAAGCTGAATTGAATGTTGAATCCGTGAATTTTTACTGGTGCTACTATAGCATAAGGACTACCACAATATATGGTTTACCACGTGATCCGCTCATATAATAAGAATGAAATGAAGCTTTTAAATCAGAATGCACTTTGGCCTGGACCATATAAGACAAATTTCAGAATTCAGGGATAATTCAGTGTGTTGCCGAAGGAATTTTATAGAAGAGTTATATTGGCAGAGAAAATAATAGATGCTTTTTAAGAGAACATATACAATATCATACTATAGTTTGATGCTGCGTTAGTCCTAACGGTAGAAAAACGGGACTTAAACCTCATACAATAGTATATAAATATAACGTTATAGTAGCACTCTTTTATATTACTTTCATTTCCCCTTACGCAAATTACCTGAAACAATTCGTTTTCGGTCCCTTTCAATTTACAGCCAATCACGTTATATATATATAAGCCAGGCATTTTACTGCCACTGTTGTGCAGAGGGTTACATTGAAGGACTGAGAGGTTGCAGCGGGTGTCAGGAAGAGAGTAGAAGGAAGAGAATACTGATGAGAATGGGATAGACGAAAAAAAGCATTAGAGAGAGGATGTTAGTGAGACAGGAGATGACTTTTGACTTTACATTTACATTCTTGGAGATTATAGCTGTCGGGAAAGCAAGTATGCGGAAGGCAATTCCACAGACGGGGAGTGCGAGAAAAGAAAATGCTGGAGCCGAATTTGCGTTTACAATATATCGGTTTCACAGTAAAAAGGGTGGGACCTATTTGCTAACTTGTTGCTCGAGGAAATTCATATAGAGCAGGTACCAGTGTGCTACGTCTATCGAAGCAGAAGCCGTGAAATTATTTGTAGAATAGACACAGGAAAGCCACACTGGGTCGGAGAGAAAGCGACTGTATCCTAGCTGTCAAATTGTGATCGATTACATTACAGATTCTTCGTTGGATTTGGTCGAGGACACCTAAGTGGATAACAGGAGCACCCGATCAGATATAGTAGCAATGTTCAATGCACGTGTGGATGGTAGATTTGTATATGTGCATGATTATTTAGGACAATAAAAAATTCCTGGCCCTACACAGAGAACCGACTTTCTTAGCAGCGGATTTGGGTATGGATTCTATATAGTTATTTTACTTGAAGTTTGATGTGAGAGTTAATCCGAGGTGATGCGGCGTTTTACTTTCAGGGAGAAAAGCCTGATCCATGTTAATGGGCGGGAGGAACTATTGTTTGTGGTGGTATTAGGTAGCAGCTTCGTTTTGGAAACATTAAATTTAACGAACCATTTCTTACCCCAGTCTACGCGGATTGGAGATCGAGGGCCTGGCGTATATACTAAGTAATGGTTGTGAGCATATCTGCAGTAGACATGGTGAAGCAGAAGCAAATACTGTTTGTCCGAGAAGAGTCTGTCGGCTGTGAGGTGTTTTACCCCCTCGGCTCTGATAGTGGCTTCTAACACTTTGTCAAAGATGTGTAGGAGTCTGATAGGGAGATAATTAGCGGAGTCAGAGGGTTCTCCATTGTTTTTATATATAGGATACACAGAGAAGGTTTCCAGCAGGTAGGAAAGTAAGAAGCAGAAAGGTTGTAGTTATAGAGTTTAAAGAGAAAAGAGGAGAGTTCAGGAGCACATTTCTTTAGGACAATGATGGGTATTCCGTCGTCACCGCTCGCTTTATGGGGGTCAAGGCTTAGAAATTATTTTGGAGACCACCCAAGGAGTAATTAGTATGTCAGTCTGTTGAGCCTGGGTTCAGAGAGGGAAGTTTAGTACAAATAATCCAGACGAGTCCAGTGTCAAGTAAGTGGAGAAAGCGCAAGCGAAGCATTCAGCCTTGTCTGTTGAAGAGGTGAGGACCTAAAATTCTTTTATTAGAGGTGGGGATTGAGGGCTTACTGTTCTTCAGCACGCTTTTACAGAGCCGAACTTAAGGGATGCTATGCGTTGCTTTACTCTAGCTGCAAATATCAGCTTAGCGCCTTTAAAAAGCTTTTTGCATTCATTGCGAGCCGAGGCAAAAAGGCGCCTGTTATGTTTTGACGCGTGATTCCGTTAAAGCCGAAAGAAGTCATTTCGGTGATCGACTGCAGCTGAGCAGGCAGGGAAGAATCAGGGGGATGAGTGGGACGTAATGCTCAACTTTCTGGAAGGGATGAAAGCATCTAGGCCAACTTTGACCCATAAAGAAACCTCAGTCGCACAGTCTTCAATAGGAAGGCTAAATACTTTATTCCAAGGGAGTCATAATCGGCTCTTTGGTAGCAGTAAGATTTTCTGCTGGTTTGATGTTCCTGGGTGGGGTGGAGGCGGAAGGAGATATTGACGGAAACTAACGCATGGTCAGAGTTTCCCACAGGGCAGAGTTGCTTGACATTGCAAGAGGCAGGGGTGGAGGTAAAGCACAGATCTAGTAGTGAGTCGTGTTCGTTAGGTTTATTACAAAAACGCGTGTGGAACTCCACCACCTGCGTAAGGGACTGAATGATAGAAAGATTCTTAGTGTGTACACCAGCAAGATCTGTGTCAGATTTATATATATATATATATATATATATATATATATAAGTCAAAATGCTAAAAAGCCAACCAACAGCGCTACCCGGGTTTTCACCGTGATGTCTTCTTAGGTAAGTGGAAGAAACCTCACGATCAACACCGAGGTAGCGTAAAATAAAAAACAAATAAGAAACGTACCTCAATTTGACATGTTTTATTTTTATCAAAACTTGATCAAAGATCCTAAGAGAAATATAAGACAATCCCAGTATATTTTTATATGATTTTGGCTTAGTTTTCTATTGCTCAGGTACGTGTTATATGTATTAAAGCAAAATATTTTTTGCTAAATATAATTGAGGAATATTTATTCTGGGAGAGTGTGTAACAATGTGTATTTGTGAAGGAACCCTTGCTACAAAGTCAACAGTGAAAAAATATGTACGTTGAGGTTTCATCGAATGATATTAAAAACCGAGTCTACTAGAATCTTGCGTTTTGGCAGACGTTCTATTTCATTTTACATCAAAAGTACGTGGTAAATAATATTGATTGTAATTATTCCAACATAATGAAAAAGAATAAAATAACCGTGTTATGCTAAAATATTTTGAAAACATAACATTACGACCAATTATAATCATGCGATGTAAACATTACATTACTTCATCATCTTTTTACAAATCCATTATTCATGAATATAATTTGTTTATGTAATACATAAAATTAAATTAAATATTACTAAACCATGTTCGAAAATATATAATAAATACTTTAATGAAAAATCCAACAAAAACAACTTTCTTATGTCTAGCTTCGTCCCATGGAAACACAGAATGATGACGACATCACACATTACACGCACACATTCATTCGGGAATATATATTTAAAAAGGTATCTCTTTCCAAATAAAAATTTATCACCATCCTACACGGATATGATGTCTACAGGCATCCCGCAAACGCATAAATATACATTTGAATATATATTTGAATTAAGTTTAAAGTCCAATATACACCAAGGCAGACAAGCGTTTTTTTCACAACAACATACATACGCTGTTACGCACTTTCCCATCCGAAATACATTTCACACGTATTCTAAATATATCTATTGTTTTAATATCCATAATAAATATCTGGCCCACATGAACTAACAGGAAATCATAAGATATTAGTTTCCTGTGTGTCTTAATATTTCTCTCTCAATCTTTGATGAAGCATTAATAAAAGTGAAACACGTAAGTTTGAGGTTAGTTGATTATTTCTTTTTTATTTTAACATGCTTTCGTATTACTATTCATATTTGGACACACACACGTGTGTGTGTGTGTGTGTGTGTGTGTGTGTGTGTGTGTGTGTGTGTGTGCGCGCAGTAGTTAAGTTGAGTTCGAATTCAAAGCGAGATTGTTTTTTGACTTATGCGCATATAACACTGTGTTAACTACTAGATCTCGTGAAAACTCCACTTGGCGCGAGAACCTCAGCTATAATGCAAATATCTGTGACCGATATTCTACTTTCTAATTACAAATGACACGTCCTACATCCAAATCGAATTTTTCAATAACCTGTTTATATCTAGTTTAGTACCCCCGATCATATTCCCTCATTAGAAGGAAACTAATTGTTGTTAGTATCAAAATAACCTATATCTCATATATAAATTGTTTCTTAAATCTGTATTTTTTCGTTTTTTTTTTTTTTTGTTTTTTTTCCTCACTTTTTGGCGTTCATGCTTCATTTGGATTCTAACAAAGTTAAAACTTTGTTAATTCTCCACTTCTGGAAGTTTGTGTTTTCTGTTTTATTTTTCCTTTTTTCTTTTTTTTTTTAGGAGTAGATAGTTCACACTATCGCCCGGTCCATGATCCTCCCACGTCTATTGAACTGGAGCAGAGGCTTGCACCTTGTTTCGTGTTTAGGATGTGGTTTCCGGCTTTCTCTTCTCTCGCTTCAGACCTTGGTATTGGTGCTTCCGTGTGTTTCCTGCGATCTGGCCTGTTGGTGGCACCGGCTCATCACTGTGAGGTTACCGGGTTGGCAGTTTACTGGTTGCTGCCTCCGACTGGTAGTTAGGAGCCCTAACTCTTGCGTAGCGTCAAGAGCGGCTGCTCTGATCAACAGTTGTATAATATCGGGGTTCTTGTAGTGCCATGTCGCGCATGGATAGGTGTCCCTGCAAGCGCTTTCTGTGGGCAACCCCGAGGCCACACCTTGGTGCAGCCTTAGCCAGCACAGATCGTGGATAATGACCGCCTGTATCCTCTACACTAGGTCCCTTTCTACAAACAGAATCATGACTAAACAAATCAGAAATGACCCTTAACTAGTTAAATCCAAACCACCTAAACCCATTAACCTTTCCTTTACTAATATCCGGGGCATTCGTACTAACTTTCCTAGTGTAGAAGCTTTCCTGCATGAAAAGTCCCCTGACATCCTTGCGCTCTGCGAAACTAACCTCAACTCAGCTATTCCCTCCTCTGACCTCTTCATCCCTGGTTACCTTCCTCTTTTAAGGAAGGATTCCACTGTCCACATGCATGGGCTGGGTGTCTATGCCAGTGAACACCTCCACAATAGCTAGGCTGACTTCACTCGAATCTACTGACCACCAATACATGTCTCCTCCTGTCTCTCCTCAGTTCGGTTAGTTACCTCTCCTTTCTTCACCGTTCACCCTCCTCTCCTGACTGCTCCCTACTAGATAGCATTGCTGACGACATAGATAAGGCTATTTCCTATCACCCATTCGCCCACATATTTGGATTTGGAGACCTCGATGCTCATAGCTCTGAGTGGCTTGAAAACGCCGTTACTGATCCAGCGGGCATTCACGCCATGAACTTTACTATTTCCCAATCCCTTACGCAAGGGGTGGACTTCCCCACTCGCTTACCAAGCACTCCCTCGGGTCATTCCTCACTACTCGATATATGGTTCACCTCTGCGCCTGACGCCTGTCAAGTCTCGCAGCTTTGCCCTCTCGGCAACTCCGACCACGCTGTAGTCTCTCTCAGTATCTCTTTCCAATCTCACTCCCTTCAGGAGCCCCCTACATATAGGACCTCCTACCTCTACCAAAAAGCTGACTGGGATGCCTTTCGTGATTTCCTCTGCGACGTCCCTTGGGGAAAAGTGTTCGACCTATCAGTTCATGACTGTGCCTCTGAGGTCTCGTCATGGGTGAAAGCTGGCATTGATGCCTTCATACCCACCAGGAAGTATTGCTTAAAACCACATTCCTCTCCGTGGTTCTCTCCGGCCTGCTCAGCTGCCATTGCCCACAGGAACCATTACTTCTGTCTATTCCGGAGACAGTCAACTGATCACAATAGGCGCCTGTTCATATCTACTCGCAATGAGTGCAAGAGAATCCTAAATGACGCCAAACAGTTGTTTGCTGAGAGAAAGCGACAGCACATAGCTGACCGCAAGTTCGGCTCCAAGGACTATTGGAGGATTTGTAAACGAGTGCTCAACAATAGGAAATCCTCAATACCGCCTTTAATCCATGGATTTGAGGTTCTCACCTCTTCTGCGGACAAATCTGTGTGCTTTGCCCACAGATTCTCCTCCAACTCCACATTCGACTCGTCCGGAGTACGCCCACCCGACTTCCCTATTTGAACTGAGGCCAAACTGCACGACGTATATATTACCCCGACAGTATTATCCAGAGTAACTTCAAAACTCGACCCCCATAAGGCGTGTGGAGACGATGGAATCCCGGTGAGGTGTGCTCCTGAACTTTCCCCTGTCCTCTCTAAACTATGTAACTACTGCATTTCTGCTTCCTGCTTTCCTGCATGCTGGAAGTTCTCTTCAGTCGTTCCTGTTTTTAAGAATTGTGGTGAACCCTCGGACCCATCCAACTATCGCCCTATCAGTCTTCTACCGATATTCGGGAAAGTGTTAGAGGCTATAATCAATGCTGAAATAGTTCATCATCTCACCGCCAACAAACTGTTCTCTGGCATGCAATATGGATTCCGCTTTGACAGGTCCACGGCCGACCTGCTAACAACCGTAACGGAGTACATGCTACAGGCCCTTGACGAGTTTGACGAGGATCGCGCGGTTGCTCTGGACATCTCCAAGGCTTTCGACAGGGTTTGGCACTCTGGCCTCCTATGCAAACTACGCGGTTATGGTAATACCGGTCGCCTGCTTGACCTAATCCAATCTTTCTTAAATACCCGGAAATATTTAATATTATCAAAGTTTTCCTGTCAAATAAATATTTGGAATCATTCAGCATTGCGAAAATGATATGCAGTACACATATACCATATATTTTAACTTAGAAGTTGACCTTTATATAAGATGTGATCAAAAACTAATTAAATCTCAATGATTTTACCCTATATGTGCTATGATTATTGCGAAATAGGGTTACTTATTGTATCCCTAGGAATTCAAAATAAAAACAGATTCTATGTTATTTTTCACACACAAGTCCACTCAACAGGGAATCTACGTTACATCACGTGATCTCTTGTTAATATAGATTCTTCTTCTACTTTTCTATATCTAAACACTAACAAACATCTTGGTGTATTAGAGGCCATTTAATTGTACTTATTCAACAATCACAAAATACCGCTAATAATAATAAGATCATAGTAGATTTCACTTTCAACATTTATTTCGCAATCATGAGTAAATGATTATATTTTCTCAGCTGAGCTTGCATGGTTACAGAGTTGATTTCATTGAAATCGAATTATTCTTCGAATCAGTAGATTTATTATGATGTTATGTCATAAATGTATCAGGTAGAAATTGTTTTATTTATTTCATTACCATTTTATTTGATAATGTTCTCTTTATTTAGCTGAGGCCGAGGTAAGTCTACTGAAAAATATCAATGGAGATTTAATTTTTTTTAATTGTACCATAAGTTTCTTCTTATACACATAAATATAAGATAATTATTTTTTTTTTAATCATTTCACTCCGAACAAAGCAGAAATACCACTGATGTGCAGGAGGCTACATAAATGTAAAAAGATTAAGTAGAAAAGAGTGAGGAGTACAAACTAGTTAGAAAGGTACAATAGAAAGCTGAGAAAGCAGGTGCGATGAGAGATACAGAGGTGGAGAGAAAGGGAAGGTTATACGGTGGTGGAGAGAGAGCTAGAGTCCAGTGGTTAGTAGATGAGTATTGACTTTGCATTTAAATTTCTGGAGGTTGTAGCCGTCAGGAAAGCAAGAATACGGGAGCGAGTTCCACAGGCGGGAAGTGCGAGTGAAGCTGCAGGAGTAGAATTGTCGTCTGCATTTGGCTAACCTGACTGTGATTGGGTGGGACCCAGTTGCCAGTCTGGTTACACAAGTAAACACCTGTTGAGGAGGCACCAGTGACTTAAGTTCCTTCGAGAAGAAGCCATGAAAGTATTTATAGAACAGAAAAATGGAGACCATATTTCGACGGTGGGGAAATGACTGCAGTTGAGCCGACAGATCAGTACCTATCACATTACAGACTCTCCTTTGAAGCCTGTCAAGAACACTGAGGAGAATGGCAGGGGCGCCTGACCATAAATGGCAGCAGTACTTCATGCACGGACGGATGGTTGACTTGTATATATGCAGGATGGATTATGACTTACAAGTATATTCTCATTTAGTGTTATGCTGATATGGGTACGAAATAGAATAATTTTAATGTGATTTGTTGACTCTAAAAGAAAGTTTTTTTGTGTGTCACTAATATATTAATTCAGCTGAGGTTTGATATGTTCGTTTTACATGGGTTTTCTGTTCCCGTATTTGTGATAACGTTAAGCTTGCGTTTTAATATAGTTTATCTAATGTATTTACTGGAAACTGTAATAGATACCTTAATGTGTTGTATTTAAAATATATTTATGTTCACCTTGTAATTACTTGTATTGATTTACCTGGGCAGGATAAAGATTTCATCGAAAATTGTATATAATGCAGTAAATGTTTGTTGGCGATTAAGAATATGCGATTATTTTTCTATATTTAATGTCGGAAATAATAAGTAAAAGAAAATGTTAGAAATTAATTTTCCAGTAGTCTCTCTATATATATACATTCACAAGGCATATACAGATGATTTTTTTTAGATGTACCGTGGTATGTAGAAATAATGTGACTTATATGTATATAGTGCTGCCTAGAAATAAACAGTGATGTTTAAAATCAAATCAAACACCCATAGAAAACGCATGTCAATTAGCTAGATAAATTGTCGCCATTTTGTAAGCGCGTTGTTTGAATTTTTTTTCATTTTGCTGACAGCTCAGTATAGAATTTTCAGTTGAGCGCCATGACGCAATTTACACCACCAAAAATTTGGAAACAGCATTCTGCATTCCTTGGTATTTGCGTTGGAAAATCGAATACGAACATTTCAGGGTATTTGAGTGTCAACTGGAGGGCAGTTCAGAGATTTTGCAAAGATTTGGATGATATATCCAATCAACATCTTGATATTTTAAGTGGTTACTTGTGATGGCGACGTGATATATCTATTCGTCTACCAAGAGGAATTCTTTCTCAAAACAGAGCCTACATCCACGGTTTCGAAAATTTATTGTTTCGCTGGGTTTAGAAAGGGCTTTCTGGAAGATAATATATCTAGCAACGGTACTCTGGATCATGTCACACAAAGCAGAATAACCTAGTCATAAATGTCAAACAATTTTCTGAGACGACATCACCCCTTACATATATTTTACTCCCCAGTTTGCAACCAAATTGAATATTATGCATAGGGCGCAGTTGAACTCGATACCAACAAAATTAAAAGTAGCACCAAAGATCTGAAGGCAAGGATTATAGCAGCATTCACCAACCTAATTAAGATACCCGCCCAGTAGAAATAAAAGAGATTCCAATATAGTCCAGAAGACTTAAATTAATCTAATATCAATTTAGTTAAATATTATTTTATTATTTTTGGTATATATATATATATATATATATATATATATATATATATATATATATATATATTATTATTATTATTATTATTATTTTTGGAAAATATATATATATATATATATTATTATTTTTGGTAAATATATATATATATATATATATATATATATACATGCTAAAATGAGATATCAATGTAATTTTATGTTTTGCTGAATTGAGAAGACAATTAATATTTCGTATCCTGTTTAACTCGCGCACATAACACACATATACACACACACACAAAATACACATACACACACACAAACACACACACACAGACAGATGTCGTCAATTAGTAACTTGAGAGTAGCGCACAAATCTGCGTTTAAGCGTCAACGGACAGTCACTAGAACGTAGTGACATAAGTCTCTACTTTTATAGTTTCATATGCTCTGTCACTGATTTTTGATCAATTTACGCATAATATAGCATAATTCGAAAACAGTATGTTTATTTTATACATACATACACACGCAAATACATGAAATTCAACGTGTAAATCTTCAGCTCATTGAAAAACTTACTTGACTTTACGAAATATTTTAATAACTTCAGTTATATTATGGCTTAGATTATCTAAGATGTGATACCATAATTCCCTGAAGTTCATTTCTTATTACCTTTCGAAAAAAACTGTAGACATATTAACTTATATAAGTACATTAATAGAACCGCTGATGAAACATAAAGATTATCATATTTCTGATAACACATATACACTAATATATTATATGTGTGTGTTGGTAATCAGAAAACAAATTATATATATATATATATATATATATATATATATATATATATATATAGCATAATGATAATCCACGTATAGTCTTAATATGTATATGAAAAACTACCAAAAAGTTGTATGATAAAAATGTATTTTTTGACTATTTATTTATTTCTATTCTTATATATATATATATATATATATATATATATATATATATATGATATTTCAGACCGGCGTCGGCCTTTCATCAGAAACATTTTTCTTTTGTTTCTGATGAAAGGCTGAGGCCGGTCTGAAATATCAAAATTATATATATGTATATATATATATATATATATATATATATATATATATATAGAAATAAATAAATACTCTCAAAAAATATATTTTTAGCTTACAAGTTTTTACTAGTTTTTCATATATATATATATATATATATATATATATACAAACACCATATGCATAATTTAGATAACAATATATATTTTAATATAAATCTATGAAAACCTATAATCTATGGAAAAGTTTCGTGTGACTGGTTTCGTCCTTTCTTCCGATGCAGTCCCAAATACATTTTACGTTTCATTTCTATATACACCGTATACTTCTACCAGATTATATTTTATATCCATCATCTGTGGAGGCGATCGCATCAGGCGGCACATGTGGAAAATGCCATAAAACTTTACCACTGGATATCACAAGCTTTGTGATTTAGATTGCTTGGGCGGAACCGTTGACAATCCGCCGATAATTGCATTATAAGAAAATCACAAATCTAATGGTAATTTTCAGCGAGTTGGTCTCGAAGTTTTTTTAATTAGATTAAATAGGCACTTCTATCCGCCGGCTCATACTCCTCCTTCTTCTTTTAGACTGTACTATAGATGCAGGTCTGTTATCTTGTCTAAGAAGGAGCTCTCGGTTTCTTTCCTCTTGTCCGGTTCTAGTGTTTGTGCTGTCGGAAGCTTTTTGCAGTATTTGTGGATGGTGGCAACGTCTTTTAATTCTGAGAGAACCGGACTGGCTTTTCCTGCTTGCTGCTTCCGATTGGTAGTTTAGAGCCCGAACTCATGCATAGCATGATGAGAGGCTGTCCTGACTAACAGTTGAAAAATATTGACGTTTGATGTAGTACCATGTCACGTATGGATAGATGTCCTTGCATGAACATCCGGTGGCCAACCCAGAGGCCACATTATGCTACAGTCTGTGCCAGTCTCTTTCCCACACATGCTGCATACAGCGACCGACATATTCTACTTAGACCTCTCTCGCAATAAAACTGACCATGAATACACACTATCATAATTGAAAAAATAAACTAGCTAAATCAAAATCACCCCAACCCATCTCTTTCACTAACATACGAGTTATACGTAACTAATTTCACAGTTTTGGATATTTCCTTCAAGTAAGCTCACCTGAAATCGTCGCCTCCTACAAATCTAACCTTGCTCCTTCTACCCTCTCTTTGGAATCTACGTCCCTGGTTACCTCTCCCTTCTCAGGAAGGATTCTAATGTCCACATGCATCGCTAGGGTGATCTTTCTTGAATCTCAAATTTTTCTTATATGTGTCTTCGGCTCTCTCTGCTAAGCTCAGTTAGCTATCTCTTCTTTTCTTTCTGTACCGCTCCCATTCATCTCCTGTCTGACCCGTTCTAGACATCATCTCCAATAATATTGACAAAACCATTTCCTTTCATTCGTTTGCCTATATATTTGTGTTTGGCGATTTTAACGCCCATCACGCCAATTGGTTGGAAAAACTCGGTCACAGAACTTGCTGCTATCCACATCATTAATTTTTCTATCACTCACCCCCTTACGCAAGTAATGGAATTCTCATACTTTTTTATAATAAAACAAATGGACCTGACTCTTTGCTAGACATCAGATTTACTCCCATCCCTGACTCTTGCAATGTCAAACAACTCTGTCCTCTCGAGAACTCTAACCATGTGGTGGTTTCATTCATCTCCTTCGACTCCCACTCCACCCAAGAACCTCAGACTAGCAAAATACTTTACCGCAACCCAAAAGCTGATTGGGACTCTCTCAGGGATTTCCTGTGTGACGTCCCTTTGAACAAAGTAGTTAGTCTTTCCGTTGAGGACTGTAAGGCTGGGGTCTTCAATTGGATTAAGGCTTGCATGGAAGATTTCATCCCAGCCAAGAAGTTAAGAGTTAAATCCCACTCGTCTCCCTGGTTGACACCTGCTTGCTCGGCCGCCATCGCTCGATGAAATTATTTCTTCCAGCTTTAACGGAGTCATACATCGGGCCATAACACACATCTTTTTCACACTGCTCACAACGATTACAAGCGGCTACTAAAAGAAGCGAAGCTTCTGCTTGTAGCCAGAATGAAGCAGCGCATAACATCGTGTAAGATCGACTCTAAAGACTACTGGAGGCTCTGTAAAAGTGTGATAAGCAACATAACCTCCCCTAATAAACGAATTCGACAACAGAGAAGGATGATTGGATTGCTTGCAGATTCTTCACCAAATCGACAGTGGATTCGTCTGGAGTATCTGTATCTGTCTTCCCACTCCGAACTGAGACCGAACTGAATGTCATCCACACTACCCACTCGGTGGTCTCTAAAATAACTGGAAAGCTTGAACCCCATCAAGCGCGCTTTGGTCACGGAACACTTGTTATTGTGATTAAGAAATGTTCCCCTGAACTATCCTCTGTTTTCTCTAAACTTTATATGCCTCTCTGCTTCTTGCTTTGCTGGCTGTTGGAAGTACTACTCCACGGTTCCTATATATATATATATATATATATATATATATATATATGTGTGTGTGTGTGTGTGTGTGTATATATATATATATATATATATATATATATATATAGTGGTGAACTATCTGAACCCTCTAATTATTGCTTTATCATACTTTTACCCAATTTCGACATGGAGTTCGAAGGCATCATCAACGACCAGGTAGTTTAACATCTCACAGCACAGAATCTCTTCTCTGACAAACTATGGTTTCGGCTTTACCAGGTTTTTTTTCTGATATGCTCACGACCAACACCAGGCTCTCTACAAGAAGGGCGAAGCTTGAACCGTTGCCCTAGATATATCGAAAGTGATTGACAGTTTGGTATAGTGACCTTGTACGTAAGCTTCGTGCCTATGGTATAATTGTACTATTGTTTGACCTAATCCAGTCGCCTCCTCGGATTAGCTCTCACAACAGACCTCAAGAATAAATGGCTATATGGAATCCATTGCTACATCCGCTGCTAAGAAGGTCGGCTCTTTGTTAAGGCCAGAAAGTTTTGTCCCGTCTGAAACCATCCTGCATATATATAAATCCACCATCCGCCTGTGCATTGAATGCTGCCGCCATATTTTGTCGGGGACCCTGCTATCCACCTATGGGTACTTGACAAAATCGAACGGAGAATCTGTAAAGTGATTGATCCTGACTTGGCAGCACAGTCACAGTTAATTTCTCACCGGCGCAATGTGGCTCTCCGGTGTCTCTTCTACGAATACATTCACGATTTCTGCTCCGAAAAACTTAGTTCACTGGTGCCCCCTATATATGAATTTACTGGAACCGCAAGATTAGCAACTAAGACCGACACTTTTACTGTGAAATCATTAAAATATGAACGTAAATTCTACTCCAACAGCTTATTTTCTCGCACTTCCCGCCTGTGGACTTTGCTTCTGTTTACATGCTTCCCTAATATTTACAATCTCCAATTATTTAAAAACAAAATCAATAATCATGTTCTATCTCACTAAATTGCATCCTCTCTCTCAGGGTTCTTTCTCCATCCACACCACTCACATCAAATATTTCTATATGTTATTTTACATTCTTGCTGGATTAATATATATGCACATTTATTTTAACAGATGATATTTTAGAAAAGGTTGTTTACGAGTCATTTTGTTAATATACAAATTTTATTAGTACTTATGACATATATAGCAGTAATAAATCCAGGAAAAAATTGGTAAGTAATTCCAGTAGGTTATAGTAATATTTGATTAAATATTAAAACTGATCTAGCAAAGAGCTCTATTTAAATTTAATTTACACAGCAGTTATTTATCTCATATGTAAACTTCAAATTGACCTGTTGAAGGTAAATGTAAATGTACCAAGCTATCATTTCCTTCAAAGAGAACAAGGTATCTTATAATGTATACATTGAAATTTCAGTAGGGTTTAGAGAAAGATTTATTTTGATAGGCACTCATTTATCAATTTAAAAATAGGATTTCAAACAGTCCGTTCTAGAAAAAATTGTAACTGAATGAAGAAAATAGTAATTTACTAATAATATTGAAAATTATAGGTCTGATTGATAAAGATAATCTGAGGTTATTAGAAAATCATAAGATATCATAATCCAAATATACTGTTAAATCCGAATAGTAATTTGGTTAGAACGATGTCATAAAAATAGATTTAAATTAGTTCAATTTGGGATGAACAAAATCCTTTTTATTTAACGGTCACATTTAACCTAAATATATTGATACTGACTGGTTATAATTTACTTTTATACACGTGATATCCCTGACGTTTATTCCTGCCGTCTATTCTTGACTCTTCGGGCAAGCTGCTTGACGTACTTCCCTCTAATTTTATCATGTAACCTAGTGCTACTAAGTCACTATATCCATTACTTCTGCCTCTTTCCTTTTTTTAACGATCACACTAGAATTTTTTCATTATAAATTCTGTCGTGTTTGATTGAGCGGGCTCTGAAAACCTGTAGCAAGGTGCAATTCTTCAAATGTAAAATATTCAGTTTAGATATATTTCCTCTAGTTTGTCCCCTGAATTATAGGCTATTATATATCAACTTAGTTAATATTTTGATAAGGTTTCCAGATAAATACAGTGGCATAATTCTTTCATAATTCTCTGATAAATTTTGTCTGTCTTGTTTATGAATTTTTCATATTATTTCATTTCCTTTATGATAGCTAAGAAGTTAATAGATGGTGATTAATTATGGAGTCACTTTCTCATAATGCGTAGATGCGTAGATGCTAGAGTAGCTACTGTTTTTTCAAAGTCTACCTTTCTTTCAGAGGGCTTAATCAGGGTGTGAGAGCGTAAATAGTCATCCGTAGACCGATTTGTTTCGTTGTATCACAGCTCATCAGTACGGAGAGACTCCGATTGCTTTTAACCCAGAATTGAAAGCCGACCGAATTGGAAGCAATCAGCGATTCTACCCTGGGCTATGGGCGCTCGATTGAAGGAGGTAGACTTTTAGCATATCATATATTGTACGCCAATAGCCAGCGTGCTTTAATTCATTACTGAATGAGCGGTGAAATTAAAACTATAAAAAGAAATTCAATCACTTCTGAAAGTGAAAAAAAATTAAAAACGAGATTGAAAATTAAAATTGACAGAAATACGATGTGTTACAAAGGGATTATGAAATTGAAGACTGAATTGCTAAATGTCAAAGAAGACACATTCTAGAGTAATATATATATATATATATATATATATATATATATATATATATATATACACACATCATCGCTCATTCAATGAATTGAATTAGAGCGCTCTAGCTATTGGGTGCGTATAATGATATGCGCTAAAATGTCTGCCTACTTTCACCGAACGCCCATAGTCCAGGTGTAAAGTCGGTAGTGTTTCAATTCTGGGTAAAAAAGCAATCGTAGTCTAACCCTACTACTGAGCTGTGATACGGCGAAACAGATCTGTCTGCGGACGACTATATATATATATATATATATATATATATATATATATATATATTATTCGCTACAAAATGATAATGCAATATTTAAACGTAGGAATATTTTTTACAAGCTGCTGTATTGCAGTGAATACAGGATAATTTATTTAGATTAAAAATGTCTTACTGATCTTTTCGTATAATACCATATTCAGAAACATGGATGAACATATTTTGAGATGAATATGAACTAAATGGAATTTTATAGTTGTTATAAACCTAATAATCATCAGTCGCATGCTAGGATGTTTTCGTAGGATAATTGCGCTGCTGAGTCGTTTATTCGAAGTATGAAGATTAATAGCTAAACATATACTCATTAATGCTTAGTGTGTTTTCAGTAAGAGGATTATTGGGAGCCCATCCCTAACAATGTTTAACCAAGGTATATAGCCTTAACTTAAATGACAGAAATGTGGCTGTTGATGCCATTGTAGGAATCATCCAGCTTGGCCGTTAACTTGATTAAAAAAAAATGACTTCAGATCATATCTTGAATCTATTCTATTCCATTAAGAAAAATGGCCGATGCTAATATTACGTTTTCATCTCTCCTTTCAAAGATCCTATTTTAAAGCTGCTGCCTGTCTTTTGGCATAAATTCTTGAAATCTGTTACAAGATTTTTCCGCACTGAATTTCCATCTTGGAAATGAAGTTTGTGTAATGGATAGTGTTTCGGAGCGAGAACTCAGAGAAACAAGTTCAAATTTATTTTGAATTTGTTACGATTACTGGAGCATAAATATATTTGAGAAATCTATGATTTCATCTTCTAATCTAATTTAATCCTGAGTTTAATATTCGGACTGGGTTAAAAAATCGAACTTTTATCTGTAAAAAAGCATAACTAATAAAAAAAAACAAAATTGTCTATGTAAAATACATTCTAAAAATAAATGAACGATTATTTTATATTGAAAGTTTTTGGGGATTATATCTCTGTTTTGAAGTAAAACCCCAAATATTGATAAGCAGCGAAAATTATCACTCAAGCTCTTCAAATAATTTTATCGAAACTCCGGTCGTAATGTGACTTGTTACATTCGTGGCAGTTCTTAATTACACTAAAAACTAATTCTGACAAAAATGTAGATTTTGTTTTTAATATGATCAAATTTATTTGATAAATATACACATCCGCTCAATAAAACCATGTAGCGAGGACAAAAGTACAGAAATTCATAATATGCAATCCTAGAAAATCTTCTATGCCAAAAAATGTTCAAGCATAATTACCTTTAAATACACGAACTATTCCTTTTGCCGACAGTCAATGTTTGCTAGAACTGGTGTACATTCATTCCAACAACTTAAAATGGCCATCAGTATTAGCTTGCTCAGTTCTGAAAAATGTCCAAATTATAAGACTGGTGATCATATTAGATCATATTGGATTTTAATCGAATGTAAGAAGGTCTGTTTTCCTTGGCTGAGGTGAAATATTTTAAAAAAATATGGGGCCACTCATAGTGCGCAGGTGTTACAGTGAGAGAAAAATAAAACAAGACAGAGGGAGTGTCGAACAATGATTAAAGATATATGATGTCCAAGAAGACAGATGTTAATTGACATTGTATTTAAACTTGTATAGATTGTAGCTGTCGGGGAAGTAAGCAAACGGAAAGGAGGTATGGAACCGGGAGGTGCGAGTAGAGCAACTACGCCAGTGGAAGAAGCGTTTAAATTCAAACAGGTGGTAATTAGATGCTAGTCTAGTAGCACGCGTAAGTTCATGTTGTCGAGGCAACAAGAAAAAAGGCACGCCGCAGTATTTGCCATAATAATATTTCTAAATAACGGAACCACATTACGTCTAGGAGCAAGTGAGCGAAGTCGAAATGCTAAGTCAGATTGCAAATGGTTCTTTAAATTTTGTCAATAACTTCAAGTTCAATAGCATGAGCTTCTGATCGGATATGACAACAGTATTCAATATACATGAGAATGGTTCATTTATAAACGTGGAAGATGGACGATGACATAGAAACCTTCCAAAGGATGTTGATTTAAAGTGGAATTTTAAAAAGCTTTTCTTATAGGAACTATTTTTGGGGGGTTTATTGTTCTCTATGTAATGGTATTATTCTGTTGTGGATGCGATCCTCATCTGGAGCCTGTCCACACATGTAAAAATGAGGTATTTCAAAATGAAACTGTTGTTTATTATATTGGCGTAGTTATAGTTAAAATGTTTACCAATATTCCCCCATATTTGCATTAATATTATTCAGTTATAGTTTGAACTGTTATCAATGAGAATTAACCTACATTATAACAAGTATATAAGAATGACTAACCACATAATCCATGATTCAATGCTTTAAACCACTAAGTTTCTTTCAACTGAAAAAGCAGATGGAACAAAAATTATTCTGTAATAACGTATTAGAATATATATCCATAAATATGGTTAGTGAAATGAGAATACTCTATGAGCGTTGATTAAATAAAATGTTCATTTAAAACGTTTCAGAAATTTTCACGGGTTGACTGGTACCTGATTAATTTCGGAGTGCACAAAAGACGAAACACCCTGATAATAATAACGAAGATGACGACAATAACTTGGATATAAGTGTAAATAATAACCCTACAAATTTAAAGGGGAATTTTATACATAGTTGATCATTTAATTCGAAGATATGACGTAAATGTTTCTTCTTTTAATGGCATGATTTTATTATAATAACTTTAAAGTTAGTAGTACATCACCAATTCGTTTTACTATTAGAATATTAAAGCTTACAAATAACATTGCCTGATGCTTTAAATAAAAATTTATAGGCTAACTCCTGAAAGTAAATAAATTAGAAGTAAAATAAATCACTATCAATTGGCATTATTGCATTCACAAGTCCTGATTATTTATGATAATCTCGAAAGAAGTTATATCTGCAACAAAACATTTTAAAACTTTTTTTGTACAACATGAACTTAGGTAAATTACAACGTAATTACCTACATATATACTAAGATGTTAATTTCCGTAATACATATTCATATTATAATCAAATTGAGGCACGAATGCGTATAAAATTCTGATCAAGCAGGAAGAACTTACGTATGGAAGGATAACGTATTTACTTGATACATTAAAAAATAGTTCAGAAACAAATGAACGAATATGACAGCATTTTCATCCATTATCTACATTCGAGAGACATTGCAATATTAAATTATTTATACTAATCTCTCGTGACAAAAGTCATAGCAAGAAACCTACAAGAAATAAATATAGGAAATATCTCAAGAGCAAAAAAAATACTCTCTGAATAATGATCGAAATTATCTTGGGCGAGGACTTAGTTCTAGAGAATAATTCAACAGGTCACTCGATATTGTATCCTGTCATATCTTGGTTATATTGGCCGTTTGCCTGAAATTCTGCAATATTGAAATATAACATTATATTGTTTTCATATACTGATAAATCTGTCAGAATATCAGAGATTTCACCACCAGTGATGAACAAAAGAATTGGCAGAAAGCTAACAGTATATAATTATCTATATCATATTTCACAATCATGAAAATTATATATTTATATGTGTGTGTGAACACATATTTATGCTCTATGCATACGTGCAAAAATCTCTCTCCCCTGTGTGTGTGTGTGTGTGTGTGTGTGTGTGTGTGTGTGTGTTTGTCTATGTAGCAATATTCTTATTACTGGAGTTTATATTAAAAACATTTTTGGTACACAAGAACTGCCGTGTTTCAGCGCTATATTTAGCACCTCATCAGACAATATACGGTTGCAAGGGTCAGAAAATTATATGTATATAGAAATTTGAAACTATTGTCCTCTTATTCTAGTAAGTGGGGCTAGATATACTAATAGAATATTAACTTAAATATAGATAATGTCATGGGGCTGGAAGTGCGGATAAGAAAGTGTAAGAGTTAGAGGTGGGCCACAGATATTAAGAGGATGAAAAAAGCGTAGTAGTTGAATTTATAATAATAAAAAATATTTTAAGAAAAACGCTGTGTTGACCAATGACACAATGTGTCGTTTGTTTAGCAGCGTTAATTTAGGAAACTTGATAATTTGTAATTTTTCCTCTAAAACCATAAAACAACGCTCGTGTAAGGCTCTAGCTTTTTATATTTTCCATTTTTCGGCAGAGGTTTTATTTTATTTTAAATGCCAAAATATTTAGAGAAGGATGTGCATTTTTGTACTATTTATGAAAAGATGAATTATGTTGACGCAAATGAGACTTAAGTTTTTTGTGTTACCTATTTAAAATTTATGAAACTGCTTGATTTTCAGTGGTTGAAATAGTGTATATAAATATAATTAATTCAGTTAAACACCACTTCTGCAATGGACACTTATTCGGATTTCGCAAATTGCATGTATTGTTATTATTGGGGTTAAATATTTAGGTTGTTATATTTTGTGTTTCTGATGAATTTTTCAAGTTCATGAGTACAACTGTAGCTTAATGTGACGGCAGTTTTTGTTTAAAAATGTTACTAAGCGTTTTTTCAGGATTTCTTTTCAACTATATTCAGGAATCTATGTCTTAATTAAGTAACCATTAGATAAACGCGGGCCTATACTAAATTACTTGTCGGTTTCTATTATTTTTATCATTTATGTTTTTGACTTGTATAATATTTGCTGTGCTTGGTAATGATAAAACGAAGGCCATAAATACTATTTGAAGCAACACCATCTGCCTTTCAAGACGACTGACTTGACATTTAAACCTAGATGCAAAACTTATGTGTTATGTATGCCCACCAGCAAAACAACAAATTCAACTCTAGACACGGCGAAAAGTACTATCCGCTTTAGAAAATTCTAATCGGCTTCATTAGATAATCTTCTTCAATATTCTCAGCATATCTTTGCTGAACCGAAAATTAAGAAAACTGTCCAGCATTCACTGCTATATATCAGACTGGTATTGTATAAGTGTTCTGTTTCCTGCCCTTTGTTTTTCTTAATATCACTATCAAACAAAACTTCCCATTTCAATGTTTCAGTTTGCGTCCTGTATTAAAAAACACTTGTAATATTTTTTGTTCTGATTTGAGATCTAAAATTCAGAATAAAGGTTTTTTATTCATTTTTTCGTTTACCACCTGAATAGAATATGAAATAAACTTCTTAAATTCAGTAATGTCTAATATTGTTTACACTTAGAGAAAGAGAATAATGCCTGATACTACGAGTAAATATTGCGACATCAATAAATTTCAAATATTTGCAAAATATTTAATACATTTTAATATAGAATAGCGTGGTTATATGTAAGGGTCTAGCTGAATATTTATACGAATATAAAATTATTTATCATGACAGGAAACGAAATATTTGAATTTGTATCAAAATGTCAATAAAGAAACATTCTTTTGCATATTGCATTTACGCCGGTCTCTAGTAAACTGAATTCTTATTTGGAAAGAAAATAAATAAAATAATTTAAAAATTCCGTAAGCCATAGAATATACAGTATGATCTTGCTTTAAAGATTTTGTTTTTCGAATAATAATGGTACTTGTCCAGCAAGCATATATAACAAATTTTACAATGAACATGAAAAATGATGTTAAAATTATCATCCCATCACCAGTATTCTGGTGAGTGCACATAGAAATATTAACTTCCCGATGGAGATTGGGTTGAAAGGAGAACTATGAATCATTTCCACATATATTCACAGGATGGACAAAAACAATTCAATACGCAATAGCTCAATATATATCATATGAGATATAATAACTAGCCGCTCGTATACGAGTATATTCTTCTTCTTTTTCTCCTCTGTACTTTGTATTTTCAGGACATAGCCGATCATTGTTTTCCACGTCTCCCTATCTCTGGTGCCTCTTAGCACGCTTTCTCCTGTAACATCTTACAAACCCCGTTCAGTCATCCACCTGCTCAGTTCCTTCAAATATCTTATCCGATGATTTCACCTGTCTCTTTTTCCTTTTATTTCCATGCCTCTTTCCTCAATTCATGTCCCAATAACTTTAGTTGTCGTTTCCTGATGCTCAGTATTAATTTCCTTTTCGTTGGCATTCTTTCAAACACCTCATCATTGCTCACATACTTTGTCCATGATATCCGCAGCGTCCTTCTGTAGAACCACGTTTCAGCTGCTTCAAGATTTTCCTTCATCTTCGATGAAATTGTGCCACATTCTCTATCATATTAAAGAACTGATAACACATAGCATTCTAGTACTATCTTCTTTATTTTTAATGAAAGTTTCCTGAATCTTAATACTTTACTCGGGTTTTGGTACGTGTCCTTCTCTATGCCAATTCGCCTTCGGATCAGCGTCCTATAGAAGATAACATTGATTTTGTAATTTCAAACCATCGGCCGCTCTTAAATAGTTTTGTATAAGGAATTTCACTCAGACGCCATGGATTAACTAGTAATATTGTTTTCAGACACTTTCCAAATGTGCCGATCATTTCCCACAGAGTGTGAACTTAAAAAAGTCAGATCCTGACAAATCAACCACTGTAAAATCTGAATACGCCTCACATGAAGTGAAAGCTTAGTTCTAAACATTTGGAAGAAAACACACACACACACACACACACACACACACACACACACACACACATACACACACAGGCATATACATACACAATGAACAATGCTAAAATTTTGATGTATCTAGATACTGCTTTCAGCACCTCTTATATATATACAAGCTCTATCCCGAATATTGAGCATTATACGCTATGCTAAAAAAATCACTAGGGCATAATGATGTGGTCTAAGAACAATTACTCGCTAGATCGATTACAACTGAGTAGTGAATTCGATCCGCATATATGTTCCATACTTTAGGTCTTTTGCCAGGTCTAAGCTACGCTTAGAATCTACTATGTACAGAGTCATTTGAACTGATTAACGAAACTAAATCTCAGAAATAGATATGGATTCTCCTTTTTACCAACTACTCCAATAAACAGCAAAATTTGGTTTCTTTGCTTATTCTCAGTCAAATATTTGTGTACCATTTGCCGTTCTTTTTAGGCACCTTTAGTAAACATATGCAAATAAGTATCGTAATAGATATTTGAACTATTACGCATAATTTATAAGTTTAGAAAATTCACTCTATTATGTATATTCAAGAATGTATTTGGATTTATTGCAAAACTACACAAAAGGAAAATTGATTAAAAAATATGTGAAGCGACTACATACTGCAAGAAATATATCATTGGATTGTAAACAGATCAAAATTCATGTTGCTCTATTTTCTTAAGTAGTTTAAAAATATTAATGTTCTTCAGCATCTTACGAAATTATTCCTCCAGAGGCATTTGTTGTTGTACAATTTAAATCCAGTCATTTTCGTTGCTGGTTTCTACAAGAGAAAAATAAATATAATGCACAAACAAAATGGTGAGAAAATAACTGAGAAGAGTAAACTACATCTTGTCTCGTTTCTATAAGCAGTGATTTCATATCGATCAGGTAAAACCATCTGTACCATTATCTGTAACGCGTGTGATTACATTCATTATCGTGGTTAAAAGCAACATGTGATTAATTATGACTCATTTGAAAATAAAAATCGTAACTTCAGCTTTAATCATTATAGTATTATTTTTGAAGAGAGTATTGGGAATGGCGGTCAGATAGGATGTTTCAGGGTCTTGCATCATGCAACAATGGTTATACGGAGACCGATAACAACCTGGTCATATCTGTGCAATATAAAGTAAGGCTCTGACATGAATAAAATGCACGTTCTCCCTCGCTTGGACATTGAATCATAGAGAATCGTAGTTAGAGCAGCTATTCAATCATTGGTGCGGTCTTCTATCTATGCCTTATATATTAATTTAGAAATTGTACCAGATTTTTACTTACATTCTTCAAGATCTTACCAAAACAGCATCTATCAATTCTGACGGCTCACTAATATAAGTTCTACGTACGATGTAGCGTGTAATTTGAAAATTTGACTAGCAAATATATATATATATATATATATATATATATATATATATATATATATATAAAAGAACTCGAAGCATCATCTAAGGCAGTTATAAATTATTATTTATTTTGACGGGTAAGGTTTTTTTTACCCATCTCATAAGCCGGCAATTTAGGAATGATTTAATTTCATCAGAACAATTAAAGAAAATGTCAGTCAAGCGGCATGACCCAGAAAATTATTTCCTATTGGTGTTATAAATTAGAGGCCATGACTGGTGGAGGAGGAAGAGTAAATAATTCATCGGCCAAATGTAGTGAGTAGGTGAACAATATAAATCAAAATACATACCCAAACAATGATATGTAAGAAATATACAAATTTCATGCATACAAGTTTACAGACAAACCTAATATATACACAAGATTATCTACACATACATATACACACTATTACTGAAATCATTAGTGTTTTGAGATTTACTTATAAACTGTGGACAATGGTGCCTCTAGATTAATTGCAATAAATATTTAGAAAATGTGGTATCCTGTTTTAGATTATGTTCAAAGTAAGACTACTTCCAGGATCCGGCGGAAATAGCGATATAAAATGTTAATAATAATTATCATATTTTTTTTCATGGAAAATCTTTGGTATGACTTATACTTCAGATTTGCATATATATATTCAACTAAGCAGTTACCTTTCTCCCCATAATTGCAAGAGTGTTTGTTATATATTTGGAGATTTTTATAAAATTTGTCTTGTATTTTATTATTGTAGGAAATGTTAATTTTAGACGTGTCGAGGATACTAGAATCAAGCAGGTACAAAAATTCATATACCTGGGAAGTGTTATAACAGAAGACGGAAAGTGCGATACGGAGATCCGAAGGCGAATTGGAATGGCGAATGAAGCATTCCAGAAGTTGAGTAAGGTATTAAGAAACAGGACAATTTCGCTAGAAAAACGGAAGATAGTACTGGATTGCTCTGTGCTGTCCGTTCTTCAATATGGCAAGGAATGCTGGACAATATCATCAAAGAAGAAGGAAAAAGGTGAAGCAACTAAAATGTGGTTCTACAGAACGATGCTGCGAATATCAAGAATCGAGCATGTGAGCAATGATGAGGTCTTAGAAATGATGGAAACTAATACTAAGCATCAGGATAAGACAGTTGAAGTTCCTGAGACATGCAATGAGGAAGGAGGGCTTGGAGAACCTGGTACTAACAGGCTAGATAGAGAAAAATGACATCGGAAAGCAACGGGTAACATATTTGAAGGACACAATCAGATGGATGACGGAACGAGGGTTGCATGTTGTAACAGGAGGTGTGTTCAGAGCCACCAGGGATAGGGAAACGTGAAAAGCCATGATCACCTAACTTCTGAAGGGACGGGGCACGTAGAAAAAGTTGGTTGAAAGTAGAATTGGCCTATATAACACTTTTCTGTCTAGTTTTTATTCCGTCCATTTTTTTCTTCGGATTCTAGTTAGAAAACTTTAAGGCATCATTTTAAGTGGTCATTATTTTCAATAAGAATTTATTATTGAATGAGAACTTATTGATTTTCATATTTAAAGTAGCACGGGTTTGTTTAATTATTTGGTAGAATCTGTTTCAGTTAACACGTATATAGATAAGAGTTTTAAAGTTTTTGTAATGAACTTTAAGTATTCTATTTGAGTTATGTTCTGATTAAATTAAAACATGTATAATTTGAAGTCTGATAAGATACTAAAATTAAACGTCGAAATTCTTTATGTATATCATATTGCTCTGGATAATAACTATTGAACTCTCTGTATAGATCTACCTCTTTAATAATTTATATCAAAATGTCTATTTAGGTTATCCTCTCTGTTTAGTGATTTCACAATCTTTAGCGAATATTGAATAAAGGAATAGGGTTGTTCCAACGAGAGTAATTAGTATAAAATAAAAAAATGTGAGAAGCCATGACCGTTTTCTTTAAAATATATGTTTATTGTTTTGGTATTTATACAAGTTATAAAATATTAATTGTTCATGATTTGCGCTACACGTGTTTCGAGTCTAAAATTGGCTCTCTTCAGGCGAACAAATTCGGGGTTTTATGTTTGGGTATCTGATCATTCTGTTTAAAGTTAATAGGAAGTATGTGAAAAATAAATAAGAATAGTAAAAAATATAATGAAAAAATAATAAAATATATAAAGAATACAATAGATCAGAATAATGTGAGTTCAATGCTGGCATGTTTGAATCGTCTCTTTTATCTGTCAGCATGTGTCCTAATGGGTTAACCAGTAAGTGAATAAATAGATGAAAGAGCCAAGTGTTTTCTTAAGGCATTCTGGCGCCTCTTTATTATCTTATAGGTGTGGTGATATTTGTGTCTTTCTATTAGTGTGTGTGTGTATGTGTGTGTGTTTGTGAAGGCCTCTTTAATTTATGTCTGTTTGTGTGTGTGTGTTTGTTTTTTTATTGTGTGTATATGTATGCGTGTTTTTTATTGTGTGTATATGTATGCGTGTTTCTGTATATTTTTCGGTGTGTGTGTTAGTTGGATTCTGTTCTGTTAGTGTGTGTGTCTCTATGTATGCGTGTGTGGGTGTTATTTATTTAGTATGAATTGGATTTGCTTTTGATAGTGGTGTGTGTAGTTTTTGTTTTGTCTATCTATGGGTATATGCATGCGTGTTTCTGTATGTTTTTCAGTGTGTTTTATTAATTAATATTTTGATAAAGTGGTTTGACGGAAAAAAGGTCGTCACTGCCTTCATGTAGATGTTTAGAGACATATACTACGTTTCAACGGTCGATATTAATGTCTTTGCATTATCATTTTATTTTTCATTACATAATATATAATCAATTTTGTGGAAGATAAATTAAGCGCATGTGGAATTTTAATTTGAAGGTCTTACTTTGTTTTTGCATTGATCTGTCGAGTTTTCAAACAATTTAGTAGTTCTTCTGGGCATTCAGTGTCTGGCATCTTAAATAGATGTGAATAAAATGATGACACTTTATATCGAATTTTGTGCCAAAATTCTCAGTGAATTTATATGAAGACCCTTTATGCAAATTAGGCTTAATAGAAAGTCAGTGTCAGTGCCAATTCTGCAATGCTTTCATCTATTATGAATAAACATGAATTAGTACTTCAGTCATTTTTCATCTATATACCTAAGACAATATTTTCGTTAAAATGAGTATCCGTTTGTTCTCTGGTATTTTTTAATAACTCTCGGAATATAACTATTTTCGTGATTCTATCGTTCTTCGTTTTTACCATATATTCCAGAAACTGTACATGATGCTGTATATATTGTAAAAATTTTGCGGTCGTGAATATCAATCTCTGATACGCAGTTTTTACATGTATGCCAATATACGATGAAGAGACTCGTGGTAAAAATGCTACAGAATTTTCCTATGTATGCGAGAATTGACACCAGGACCATATGCATACAACAATGAAGATGAAACATTACTTAGATTTTGTTCTAATCAAAATTCTATACTGAGACCATTATCATTTATAGAGGTTTCCGAGAGACTGCCTAAACTTCTCCATTTAGCGGTAAATTTCTTCATCTATATTATTTCTATATATGTATGGTACTGCCTAAATAAAGTTTTTCTTGAAGTGTAATTTCTGTATTTTTCAAGTTAAATTTAGACATCTTTCGCTGCTGCTTCTTACCGCCAAACTTACTTCCAAGAACGAATAAAATATTGTGTTGAAGTAAAGAGAAATATCTAAATTGAATCACATGGAACGAGAATGATATACATCAGTGATCAAAATATTGGGTTCGATTTGAAATCAGTTTCTTGTATTTTTCATTTTAAACGTAATGGAAAACTAATAAATTCATCATTTGTCTTCACTGAATCTCTGAACATTCTAAGATTTATTCTCTTAGCTAAGCCATTTTGTTACTTTTAATTTTTTTGAAATACGTACCAGATTCGACATCTTAGATATATCTGTATATTAGCGAAACATAAGTTTTAAATATATCCACAGCAAAGAGGTTCGTCTAAGTTGTAAATTTCAATTCATATGTCAGATATATTCTAGCCGTAAATTGTAATCTGCGTTTCCTGAAAAAATATATATTCAGAAACATATTCGAATGAGAGTGCCTTAAAAGTAAATCTAATATTAAATAGGAACTGAACAGTTTAAAACTGATGAGAAACGTTGTTGAATTTTAATTAATATGTCAGAATGCTTCTAACAAGAAGTAAAATTTAGGTTTTATGCATGTGGATCTGGCGTAAAACAGGGTTTCTAAATTATTAGGTAACACATCAATGTTTGATTGTTGTATTATTTTAAAGCTTATCAAACATTTACACATAAATTAGAACCAGAGAATAGTCTAGATTCTGAAGAGTCTTTAGAGATAATGATGATTTACTGACACAGTTGCTATTAATAATAAATGGCTGGCAATAATTAGATGATTTATAGAATACTCAAGTTTGTGCGTAAAAGAATATAATGAACAGGTCTGCAATTAGAACTTGGCCTTCCAATTTCCATTTCCGAGCCATTATGCCTTATAACGATGTCATGTCCAAGCTTACAATACCTTTTATTCTCAAGCGGTTACACATATCAGTGTTGACCAGACGTTGCTTTGGTCCTGTGCATGACGATAAGCTGCATCTAGCAGAGATTAGGAAGTTGTGATTAGAATGTAACCACCACTTAATTGCTTTTGTTCCCAGGTTAAACCGGACACGGAGTGGTAGCACCAGTTCCCGGCTATGGGCAAATAATAACAGCCTAACTGCGGATAAAACTCTATGAAAAGATAAAAATGGACTCATATATACATACAAAAATACGTTTATAGAAAAAAATATATTTTTGAATGAAAATATTATCAACCATACATTTACAACTTAACATTAAAATATTACCTTAAATGCCCTGTTTTTGGCATTAGATAACCCGCAGATGTTCATATGCCATCAAACAAAACTCAAATTCAAAACTCAACCTTGCTTAAGTTCCTTAATCATACAATATCCATTTTGAACTAAAAAATGTTTTATTGATATAATGGAATATATGTAATAGCGCTCAAAGTTTTACTGTTACTTTTAAATATGAAAGATACTCCATCATTCGTGAATGCAAAGAAATAATTTATTTCAATAAAATGAATTGCCAAACCATATATAAGAAGTACGATATTTGTAAGTAAATTCTAGTTCAACAATGACCAATCGATTCAGGTGGTCAAAATTTTAATGTTCGTTGTTCATCAGAAATTTATGAAAAGATATTTAGTTTTTTTAATATGGCATTGCGATCTTCTTTCTTCGGTGTTGAGGAAACTCAAGTAGAATTCAATTATTTTATTTAATAAGAAATATATATATGTTTCTTATGTAATTTAAATATATGTCAATTTCATTTATCTTTTCGGTGTAACTAAGTATATATTTCATATATACATTATTCGCAATTTCATATAAATATACTAACGACGTATTGTATATAAATCTGTCCACAAAATATGCAACATTTTCGAATATCTTTCTTTTTTTGAGCTGTGGCATTTTTAATTATTTCACTATTTACATTTTTCGTTTCCATATTTATGGCGTTTTGTTCGCTGTACGCTCCGGCGTTCTTCAGGTGACTGGAAATGTGAACTAAATCAGAACAATCCATCTATTGGAAATAGAGTTCACTTCTAAATTCCACTCACCCGAAAAAAACAACGGTCAAATCATCGTGTATATGAAGTATCAGTCGGAACAATGAAAATAATGTAATATAATTTTCCAATATGTTGAGATTTATTACCGTATCAATGATATGAAATGGCAACAATCTAAGCGTAACTTTTGAGTTTAAGAAATTGGGTTATATTAACATTAATGAACATACTGCATTGTGGTTAGGAAATGTGAAATTAAACGATAATAAGTAAGAATATTGTTTGAATCTATTAATTAAAGCGAATATACAATGTGCTATACATTTTAGGGAGCTTACGATTATGATGTATATTGATCAATGTCCCATACTCAGAAACATTGCCCAAACGAAGCTTAAAGCTTATTCGCCACAATAAAATGTTTATAATGCTTTTTAATGAAATTCAGTCAAGTAATGGCAGCTAACATATGGTTTCTATTTTATGTTCAAATAACATTAATAAATTTCGTTATTTTATATGATGTTGCAATTCAGTCTTTACTTCTTTTCTCTATGTTCCTCAAGATGTAGGCTATCATGGTTCTACACAATTTCCTGTGCCTGGCAATTTTAAATAAATTTATAAATATTTTCGTTATTTCTAAATCCATTTCCAGCATCCATTTTCTCATGCTCGTGCTATCCTCATTTGTCTTACTTGCACTCAATCCACCCTGTGAGTAAATGGTTTTCTAAGACATCTTTATTCAACATGGGCCTCAGATGTTTTAACTCTTTCTTTCTAATGTTAAGTATAATTTTTTATCTGTTTCATTTTCTCCAAACTATAGTCATTGACCACATGTTCGCTCTGTGGTATGCTCAGCATCTTTATTTTATCTTTAAATATATTCAACCTTTTTGAGAATATTGTTAAGCCTTAACTGCCATACAAAAGAACAGATATCTTGTAAACTTCCAGTGTTTTTTTCTTCGTTACGAACGATGTTTTGTTTATATATTATTTTCATGTCACTTAATAATCTTTTTAGATCCAAGTATTTATCTTTGGCTGTCGGTGTCACATTTTCCGTGCTCTGTTAGAACAATTCTAAATTAATTAAATTTTTGTGCTTGGTTGATTTTTGTATATCACGTTCGCGTTTTGAACCCAACGTTTTGCAAATAATCATATATTCTGTATTTTTGCAGTGTATGTTGAGTCCTTTCTTCTCTTCTCCCTTTACTACATTCTGTAAGATCGTTCATAGTTATATTTCTGTTATATTTAAGAGAAAAATTCATTGTGCACTGGAATTTAATACAATATCTATTGGGAATGTAATATATATATTATCTTTATATCTTTTAAAAATATCTGTAATTTACCATACATTTTTCTTAAAATATTGAAGGGGCTGCCCTAGGTTTTTCTATTTATCCTATAATTATGAAACTTGATTATCTTCTTTATTTATGGAATGAGAAACGATGCGTTCAGGAACTGTCCAATGCATTAATGAGAAATTATATTTTAACCACAGAAACTGAGTTGGTAGATAAACGTTTTTCATTGCATATAAATATTAAGCTATTTTCATATTTATCCTTCGTGTTAGATGTGTTAAACGTCAACAAAATTAAAAATCAATTTGTTTTCGGCGAGTAAAATGCTTCATTCCTGATGTTTTTTCTACGGAGATCAGCAACGAAACCCAAATATATAGTCAGAACATTATATTTATTTCGAACGCGGAAATGCACATCACACCACATGTAATATTAGCTAAACAATATCTCATTACCTAACATTTCTCTTTGTATTTAGTCTGTTTTAATAATATAGGATTGTATTCATTTTTTTACTAAAAAATAAACGTTTTGGAACAGTCAGTGACATTCCATTTTCGTGGTAATTTATAAAAAACAGAAATTCTCTTTATTTGATTCATAGCATAAGTATTATTTGGTCTTCGAGTGGAGAAAACAATACAGAAAAAAAAAGAAAAAATTCATTTCAGTCATCTGCGTTTATCAAGGGATTACGTTTCTATATTTATCAAAATATCACCAATACAAATCACAGACGAAAAAACGGATGACAGTATTCTTAACAAGAATATATTAAGTATAGCCGGAAACATTTCAATATCTTGCTCAATTTTTTTCTCTTTCATGTGCGATGTTCCTTCATAATGTAAAGTATCATGGTACTGTACTATCTCTTATCTATTGTACATCTTAGATATATTTGTATATTAGCCAAAACATTCACTCGCTTTGCGACTTTCATTTACACTGACTTGACAATCGGTGACCCGCTGCTTTCAAATTTCAATTTTTTCTTCGATATATCCTCTGAGTGTCATATATTCTACGCCTTTTTTTCACGTTATTTATCAAATAAATAGTTATAATCTTCATGTTTTGTGAATATTTCGGTTTCTACTTTCATTTTTCATAAAGGTGATTCCTTGTGTATGTGCTTTATGCTAGTTATTCTCTGTGGAACTGCATTCCGAACTGCAATCATTTGTTTATACTTGCAATGTTTACGCCAATAATAAAATTATATATATATATATATATATATATATATATATATATATATATATATATATATTAATGCAGGTTTCATTGAATAGTATAGACAAGTATTGTCTATTAATTTTGTGTAGGATCCGTTCATACCGTCTGATCAAGATTTTCTTTCGCTATTTCAATTTGCCTTTTCACAAGGCTCCATTTATATTTCAAGGTGGTGATGGTGTGTTGGGCTGCTGGATCATGTAATTTAAATTGTGTGTATTTTGGCAGCATTTTTTTATTAATGCAGGTTTCATTGAATAGTATAGACAAGTTTTGTCTATTAATTTTGTGTAGGATCCGTTCATACCGTCTGATCAAGATTTTCTTTCACTATTTCAATTTGCCTTTTCACAAGGCTCCATTTATATTTCAAGGTGGTGATGGTGTGTTGGGCTGCTGGATCATGTAATTTAAATTGTGTGTATTTTGGCAGCATTTTTTCATTAATGCAGGTTTCATTGAATAGTATAGACAAGTTTTTTCTATTAATTTTGTGTAGGATCCGTTCATACCGTCTGATCAAGATTTTCTTTCGCTATTTCAATTTGCCTTTTCACAAGGCTCCATTTATATTTATGAAAAATGAAACCTGCATTAATGAAAAAATGCTGCCAAAATACACGCAATATATATATATATATATATATATATATATATATATATATTACTTTGATGAGACGTCTTACATCCACCTATCATACAACAGTGCAATAAAAACGTTTCGTAACACATACTTTACAAGAACGCTTAAAAAGAATTTTGTTTGAAAATAGAAAATATTATTTAAATCAAAACCTAGAAAGCATATCGCTGTAAGTAATTCAATATACAACATACAATTTTCACCTACTCACAACCGTACATCATTTAACAGTAGAAACAACGTTTTGAAAACTTTTTCATTAAAAACATTCACTCACGCATTTTCTGTTCGTGCGTTTTACGTGATGTATTTCAAGAATCCTTCTTTTCAAAAACAAAAAAAGAAATTCCATGACACTTAAAACATGATTCTAAAATAACGGCATCTAGTAACTAACATACTTGGAAATAGGGAAGTGTGTGAAATGAAAGCGCTTGGAACGTAAATAATTTTCAAATATTTTACATTTATGTCAAGCGAAAACGAAAACATGCAACTATACTGCAAAAACTAAATCAAATAATATTAAATTTTCTTTTAAATTTACTTTTATGGAAAGATTACTGTCCAAATACACTATATATATATATATATATATATATATATATATATATATATAATGTGTGTGTGAGTGTGTGTGTGTGTGTGTGTGTGTGTGTGTGTGTAAGGCATGTACCGTCAATAATAACTTATAGTAGGCAGATTTTGACCTCTTTGTAGTGACCTTCATAATTATTTTGGATTCGTTGCACCTTTAGCTGCAGAAAGAAAATATCACTTTTTATCTATTTTATTCAGTGTAGGCGCTTCCTACCTTCCTTAATTAGTTGATAGACCTTGATTTAAATACCGCCAATTAAATCAGCATTTTTGTTACCACTGAATATAATTTTACATCATACATTCATGTGAAAGTGGGCGAGTATGGAAAAAGGTTAAGAAACACTGGCCTACATGAAGCCTGCATTCATTTTATTTAGGATTTGTTCTCCTCGCACCCTAACAAGTAACACTACTTACATCATGATATGCATAACTTTTTTTATTTTGCGATCGATATAATTATGATTCATTTGACTGTCTTTTTCTTTGCACATCAAAGTCTACAGTTACTCGTTTTCATGTTTATGACGATATGTTTCAATCTTCTGTCTTGAAGTTTTTGATAGTTTTTTTCTCTTCTACTCCAGGAATTTGGGTAATTGATAACTCGTAAGAGAACATTTTTGTGTGTGTGATTACACCGTGTTCTATTTTTAAAAATAGAAACACATACACAGTGTAAAATTTTCTTAACAGAGAAATTAAGAAATAGTTTTTGGGAATTACTCAGAGAAAAAGAGCTGCTAATATAGCTCTGGGACTTGCGCAAATTTAGAACTGTTTCTTCGGCATTTGAGTCTTGGTTCCCATTTCCATTTATAAGTAGACGGGTAAAAATTTTAAATTTTCTGGGAGCGTCTTGCCGATAATCAGTTGTTTTAGTTTTTAAAACACAAAACCGTAAGTTAATAGATGTATTCCAATTGATAAGTGTTTTTTAATTGAACTTTGCAATTGAATTTTCTAAAATATATATTTTAGCAAATATTTGAAAAAAAATCAGTAAAAGAAACTTGCTATGCATTGGAACCTTTTAAGGTATTTTCCGTTATATAAAAGGAGAGAAGATTCAAAAAAGACTCAATTCCCAGGAGAGTAAACGGTATTTATCTTCACAATAGAGAATTAAAAAAATTCACGAAATAGAACGTTTATATATATAAGAAGCAATCTATTATAGTAAATATACTATATTCATTTCTTAATATTTGCTTACGTCTTGGTAACGACAATGACACACACACACACACACACACACACACACATACACACACACACACATATATATATTTATTTATTTTTTTTTTAATCATATCACCCCGGGCAAGGTGGTAAGGCCACTGGTGTGTAGGGGGCTACGTAAGAGTGAAAAGATTGGAAAAGAGAAAGCCGGAAACCACATCCTAAACAGGGAACAAGAGATGGGCCTCTTAACCTGTTCAATAGTGTGAATCGGCAGATAGTCCAGTCTATCAACTCCAATTGAAAAAAAAATAAACAAAAAGGAAAAATGAAAAGATTAGAAAAGAGAAAGCCGGAAACCACATTCTAAACAGGGAACAAAGGATGAGCCTCTGCACCTGTTCAATAGATATGAGTGGAGTGGAGTGTGAACCGGGCGATAGTTCAGTCTATCTACTCCAATTGAAAAAAAAACAAATAAACAAAAAGGAAAAGGAAAAAGATTAGAAAAGAGAAAACCGGAAACCACATCCTAAACAGGGAACAAGGGAAGAGCCTCTACACCTGTTCAATAGATATGAGTGGAGTGGAGTGTGAACCGGGCGATAGTTCAGTCTATCTAATCCAATTGAAAAAAAATAAGCTAATAAAAAAAGGAAAAGTGAAAAGTTTAGAAAAGAGAAAGCCGGAAACCACATCGTAAACAGGGAACAAGGGATGAGCCTGTACACCTGTTCAATAGACGTGGGTGGAATGTGAACCGGGATATATATGTATATATATATATAGTGTAGTACACTTGGTATGTAATCTGGGCAAATTCCAAATGAGACGAAATCGAGAGAATTCAATGTTAAATTCATTTATTTAACCGAGTAATATTTTATAACGGATTTCTGATTATTAGTTTGGATGATACATATTTCACAGCGTTGGTATTCTTAAAGTGGTTCTTCAGATCCAAATGGTAGAACAATGGGTAATCGAAATATCACCCCCCACAAAAAAAAAAAATTCTTTTTTATTTGATTTTCCGTAGACGCCCACATGTCCACATTAGGAAGGACATTTGTGACATTTATATGAGAAAAGGTTTCGTTCATTTGAAAAATAGCCCCGCAGAGAGGATATGGGAGGGTTGACGATTGATACTTGCGAGGAAGGGAGAAAGTTAAAACGTAGAAAAGGAAAAAAGGAGAAAAGAAAAGGAAAAAAGTGAAAAGAAAAAGGAAAAAATTGAAAAGAAAAAGGAAAAAGAAAAAAGAAAATGGGTGACCCGGCCAGAGGAAGGAGAAAGAAAAACCGGAGAAAGAAAAAAAAGGAAGGGAAGCAGATAATGTCGGAATGGAAGGCGAGGTATGAGAAAGGGAGGGGCGAAGAGGCGCAATAAAGACGTAGCAAATAGATACAAATCTATGAATTACTGTTTCACAAGAGATGAACATTGACGCCACTTCTCCTGACCATGTATCATACCCCGCACCGATTGTCATAGAAAAAAAACGGGAAAAATTTTACCTATGAAACTGAATTTCAGACACATTGAGATATATTTGCGTTATGACAAAAACCTCTGTCGTAATTTTTGTGCAATTTGAAAGCATAATTGCCTTCGTTATACCTTAAAAGTTGGTTCTAATTTAAACTAATTTTAATCACATGAAAATATCAAAATTAAACAAATTATAAATATAGTTAGAGAAAGGGGGAAAAGAAAAGTTACCAGTAATTTATACCTAATATGGGGAGTCTTTTTGGTGAAAGTAAATCTAATCTCTTAGTACATTATATCCCTAGTGGCAGTGTGTTCCAACCATAATTAAAATAATAGCTTTCACTCGAAATTTTATTTTCTTAAAATACTCTATTAAACTGCGATCTTAAAAGTTATCTAAGTTATCTTATTAATAATAATGTTAAACCGGAGAAAATAGCAATAACAAATGGAACAATCAAGAGATAAGAAATTTCTGCGTATCTACGTATATACGTATCAACAGCACATAATCGATCCTCTGAATCCCAAGAATAAGGACTTTAGGGATATAATTAACAGAAACTAGGTTCCAAACCTTCTCTGTAAATGGTGGTAAATTATATATATATATATATATATATATATATATATATATATATATATATATATATATAAGGCCGGTTTCTTTGTATCACAGCTCTTCAGGGCGGTTAGATTAACAAACTCAAGCAGGGACTTAAAAACGGATGATTAGCCAGCAGTCAGAGATTCTCTTACTAAGCTAATGGCAAACGTCAGAGAAAGTAACATTTCATAGCATGTAATGTTTTACGAAATGTAAATACACCAGCATTTGAGTGTTTAATTTTGTAACTGCACCGAATGAGAGTTCAATACGGTAAGTAAACAACATAATTCAAACTTTATTTTCGCTGGATGGTGGTTTCTCATAAAAGAGTTTGTTTAAAATTTGAACCGTGGCGTAGACATTTTCTCTGTTAATATTTTTCTAGTGTACAGGCTGCAAGAGAAAAGGTGTCTATTTGAGACCCATTTTCCTCACAAAGTTATCTCTTGAAGAAATATATATGCACCCTTGTTTGTGTCTTTTGATTTTTTTTTAATCATCTCACCCCAAGCAAGGCATTCCACTGCCACTATTGCGCATGGGACTACATAGGGGAAGATAAAGAGAAGAAGTGGTTAGACAGGGAATGTCCGGGGGAAGGTGACAAATGAGTAAGGATAGCGAGGATAAGGGTTGGGCAGATGGGAAGAGTGTTTGATAGAATGGGAGCAGGTTAGTGTGTTAGGAGGTGTCTATTGACCTTACATTTGAACTCCTGGAGATTGTAGCCGTTGGGGAAGCAATCGTTTGGAAGAGAATTCCACAGTCGGGAAGTGCGAGGAAAGAAACTGTTGGAGTAGAAGTTACGGCTGCATTTTATCGGTTTCACTGTAAAAGGGTGGGATCTAGTTGCTAATCTAGTATCTCGTGCAAATTCGTATCTAGGGGGCACCAGTGATCTAAGTTCATCGGAGCAGAAGCCGTGAAAGTATTTATAGAAGAGACACAGCGAAGCCACGTCGCGCCGGTGGAAGAGAGATTGCAGGCGGTCTGCCAAGTCGGTATCTTTCACATTACAGACCCTCCTCTGAACCTTATCGAGAAGCCCGAGGAGAACAGCAGGGGCACCCGACCAGATATAGCAGCAGTATCCAATGCACGGGCGGATGGTAGATTTATAAATGTGCAGGATAGATTCAGACGGAAATGATATGATCTTCTCAATGTTCATGCACTGAAATCACGATTCTCTACCTCAATATTCAGATAAGTTTCTCAAACCTTTTCAGAAAAACTGATTAGCTACGACTAGAATAGGTATTTTTTAAAAAGTTCCAATAATTATTGTGAATATTTTTTCAATGTCAAAACAAAGAATATCGACGTACATAACAATGGATAAAATCGGTATTATAACAAATGCTGGCGTTAAACGTGAAATATGAAGGCTTAGTTCAAATTTGAATTGAGTATTTTGCTTTAACTTTAGCATTTACTATAAAAAGAAATTTCATTTAGTCAACTCCGTCGCTGCTAAAGACTATACAGGAGAGTAGAATGAGTACTTGTCTTTTTTCATTGACGAAGTCAAACTCTGAATACAAACTCATTTTTTTAGTATATAACAAGAAAGTTCATAAAAGCAATCTGAGGAGAGGCATTATCTTCTAATTTCAAGATAGGTACCAGCACTAAGAACAATTGAGAATATTTTATTGTCTGTACAAAATACCGAAGATGTAGTTGGAAGAGACAGATTGTTCTCTTTTATAGAGTTGTGAATATAAAGTTAAATAGAATTAAATATGTATGAGCAGCATAATAAAAACAGTAGAGATACATTCAATATAAAATATCCTGAAATAGTAAGTACGGAGGAATAAATATATGACAAATGAATTTCTCAAAATAAAGAAGAGATAGCAGCAGATTGTATCAGTAGGCACGGATTAAAAAATAAATTGAAACGTTTTCACATGAGTAATGTTTGTCAAAGCCTATCATAAAATCAGACATTTGTAGACAAATGCTCTTAAACTCAATGATCAAAAATATAAAGTGATAAAAACTTGCCCTTTTACAGGATTTTGAAAAACTCCAAAGAATCTGGAAATTCGAAGAAAATAATAATATTAAAATGATAATAATGAATAACTTAGTGCAAATTAAGAATAAAAAAAGAAAGATTGACAATGTTAAACAATACTGCAGAATATGTCTATCTTCAAGTTGTATTTAAAAATAAAATTCCAGTCAATAGTGATTGTCTTTTAAGGGAAAATGTAATATAATGAATAATGTTTTGTACTGTAATGTATAGTTATTTACGCAAATTACTAAATTTCTCTCCTGAAAGAAATTAGAAAATAATACGACACTTCCATAATATTTATATCAAACTCTTTTATTAATTTACCTTAGTTAATATCTTTATTAACAAATAATTTCATGGGGAACGAGATAACTATCATCATATTAAGCACGCTTCTGTCGTAGGCCTTAACGCAGTCGATGTTTCTTTCATTTTGATGCTTTCATTATCAGTACAGCCGCCTCTTTTTTTTTACAAAACAAGCAAAATTTGCACTAACACTTTCTTGTAGATTTAAAGATTTGTATAATTTAAAAATGTATCTAAATATAAATTGAAGGTTAAAGACATAATTTGAAATATTCTTCATCACAGACAAACGACATTTTTACCGTTCTTTTTATTTTCTTAAATCACGCTGTTCCCTTCCCCGTTCAAAAATAGTGAAAGAGTTACGTTAAGCATTTTCTTTAATAATAATAATAATAATAATAATAATAATAATAATAATAGATTCGATAGATTAATAATAATAATAATAATAATAATAATAATAATAATAGATTCGATAGATTAATAATAATAATAATAATAACAATAATAATAATAATAATAATAATTGAAAAATTGAAGCAAACAGGCCAGACATTATTGTTAAAAACCAGAAGGAGAAAACTTGTCTATTAATTGATATGGCTTGTCCAGCGGATTGTAACATAGCAATCAAGGAATTTGAAAAACTGTCAAAATATAAAGACCTGGAAATTGAAATAGGAAAAAATGTGGAAATTGAAAACAAGAGTTGTGCCAGTGATAGTAGGTGCACTTGGAATGATAAAAAATGGAACAAAACAACACATTGGAAACCCCAGCTTAAGAGATATACAAAAATTGTCTTATTAAGTACAGCCCACACACTAAGGAAAACTTTATCTATGTAATGCCGGGAATGATAGGGAAGATAGAAAAACATGAAATGAAGCCATAACAACACGCCACTACCTGCCTTAGGTCTCCCCGCAGACTTGGTTGGTAGTGAGACCAAAGCAGAAATCGAAATATGATGAAGAATGACATAATAATAATAATAATAATAATAATAATAATAATAATAATAATAATAATTATGGATTCAATAGATTATCGAAAGGCATTCGATAGTGTGCCACATTCCTGGATTTTAAAGACTTTAAATATATACAAGATATCGCCCGTCATCATCAATTTCATCAAACAGTGCATGTCTATATGGAAAACAAACCTTTACCTCAATCATATAAATGGAACCGATAAGTCTGATGAAATAAACATCAAAAGAGGTATATTCCAAGGTGATTCTTTATCTCCCTTACTATTATGCATATCATTAATAGCACTAACCAGTCAACTTAATAAGACAGAATGTGGTTATAAAATAGGCCAAAAGAAAATAAGCCATCTATTTTACATGGATGACTTAAAGTTATATGCTAAGAATGATAATGAGCTGGAAGGTTTTCTGCAAACTGTAAAATGCTTCAGCGAAGACATTGGAATGAAATTTAATTTGAATAAATGTGCTAAAGCTACAGTTTTACGTGGATCAATACAAGAAACATCCTCAATTAGCTTAGACACTGCTGTAACAATAAAAGAATTGAAACCAGAAGAAGCTTATAAATACCTAGGTGTAAATGAGAGCGAAAACATTCACCATAAAAAAATGAAAGGAATAGTGCGTAAAGATTACTATAGAAGGCTTCGAATGATATTAAAAACTGAATTAAATTCACAGAACAGAGTTATGGCCATTAATAGCCTTGCAATCCCAGTTGTCCAATATAGCTTCAGCATCTTAAACTGGACTCTAAACGACATCAGGCGAATGGATGCTAAAACAAGAAAGCTTCTTTCTAAGCATAAGATGCATCAACCAAAGGCTGATGTAGACCGTCTATACATATCCCGGAAAGAAGGTGGAAGAGGTCTTATTCAGCTGGAATTGTCATACAAGACAACAACTATTGGCTTACTAACATAGATAGAAACAACAAAGGATTGGATGATACAATTAGTAAGGCAACATGAAGAAAGAAAGAAAAATATTCAATAATAAAAGAAGGCAGTAAATACAAACAAGATTTACAGTTAGTGGATTCTGTAGAAAAGCAAAACAGAAGCCAAGAACCAACTATTGCGGCAAAAAACATGAAAATGAAAGCCAAAGATAAAGCTGTTGAACAGATGAAACAGCGCTGGCAAGACAAACCTCTGCATGGCGAATATCCAGAACGTGCCAATAAATCCAATGTTGACAAAGTTAATACTCATCGATGGTTACGTGCATCTGGATTAAAGTCTGAAACTGAAGGCTTTATTCTTGCAGCACAAGACCAAATTCTTTTCACTAGAAACTTTCAGGCAAATATTATGCATAATAATATGGATCCAAAATGCAGGTTTTGTGATAAACACCAAGAAACAATAGACCACCTAATCTCAGGCTGTTCTGTGCTTGCCCCAAACGAATATAAAAATCGCCACGATAGAGTTGCGCAATATTTACATTGGGCAATGTGCAAACATTATGGAAAAGCTGTAAACAAACACTGGTATGAACATCACCCAGCACCGGTTACAGAAATAGAAGATGTAACCATTCTATGGGATTACACCATCTACACAGACAGAAAAATTGAAGCAAACAGGCCAGACATTATTGTTAAAAACCAGAAGGAGAAAACTTGTCTATTAATTGATATGGCTTGTCCAGCGGATTGTAACATAGCAATCAAGGAATTTGAAAAACTGTCAAAATATAAAGACCTGGAAATTGAAATAGAAAAAATGTGGAAATTGAAAACAAGAGTTGTGCCAGTGATAGTAGGTGCACTTGGAATGATAAAAAATGGAACAAAACAACACATTGAAAGAATCCCTGGAAACCCCAGCTTAGGAGATATACAAAAAATTGTCTTATTAAGTACAGCCCACACACTAAGGAAAACTTTATCTATGTAATGCTGGGGTTGATAGGGAAGATAGAAAAACATGAAATGGAGCCATAACAACACGACACTACCTGCCTTAGGTCTCCCCGCAGACTTGGTTGGTAGTGAGACCAAAGCAGAAATCGAAATATGATGAAAAATGACATAAAAATAAAATATTCACTAATGAAAGTAGGCAGTAAATACAAACAAGATATACCTATACTAGGTTCTGTAGAAAAGTAAAACAGAAGCCAAGAACCAACAAACCAATAACCTAAGAATAGTGACACAAACAACCCGAAAAACTACAGACCAATTACATGCCTTAGGACAATATATAAATTATTAACATCTATGTTAACAAATCAGACATATTTATTCTTAGAAAGAAATGACATGATACCGCTTGAACAAAAAGGGTGCAAACGTGGCTGTTACGGATGTAAAGACCAATTGCTTATTAAAAAATGATCCTGGTAAATTGCTACAGTACAAAGAAAAATCTTAGTACTGCCTGGATAGATTATCGTAAGGCATTCGATAGTGTGCCACATTCCTGGATTTTAAAGACTTTAAATATATAGAAGATATCACTTGTCATCATCAATTTCATCAAGCAGTGCATGTCTATATGGAAAACAAACCTTTACCTCAATAATGGAAATAGAAACTATAAGCCTTATGAAATAAATTTCAAAAGAGGTATATTTCAAGGTGGTTCTTTGTCTCCCTTACTATTCTGCATATCATTAATAGCACTAAACAGTCAACTTAATAAGACAGAATGGGGTTAAGCCAAAAGAAAATAAACCATCTATTTTACATGGATGACTTAAAGTCGTATGCTAAGAATGATAATGAGCTGGAAGGTCTTCTGCAAACTGTAAAATGCTTCAGCGAAGACATTGAATTAAATTCAATTTGAATAAATGTGCTAAAGCTACAGTTTTACGTGGATCACTACAATAAACATCCTCAATTAGCTTAGACCCTACTGTAACAATAAAAGAATTAGAGCCAGAAGAAGATTATAAATACCTAGCTTTAAATGAGAGTGAAAAAATTCACCAATAAAAAAGGAAAAATAGTGCGTAAAGAGTACTATAGAAGGCTACGAATGATATTAAAAACTGAATTGAATTCTCAGAACAGAATTATGGCCATTAATAGCCTTGCAATCCCAGTTGTCCAATATAGTTTCAACATCTTAAACTGGACTCTAGACTACATCAGGCGAATGGATTCTAAAACAAGAAAGCTTCTTTCTAAGCATAAGATGCATCATCCAAAGGCTAATGTAGGCCGTCTATAAATACCCCGTAAAGAAGTTGGAAGAGGCCTTATTCAGCTAGAATTCTCATAAAAGAAAACAACTATTGGTTTACTAACATACATAGAAACAACAAAGGAATGGATGATACAGTTAGTAAGACAACGAAAGAAAGAAAGAAAAATATTCAATAATGAAAGAAGGCAGTAAATACAAACAAGACATACATTTAGTAGATTCAGTAGAAAAGCAATACAGAAGCCAAGAACCAACTATTGCAGCAAAAAATATGAAAATGAAAGCCAAAGATAAAGCTGTTGAGCAGATGAAACAACGCTGGCAAGACAAACCTCTGCATGGCCAATATCCAGAACGTAACAATAAACCCAATGTTGATAAAGTTAATGCTCATCGATGGTTACGTGCATTTGGATTAAAGTCTGAGACAGAAGGCTTTATTCTTGCAGGGCAAGACCAAATTCTTTTCACTAGACAATTTCAAGCAAATATTATACATAATAATATGGATCCTAAATGCAGTTTTTGTGATAACACCAAGAAACAATAGACCATCTAATCTCAGGCTGTTCTGTACTTGGCCCAAATGAATATAAAAATCGCCACGATAGAGTGGGGTAATATTTACATTGAACAATGTGCAAACACTATGGAAAATCAGTATACAAATACTGGTATGAACATCATACAGCACCGGTTACAGAAATAAAAGGTGTCATCATTCTATGGGATTATATAATCTACACAGACTGAAAAATTGAAGCAAATAGGCCAGACATTATTGTTAAAAACCAGAAGGAGAAAACTTGTCTGTTGATTGATATGGCTTTTTCAGCGGATCGTAACATAGCAACTAAGAAATTTGAAAAACTGTCAAAATATAAAGAGCTGGAAATTGAAATAGAAAAAATGTGGAAATTGAAAACAAGAGCTGTGCCTGTGATAGTAGGTGCACTTTGAATGATAACAATGGAACAAAACAAGACATTGAAAGAATCCCTGGAAAACCAGACTTAAGAGATATACAAAAAATTGTCTTATTAAGTACAGCCCACACACTAAGGAGGAAGTAACACACTATGTACCTCTAGGGATGATGGAGAAGATAGAAAAAACATGAAATTGAGCCATAACAACACACCAGGACCTACTTTAGGGTTTCCCGCAAAATTGGTTGGTAGTGCGACCATAGCAGAAATAGAAAAATGATGAAAAATGACATAATAATAAAATATTCAATAATAAAGAAGGCAGTAAATACAATCAGGATTTACATTTAGTAGAATCTGCAGAAAAGCAAAACAGAAGCCAGTAACCAACAATTGCGACAAAAAATATGAAAATGAAAGCCAAATATAAAGCTCTTGAACAGATGGAACAACGATGGCAAGACAAACCTCTGCATAGCCAATATCCAGAACGTGCCAATAAATCCAGTGTCAATAGAATTAAAACTCATTAATGGTTACGTGCATTTGGATTAAAGTCTGAGACTGAAAGCTTTATTCTTGCAGCGCAAGACCAAATACTTCTCACTAGAAACTTTCAGGCAAATATACGTAATAACGTGAAACCAAAATGCAGGTTTTGTGATAAACACCAAGAAACAATAGACCATCTAATCTCAGATTGTTCTATACTAGCCACCAGTGAATCAAAAATTGTCACGATAATGTGGGGCAATATTTACTTTGGACAATGTGCAAACACTATGGAAAATCTGTAAACAAACACTGGTATGAACATCACCCAGCACCGGTTACAGAAATATAAGATGTCACCATTCTATGGGATTACACCATCTACACAGACAGAAAAATTGAAGTAAATAGGCCGGGTATTATTGTTAAAAACCCGGAAGAAAAAACTTGTCTATTAATTGATACGGCTTGTCCAGCGGATTATAAAATAGCAACCAAGGAATTCGAAAAAACTGTCAAAATATTAAGAGCTGGAAATTGAAATAGAAAAAATGGGGAAATTGAAAATACCTGGAAATCACAGCTTAAGAGATATACAAATATTGTCTTGTTACGTACAGCCCACACACTAAGGAAAACTTTGTCCTATGTAACGCTAAGGATGATAGGGGAAGTGGAGCCATAACAACACGCCACAACCTGCCTTAGATCTTCCAGCAGACTTGGTTAATAGTGCGACCATATCATGAATCGTACTACGATGAATAATAATAATAATAATAATAATAATAATAATAATAATAATAATGGATGATACAATTAGTAAGGCAACATGGATGATACAATTAGTAAGGCAACATGAAGAAAGAAAGAAAAATATTCAATAATAAAAGAAGGCAGTAAATACAAACAAGATTTACAGTTAGTAGATTCTGTAGAAAAACAAAACAGAAGCCAAGAACCAACTATTGCGGAAAAAATATGAAAATGAAAGCCAAAGATAAAGCTGTTGAACAGATGAAACAGCGCTGGCAAGAAAAACGTCTGCATGCCCAATATCCAGAACGTGCCAATAAATCCAATGTTGACAAAGTTAATACTCATCGATGGTTACGTGCATCTGGATTAAAATCTGAAACTGAAGGCTTTATTCTTGCAGCACAAGACCAAAGTCTTTTCACTAGAAACTTTCAGGCAAATATTATGCATAATAATATGGATCCAAAATGCAGGTTTCGTGATAAACACCAAGAAACAATAGACCACCTAATCTCAAGCTGTTCTGTGCTTGCTCCAAATGAATATAAAAATCGCCACGATAGAGTTGGGCAATATTTACATTGGGCAATGTGCAAACATTATGGAAAAGCTGTAAACAAACAATGGTATGAACATCACACAGCACCGGTTACAGAAATAGAAGATGTAACCATTCTATGGGATTACACCATCTACACAGACAGAAAAATTGAAGCAAATAGGCTAGACATTATTGTTAAAAACCAGAAGGAGAAAACTTGTCTATTAATTGATATAGCTTGTCCAGCGGATTGTAACATAGCAATCAAGGAATTTGAAAAACTGTCAAAATATAAAGACCTGGAATTTGAAATAGACAAAATGTGGAAATTGAAAACAAGAGTTGTGCCATTGATAGTAGGTGCACTTGGAATGATAAAAAATGGAACAAAACAAGACATTGAAATAATCCCTGGAAACCCCAGCTTAAGAGATAAACAAAAAATTGTCTTATTAAGTACAGCCCACAAACTAAGGAAAACTTTATCTATGTAATGCTAGGTATGATAGGGATGATGGAAAAACATGAAATGGAGTCATAACAACACGCCACGACCTGCCTTAGGTCTCCCCGCAGACTTGGTTGGTAGTGAGACCAAAGCAGAAATCGAAATATGATGAAAAAATGACATAATAATAATAAAATAGATGAATCAGAACTTACAACTCTTTAAGTGGGGAAAAACATAAATACCTTGATGTAATGAAATATTAAAATCTGAATTTACAGCAATTCTAAAAATGAACTGGAGCACATCCAAGAATGTAGCTGAGATTATCAGTGAGTTGATTACTGACTCTGAATACATTGACACTAATAAGTGAAGGCTTAGGAGACATCACGTTGTAACACCGGTTCGTGTACGATCACTAAATTTAAGCTACGTCTTGTCTGTTCATTGTCTCGATAGATGACGGCATGGGAAGATTAGGTTTGCAGTAGATAATGGATCGGAATTATAAATAAGGGAGCTGAATTCTCATTTCCATTTGGTTTGTTCAATTCATTTACGCGCAAATATTATTCGGAAAATTATTACCACACTTCTTCTCCATAGATGTATGGGTTAAGTAATAAGATATGTATCACTAAATCTTAATTTACCCAAAGTTCTGACAATCTAAAAAAGTTTTCTCTCTTTAAATAATCTACAAAGAGTCAAGAAGCTGAATTCCCGAAATGTTCTAGTTTAGTATTAACATATTATCAGCATTTCTAAAAACCCATAAAACAAGAAAGATAATAGAAAAAGTTCAGAAATATTTTAAATATTAAATTAGCTTTATAATTTTTAAATGATCAAGTAATACGTTATTAATTTTCAGAGAAAAATTTCATTTAAATATTTATTCTATGGTTTTATGAGAAAGAAAAGAATGAACACACATATTACAGGAAGTATCTATTTTAAATTTTAGTTAATAAAATAACCAATTGAAATTGAATAGATTTTATGTTGTAAGTTTGTAATCTTTTAAAATCGATTCTTACTTATTTCTCCTTGATTATATATTGAATTAATAGAAATAATGTTCAAAACACACACACTAATATATGTGTATCTGTGTGATCATTAATGATTTTTTAAAATAATCTTTATTTGATCTGCATTCATTATAATTATATAAATTTAAAGAAAGCTGAATTTACATTGAACTTTTGCTAACAACGTATAGTTGTTAAAGCACGCGATATTTTTTAAGAACGTATTAATAGATAATATTTGTTCGCACATTTTTTATATTATTTTTCCATTAAATTTTCATGAATCAAGCCATGTCTTTGATTTTTTTTTTCGGCAAATATTTCCGAATTTTTTTTTTCTTTTTATAATCATTTCACCCCGAGCAAGGCGGAAACGCCACTGATGTGCAGGGGGATACACAAATGTAAAAAGATTAATTAGAAAACAGTGAGGAGTACAAACTAGTTAGAAAGGAACAATAGAAAGCTGGGAAAGCAGGTGCGATGACAGATACATAGGTGGAGAGAAAGGGAAGGTTATACGGGGGTGGGTAGAGAGCTAGAGTCCAGTGGTTAGTGGATGGGTATTGACTTTGCATTTAAATTTCTGGAGGTTGTAGCCGTCAGTAAAGCAAGAATACGGGAGCGAGTTCAACGGGCGGGAAGTGCGAGAGAAGAAGCTGCAGGAGTAGAATTGTCGTCTGCATTTGGCTAACCTGACTGTGATTGGGTGTGACCCAGTTGCCAGTCTGGTCGCATGAGTAAACACCTGTTGAGGAGGCATCAGTGACTAAAGTTTGTCTGAGCAGAAGCCATGAATGTATTTATAGAACAGACAAAGAGAGGCCACATTTCAACGATGGGGAAGTGGCTGCAGTCCAGCCGTCACATCAGTACATATCACATTACAGACTCTCCTTTGGAACCTGTCAAGAACACTGAGGAGAACGGCATGGGCAACTGACCATAAATGGCAGAAGTACTCCATGCACGGACGGATGGTTGACTTGTATATATGCAGGATGGATTCAGGTGGAAAAAACATCCTGTAAAGACATAGTGACCCAACCTTCTTAGCAGTAGATTTTGCTACGGATTCAATATAGTGGTTCAATTTGAGGTCTGAGGACAGGGTAAGTCCGAGGAGGCGTAGTGTATTACTCTCCGGGAGAATCGCTTGGCCCATGCTTATGGGAGACAGGAGAAGTTGCCTGTAATGGTTGACAGACAACAGCTTGGTCTTAGAAGAATTGAAGTTGACAAGCCACTTCTTGCTCCAGTTCACCACAGAGTGTAGATCCCGTTCAAGGTCAGCTGCGAGATTATGTCTGTCCGCCACGACAGGTTTCTTTCTGGTGCGGGAGTATATTGTAGTTTCATCTGCGTAGATGCCTACTTGGGACTTGATTTCATCTGGGAGGTCATTGATAAAAATAATGAAGAGCGTCGGGCCCAGGATAGTGCCCTGTGGGACACCAGAATTCGTGCTGTAGGACAAGGAGGCACGCCCATTCAGAACGACCTTCATTTTGCGGTTATTTAAGAAAGATTGGATTAGGTCAAGCAGGCGACCGATAATACCATAAGCGCGTAGTTTGCATAGGAGGCCAGAGTGCCAAACCCTGTCGAAAACTTTGGAGATGTTCAGAGCAACCGCGCGAGCCTCATCAGACTCATCAAGGGCCTGTAGCATGTACTCCGTTACGGTTGTTAGCAGGTCGGCCGTGGACCTGGCAAAGCGGAATCCATATTATCTGTCGGAGAACAGTTTGTGGGCGGTGAGATAATGAACTATTTCTGCATTGATTATAGCCTCGAATACTTTCCCGAATATCGGTAGAAGACTGATAGGGCGATAGTTGGATGGGTCCGAGAGTTCACCACAATTCTTAAATACAGGAACGACTGAAGAGAACTTCCAGTATGCAGGAAAGCAGGAAGCAGAAAGGCAGTAGTTAAATAGTTTAGAGAGGACAGGGGAAAGTTCAGGAGCACACCTGTTAAGGTCTATCATCGGGATTCCATCGTCTCCACACGCCTTATGGTGGTCGAGTTTTGAAATTACTCTGGATACTACTGTCGGGGTAATATATACGTCGTGCAGTTTGGCCTCAGTTCTAATAGGGAAGTCGGGTGGGTGTACTCCGGTCGAGTCAAATGTGGAGTTGGATGAGAATCTGTGGGCAAAGCAAAGCACTCTGCTTTGTCCGCAGATGATGTGAGAACCTCAAATCCATGGATTAAAGGAGGTATTGAGGATTTCCTATTGTTGAGCACTCGTTTACAAATCCTCCAATATTCCTTGGAGCCGAACTTGGGGTTAGGTATGTGCTGTCGCATTCTCTCAGCAAACAACTGTTTGGCGTCATTTAGGGTTTTCTTGCACTCATTGCGAGCAGATGTGAACAGGCGCCTATTGTGATCAGTTGACTGTCTCCGGAATAGACGGAAGTAATGGTTCCTGTGGGCAATGGCGGCTGAGCAGGCCGGAGAGAACCCCGAAGAGGAATGAGGTTTTAAGCAATACTTCCTGGTGGGTATGAAGGCATCAATGCCAGCTTTCACCCATAAATCTGTATTTTTCGTTTTTTTTTCCTCACTTTTTGGCGGAATATATATTACAAAATATTATAATTACGGGCTCTATAATTAAATTCGTTACTTATTTACATCCCATTCAAATTTTAATATGAATAACTGCATTTCTCTATACGATTTTAAACAAGGTAGATCACTTAAGGAAATGTGAGAATTAAAATTTAATTAAAGCCATTATAGAAATGACAAGCATCTCCTGTTTCTTTTTAAATAAAAGTTATCAAATTACATGTATAGGATTGTAAAATTATTTTCTAAAAAAATTCATAGATATTGTTCAATATTGTATAGAAATGTTATGTGTTCCTGCGTGTAAATGAGTTAGCACGAAACAAAACAAGTCATTTAATATATTTATTTATATATACGTGTGTTCAGTTTTCAAGAATATGATTACCTGAAAAATTGCTCTGCTTGTTAAAATATAAATTATTTTTTGGTAAGCTAGCGATGATGGCTTTCTACAATTCCATGTCTTTTGTAGTTATTAGTAAATTTTATAATTTAATCTCTCTTAAACCTATGTACAAAAGTTCGTTATGTCGGTTTATTGCTGTTTTCATTTGTTCGCCTTTATTCAACATGTCCCTTGTGTGTAATGTTTTCGAAATGGTATTTCTGCATTATGCGCTCAAGAGATTTCAATTATCTCGTAATTCTGTTAAGATTACGTGTACGTTTTGTCTAAATTTACGATGTGAAAATCATCGTTACTCACAAATTCACTCCATGTTTTTTTCCGTATCCTTCTCTAAAATCTCATATGTGTTGAGCGTACTCTCCTTTTCTTCTATTCGTAGTTTGTTCATCACTAATTGCCATATTAGGAAATTGATATTACATCACAATTCCGTACACTTTTCTTTGTTTCTAACGAGGTTTCTTTTAGAAATATGAATTGAAGAATTAATCATACATTCCTAATAACATTTTCAACTTTAGATTTTAAATTGGAGAAAAAATTTTTCCTAAAAAGTACACGTTTTAAATGCAAGATATGGTAAATTCTAATCAACATTAGCACTGGTTGCTCAGTCAATATAATCCGAACCCTTCGTCTTAGCCAGAGCTATAGTAATTGCAATTAACATTGCTATATCTACTTATATGCCAACAAATTAGGAAGGAGGTATGAAATAATTTTCTATACTTATTTAACAATCCTATTATGGTTCTCTTACTAGACACCTCTTTTTCTGTTCATAATCGTTTCACCCCAAGCAGAGCAGAACCGCCATTGGTGCGTAGGTTCTTATAGTGAGAAAAAACACAGGGCACAACAATGCTTAAGAAAGGATAAGAAGTGGATGGGATTTACGGAAGTAGTAGATGTCAATAAAGGTTGTATTTGAACGGTTACAGATTGTATTTATTATAGAAGCAAGTATACAGAAAATTTCTCTTATCACACTATTCTCTCCTGAAAAAGTGGCGCTTACATATGACTATTTTGACGAAATAAGGGTAGATCATTGAGGCGAATGTAATAGCATAAGTAACTTAATGGGGTCTGAGCACCAGGAGAATAATCTAATGTGAGCCTTAAAAAATTGGTATAAACAAGATCAGGAACCCTTATTTTGTTGGTGAGAAAATGACTGATGTCGACTTGCTACGTCGGGATTGATTACATTGCAAATTCCGCAATCTACATAACACACATACACACACAGTTCTACTAAATAACTATTTAAAAATAGATTACATTATTTGTACAAATTCTGTAAAATGTTACATTGAATTAGAACATGAATGTGTTTCAATATTTAATGAAATAATTTGTTCGCTACAAATGGGGAATATATAAAGCATTGTGTTCATTGAGTTGTTTGATAATTTACATACTGCCATCGGTCAAAACTATTTTCTTAAATGTTTATAGATAGAGGTCGTAAAAAAAAAAAAACTGAAAGAAGAATTATCTGAATATTGGTAATTAAACCAGAAACTATGAAATTATTTTTCATAAATATTCAATTCTCTCTGGACTTGAGTAATTTTCTACCAATAATTTTTTCTCTCTCTTTCACACAGTCGAGCGTTCGCGCGCGCGCACACACACACACACACACACACACACACACACACACACACACACACACACACACATGAGTATATTATCCTATATCGATGGCATAACTCGGAGTTTCTCGTTTTACGCAAACATCAGGTGCATAATACGAACTATGAACCAGAAAATTGCGTAAATATCCAGGCAATCCCCCAACTTAATTGTCTGGATATATGACAAATTTGTTTTCTTTTTTAATTTTTCATATATATTGATTCTTTTTTTTTATAATAGTATCACTTCAAGCAAGCCATTTTACTGCCACTGTTGTGCAGGGGATTACATAGGAGGAAAGTTATGAGAATGATTGACATAATACAGGGGGTGTCAGTAAGTTGGTAGGATAATGATGAGAATACTGCAGAAATGAGATGAGGGCATGAGAGAGAGGATACAATTGACTTTACATTTAAATGTTTGGAGTTTGTAGCTGAAAGCAAGTAAATGGAAAAGAATTCCACAGGCGGGAAGTGCTAGAAAAGAAGCTGATGGAGTAGGACATGCGTTTAAATCTTATTGGTTTCACAGTAATAGGGTGGGACCTCGTTGCTAATTTTGTTGCTCGAGTAAACAGGGGGACCAGTGAGCCAAGTTCATCAAAGCAGAAGCCGTGAAAATATTTTTAGAAGAGGCACAGTGAAACCCCCCTGCGCCGGTGCGAAACTGACTGTATCCGAGCAGTAAAGTCGGGGTCGATCATATTTTCCGTTGAATTTTTTCAAGGACTAGATATGACAGCCGTATTCAATACACGGGCGAATAGTAGATTTGTATATGTGCAGAATTGTTTCAGCAGGGAAAAACTTCTTAGCCCTGCACAGATAACCGACCTTTTTAGCAGCGGATTTAGCTATGGATTCTATGCAAGCATTCCACTTGAGCTCAGCCGTGAGAGTTAACCCGAGGAGTCGCAGTTATATATTCAGGGAGACTAGCCTATTCCATATTAATAAGGGGTGGGAGCAATTGTCTCTGATGGTTTATCGATAGCAGCTTCGTTTTGGAAGCATTATATTTCACGAGTCATTTCTTACCCTAGTCAGTCACGGATTGGAGGTCCTTTCAACCTCGGCAGCGATGTTTGTATTTTCAAGCTCTCAGATTTTTGATCGCGGCGAGAGTAAACCCTAGTTTCGACTGTATATATTTCTTCTTACATCAAGGCGATCGTTAATGCAGATAAAGAAAAGTGTAGGTCCTAAAATAGAAACTTGAGAGAAACCCGCGTTTTTCCTAACACTACCTGGGGAGGTGCTAATAAGATATTACGAGACACAGAGGCTACTTTGTTGCAATAAACTACGATTTATAATGAAAATAGGACTAATATATATATATATATATATATATATAAACAACCTTATAACTGTACTCGTGTTGAAAAACCCTCCCCGCATCTATGTGGAAGGAAAATATGGTTATGAATAAAGAAAATGCTAAGCACATGAGCATCCGTCAAAAGGATTTGGACCGAGTCAGCACGAAGCCCAAAGGAATAAAACCCGAGACGAGTAACCAACTAACAAAAAAGCGCTCATTACTTAGGTAGAGCAGAATAAATAAAGTAATAAAGAATACTTATATATATATATATATATATATATATATACATATATATATATATATATATATATGTGTGTGTGTGTGTGTGTGTGTGTGTGTGTGTCTACCATGCCGCCCTGCTTTGAATATTGTTGCAACATATGATCTACTGTTTTATCTTTAGATATTTTTATAAAATCTAGAGAATATTCGGCATTGTTTTTGCTCTGATCTGATATTTCGTTTTCAATCATATTTGCGCTGCTATCACGAATCTTTCCTGCGATTTTTTTTATAAAATGATATTTTTTCTGATAAACTTTCATGCATCGTCTTTATATATTGCGAATTTACTAGCATTACTAGATTAGTAACAAGGTTTAATCCTTTTACGTTTAAAATAGCTATATGTAACCGTAAGTCCTACGTTAATAATTTCTTCTCACACACTTTTTACTCATGAAACTCTTTTCCGTTTTTTTCATCCCAATCAATTTAGGTCTTCAAAAATTTAAATGCAATTTAAATATGTATATTCTGTCTCAATAATTCCTTGTTCTTTCAATGTTCTTTCATCTTGATGAATGTTTTTATTTTCATATTCAGTAACATTGAATAGCACTTGCTTTATCGTGTTTCGGTTACGGGTGAGACATTTGAAATAAATATGAATTTATTAGTTTCTCCTATGTAATATTTGAATATAGTTTTCAGCGTCAAACATTAAAAGTAATCGTATAATAAATTAACGTAATTTATGTCTTTAAATTAAATTATTTTTTAAGTGTTTTAAAATGTGAGAAATTAGAAATAGAAATATTTGAATCATTTCGAGAAAATAATAAAACTGTTTAAAATTTTATCTATAAATATGTCATGATGGATAATAAATTGCAGTGGTCTTTGAAATGACACGTTTGTTTTTATCAGTGTTTGGTTCGCTTAAATTCTCAGTTATGATATGCTTGTAAAAGCATTAAATGATTTGTACCTGAAACCATTCAGAATATCATTGACAGTGGGTTACCTCGAGTTCCTACATTTAATTTATATGACGCAGATTGAAAAACAAAGAATTGAGGATTTTTCTCCCATTTATTTGATCGTCCAATCTCCATTTTATTTTGACGTCAATTCGCTAATAACCGAATGTGTCAATTGATAGCTTAATATTTCTATGCGAGTAGGAGCAGCGCTTTTGTCGACAAGATGAATGCCACAGATAATCTCATCGAAGAGACTTGTGTTCTTCACGTTCATGAAAGCCTAATATCGTCACTGTCCTTTCAGCTTTCACCTGACCGATACTACCTTTTAAAGAAATGAATCCATTGCTATAATGTCGAAGAAACGACTAATCAATATAAATGAAGAGAACGTTTTGTGTAAAAGAGAATTCTTAACACAATCACGTATTCCATAGCACCTTAGCAATTGATTCGAGAAGTGATAGAATCTTTTTTTATGATTGAAACGCTCGTCAATTGGAAGTTAATATCGCGAAAGAAACCCCTTAAGTGGTCACGTTTTTAACAGAACAATCAACTAAGGCATGGATGATAATCTATTTAAAAATGATTATTAACAAAATTGGAGAGAAATAGGAGAAAAAAGAGAAAGAACGAGATGAAGACATGGGAGATAATTCTTAATGCAATATACTCTGAAATAACTAAATAAAATTTTAATTCCAAAACCCACACTTGTTCTCTCTCATACACAGTGTATCTTCTATGATTGTTACCCATTTATTTTGCTAATTAAAAAGTGTAATTACTGCAACATTTTATCAGTAATAAAATCTGGTTATTTTCTTCTCCTAGAAACACGTAGTCTGTCTTCTGATCAGGTACTTGGGATTTAATTTACTTTTTAAACGGCAAGAAAAACATGAGAAAACTTCATCTTTAAACAAAGTATTTTACATGAATGTGTTTCATTAAACTACTTTTTTAACTGATTAAAAATCTTTTAACAATTATTTAATTGCAAACTTTGCATTTTACGGATATCTCTATGAGTCTTGGACGGTTATGTTGTGCCATAGATAATTGCTATACGCATATAGGCATATGTATTTTTGTGCATTAATCATTTTGCTTATTATCCTAATCTTCTACTGACAACAGTTGTCATAGAATTTAGAGTAAAGAGTCGTGTCCCTGGGCAGATTCCTTGATGTTGTTGCTTTTACGGCTCTCTGTTGCTTTGGTTTCCCATTTCCAGTTTCTGACTTTTGTATGCAATAGTGGATTTTACTTTAGATTAGCGTTTCCTCTCGATTTTTAAATTGCAGACCTTGAATTTGAATATTTTTTGTTTCATTCCACTCACCTTGAAAATAGTATATTTTCATTTGCGAAAATGTATGTGTCACACACACACACACACAGACACACACACACACACACATAAATATATCCATATAAATATATATACATATATAGGTTGAATGTATTATTTTTTGGTGGTAAGTTTGATTAAGTCAAAATCAAGCATTAAATATCAGTTAGGTAGACGACATTTTTTTTAGCTATATCAAACATTTATTTAAACTAATTCAAATGCAGTCCATATATACGTATATTGTCTGTCTGTATTTCTATGGTATAATGAAAAATTGTACTAAAATTTTTGTTTGCAAGTTTGATACCAAGCTAATTGTGAGTTTGATCCCTGGATTTGGCAATATCGCTAGATATGGGAAGTGAAACGAGAATACTTTATGCCGAAAGATGAAATAATGTTTCAGTTTAGAATACAATATAGTTTATATTGACCTAGTTACGCATGAATAAGCCGGCAGGACGCTACTGCCAAAAGGTGATAATGACAACAAAACTACAATTTGAATGTAAATAATTAACATATATTCTCTTTTACTGAATTATATTAAATTTAATGCATTGTGTATGTTTTGTATAGTAATAACTTCAAATATTTTAAAAGTGGCTTGCAGTGAGTAATATGTTGTTTTTAATATTATCTATTGATATTCATCTTATTTTAATACCAGTTTAGTTTGTTCGTTTGTGAGATGCCGGCCGATATTTTCACGAATTACTCACATTTTCTTTAGTGCCAAGTTAACCTACGAGAATGTGATCAATTTAAATATTTACTGTCCTTTACTAGTTACTGATATTTTTGATTTGCAAATAACAAGATAATTCCTAATTAGTATTGCAGTGTAAACGAGTATTACCTCAGTCGAATTTCCAACTTAGTTCTACAAATTGATACACTGTTGTTTTCGGTTACATCACTCCCAAAGTAAATAAATAAATAGCTGCTTCTTTAAAAGCTGTTCGTGATAACAAAGCGATTTTCATGTGTTAGCTTTTTTAGGCATTCTGCATATTTCTTTTTTTTTATTTTGATTTTGTTTATTCTGATTATTGCAAAATTATTTTTAGATGATTTGCCAGAAGTATTATGATTTTTTTACGAGATACAATCTCGAGAAAGATATCTGATCATTGCTAAATACCTTAAATTTGGGAAACTCTGAGATCGTGTGACGACTTGCATTGAACACTTCAAATATTTCGTCTACACGTTTTCATCCACAAGGCTAAAATCAAGGATAACACGCTCTTCAGGCAATTTCCAGGCGTGTGGCATGCTGCAAACATATCCACATGAATATATAATCAAGAGGTGACCTACTAGGCTAAACGTATATGGTGATTTTCGAACGCAGTTTTCTGGGAGAAAATTATCGTTTTGCCCATTCGGCCATACGTTTATGTTTTTTCCTTTATTATCATTAAATTACAATCACATTGTTGCATTTGATTTTTTGTTGGCGTAAAAGAAAGCAGATATTCTTAAATATAGAATATTTTTAGCCCAAATGATAAAAATACATAAAATACAACAATAGCAGTTGTTGGCAATCCAGAAAAAAACATTGAGTGAAATAATTCAGATGAAAACTAAACCTTCACTAATAGTTTTATTCCCAACGCGTTGGCAATTGCTATAATTGAATTAACATACAGCTGAGATGATGGAGTCATCTATTTTGCTTATTACAGAAGATAAGAGCGAATTTATGTGAAAGAATGTTATTTCTCAAAATCAACTAGTATGAAAATATCTATAACTGATATTATATGAATAAACTCGGTTTAAATTTTTTTGATCAATATTACAAATATAAATAAAACGTTAAAGAAAAATGAAGAAACAGTTTAAATCTCAAATGATATATTTTTGATTGGTAACCGAGTTCCATGAGAATGTGAAAGGCCATCTTTCTCAACAATATAAAGGTTAGATAAAAGTGTGATATGAAATATTTTGATGTCGTCTATAAAAACATATATACATCTTTATAAACTTTTATGTTGTCTGAATTTTATTCTTGTAATAAATATTGCATTTTTATTTCAGTGCTATTAGCGAAAACACGATGTTCCGGTACAATTTTACCACTTTGTCTATTCTTTTAGAATTCAGATAAGCTTGTTGATCTATAATTAAGATCATCCTCCAATGAATAGTGCTTCAATGTGCATTTTAAGTAGTTCTATACAGATTGATATACTAGGGTCATTGTATATTACATATTCAATTAGTGTATGTAATCGATAAATTTTGTCCATAACAGGGATGATGAAAATTGTCGTTCAGACGATAAATTTATTTTAAGAATTACCTTATTCTTCAGTTTATCAATTTTTGTGAAATCATTCTCACATATCTTTTTCAGTTTGCTTCTTGTCCATTTGCAAATTTGTGTTTAATTCCTGCATAAATCAGAAATCATTGCTAAATGTTTATTTTCAGTTTTATCTCAAAATTATGGTGATTTATTTCACCTTAATGCGGTCTTTATAAAATATATGTATGGCAGTGACACAATCTAAAATACTTTACTTTTAAACCAGCATTGTGACATGTGTACTCATGAATAAAAGCATCTGTTAGATTCAGTGAATTGGACCAAATTTTGTAGGTTCAAAAACATGGCCATATCACTGGTGAAAAAGAAACATATAGAGTTGGAGAGATATAATTAAGATAACCGGAGTCGGAGGGTACGACAGCAGAAATTTCCTTTTTGGATAAAAAAATGAGGACAACAATCCAAACAATGTAATTTCTTTGAACATTTAAGTCCACGTAGTATAATATATTTATATATATATATATATATATATATATATATATATATATATATATATATATATATATATAAGGATATGGCTGATAATTTGTGTCCAAATATTTTTATTAATTTTTAAAAATTATATCTTAAGATTCAGAGAAAAAATATTAAAATCTTCATGTAGAAATATTGTGTGAATACTGGTCAAAAATGCTTAAAATAGTTGCTTACGATGGTGATGCTATGAACATGTGGATTGTGTTTTTAAGACTAATTGTTCAACTGACAACAGAACTAAATATTAATGCAGAAACAGACCTAACATAGTGCGTGAACGGTTTGTGAATTTCTGTCTTAAAACACACTACAGAATTAATTATCTGTATAAAACGCCCATTTTGTTTTACGGTATGTGCAATATTAAAAGAATCTTTCCTAAGGACAGTAATGTGATCTCCCTAACAGTCTTCTACCGATATTCGGGAAAGTGTTCGAGGCCATAATCAATGCTGAAATAGTTCAACATATTACTGCCCACAAACTCTTCTCTGACAAGCAATATGGCTTCCGCTTTGCCAGGTCCACTGCCGATATGCTAACAACCTTTACGGAGTACAAGCTCCAGACCCTCGATGAGTCCGGTGAGGCTCGTGCAGTTGCTCTGGACATTTCCAAGGCTTTCGACAGGGTCTGGCACTCTGGCCTCCTTTGCAAGCTACGGGGCTACGGTATTACCGGACGCCTGTTTAACCTAATCCAGTCTTTTTTAAACAACCGCAAAATGAAGGTAGTTTTGAATGGGCATGCCTCTTCATCTTACAGCACGAATGCCAGTGTACCCCATGGCTCTATCCTGGGCCCGACGTTCACCCTTATTTTCATCAACGACCTCCCAGACGACATCAAGTCCCAAGTAGGCATCTACGCAGATGACACCACAATATACTCCCGCAACAGAAAGAAACCTGACAGAGCGGACAGACATAATCTCGCTGCTGACCCTGAACGGGATCTACACTGTGTGGTGAATTGGGGCAAGAAGTGGCTTGTCAACTTCAATGAGTCCAAGACCAAGCTGCTGTTTGTCAACCATCACAGGCAACCTCCCCTGCCGCCCATAAGCATTGACCAAGCAATTCTCCCTGAGTGCAATACACTGTGCCTCCTCGGCCTTATTCTCTCTTCTGATCTCAAATGGAACCGCTACATCGAATCCATAGCTAAATCCACTGCTAAGAAGGTTGGGCCACTGTGTCGATCCAGGACGTTCTTTCCGCCTGAATCCATCCTGCATATATACAATTCTACCATTCGAACCTGCATGGAGTACTGCTGCCTGTCAGACGCCCCTGTCGCTCACCTCAGTGTTTTCGACAGGCTCCAAAGGAGAGTTAGTAACATGACTACAGCCACTTCCCCACCGACGAAATGTGGCCTCTCTTTGTCTGTTCTATAAGTACTTTCATGGCTTCTGCTCAGACGAACTTAAGGCACTGTTGCTTCCTCAACAGGTATTTACTCGTGCAAACTGAATGCCAACTGGGTCCCACCCATTCAGTTAGGTTAGCCAAATGCAGACGACAATTCTACTCCTGCGGCTTCTTCTCTCGCACTTCCCGCCTGTGGAACTCGCTCCCATATTCTTGCTTTCCTGACGGCTGAAACCTCCAGAAATTTAAATGCAATGTCAATACTCATCTACTAACTACTTGACTCTAGCCCTTCCCCCACCACGTTTATCCTTCCCTTTCTCTCCTCCCTTGCAACTGTCATCAAACCTGCATTTTCATCTTTCTCTTGCTTCTTTCTAATTGGTTTGTAATCCTCTTCTCTCTCCTCTAATTAATTAGCTTTCAGATATGTAGCCCCCCGCACATCAGTGGCATTTACGCTTTGCCCGGAGTGAAATAATTAAAAAAAAACTTAGAGAAAGCAGGCTTCCAATTTCCATCTGACACTGAAAGAAAATCTGTATTCCTGAAACATATAACTTATATTTTCAATTTTAAAGGTAGGCTTCATTCTGATTACGTAAACTCACACATATAATCTATTTTTCTGTTTGCCCCACCCGTATTAACTCTTTAAATAAGACGTGTATTTTTTCTACATTAAAATGTAAATTATTTTCTCAAAACACAGAAATTTCCGTTTCGCAATATAAATTAAATTTATTTTAAATAAAAAAAAGTTAATTGTAAATATATTATGGTCTATGATATATGTAGCATCTAACACTTTAAAAAATACCGTAAGACTCGGAATTCTCAACTCTTTGGTTCTCATCACTTTGAGATATATGTATAATTCAACGACCCGAATAAACTAACTATTGCAAGATTGGATTTTAATATGTAATTAAGTTTCAAGTTCTACATAAGTTATTTTCATTTCATATTTTACCTCTATTCAAATACAAAAAGCAAAACATTAGTCATTGCTTATTGTATGAATTTCAAACTAGTACTGCACTCATGGAAATATCACAGAAAGTGGGATTTGTATAGTGATGCAGCCAGAGATAGTTCTGTACTTTCGAAAACTTTTAAAGCAGTTATTGCCTTATATGTAATAAATTTCGATCCGGAATAATAGTCGCATTGAATTATGAATATCTGAAAGTGAAAATTGAATTAAGCACAGAAAAACATATGGGATTTCGCTCAAATGTTCAATGCTTCACCTTCCGCTGTCCATGAACTTCTTAAGCGCATTGAGTCTTCCAAAGAGAAAATTTGAATTCCTCATGAGTTTTCATTTGCGAACCGAATTAAACTTTTGGATATTTACATTATTCATTTAACCAGGGATAGCAAACTTTCATTTTGGCATAATTTTAGCGCATGCGATGGAAAATGGTTTTTATCCTTTCAAATAAAATAGAATTAAACAGGAGTTATTCATAATTTAGTAACCAATGCCAACACCAGAATCAGGAATTATATGCCAAGAGGTCTTCAGAGTGTTTGGTTGCGTACGAAAGCGTTGTTCATTACGAGTTAATTGGTCAGGAAAAAAACACCTTTCAAAAATTTTAATGTGATTGAATAAACGAAGAATTTTGTCGAAAGTTATCTTCTTTAGTAAAAATAAAAGTTGTTGTTCTACATAATGAGAATAGGGCAATGTTTTCAAGGAAGTGGGTTCTGCCATATTGGTTGACCTTAATTATGGCAATGTTGATTATGCCTGTATTAAAATTCAGTAGACATGTAGTTTCACACTTTGTTAAAACCTACAAAAGAAATTCTAAAATGATGAGGATCACATTTATTCTGGGGATTTTTCCAGATTTAAAACATACCTGTTTTTGTTTTATATTATTTCCATTGTTCAGACTATTTCCTCCATGTTTATGTCCATGTTCACTGATCCATCTGAGATTCATAGACAAATGTTTTCTCTATTCTTACAAATTTTTGTAACTGATATGTCACCCACAATTAAAGATTCTAAGAGTTTTTAATACTTTTGTTACATATTCTTTGTTTGTGGTTGTTGAAAAATGCACCATTGTATTTAAAATAAATAATATAAAAAATAATATCGTTCCTCGTGAACAAAGAAGTACATTGACTATTTGCGTAAGTTACAAGCACTTATGTAGTTAATGAAAGCAAGAATTAGGATATTTTTACAAATAATTGGAAAACATTTTTTGCTCCGCTGGAAGTCGTATTGTGTCAGTATCATTGGGTAAACATATATGATATATACGTTGATTTTCAGGACTGTATTCCTTCTTAAAATGAACATATTTTCATTTAATTATGGGCAACCTCAGTGAAAAGGAACATCATGAATAACTACTGCAGCTGGTTCTTTGGTATTGTTTAAAGACCAGTGTCCATGCATTAATCTAGAACAAAATTGTGAAAAATGAAATCTGCTCTTGTTAGAATTAGGTGATATATGGCATGACGAATATATATATATATATATATATATATATATATATATATATATATATATAATTAAAAAATAACTTGATTCGTAAGCTAAAAATATGCTGCTCCTAATGACGATCGAAAAAGATACAGAAATTACATAAAACATTATACATTTCTTTGAATCTGACACGAATTTCATGAACGATACTTAATGGTCGAAATAAACACTTGACTGACCTATATTTGATAAAGTATTATAAACATAACTCCACATTGAAAGATCTCATCTACTGATAATAATTAAGATTTGAAAATAATTGTGATACTCCTCAGCAAAACAGATACGTAAAGCAGTTTTTTAATTTTTTCCGGGATCAGTCTGTTTGGAAAGAAATGCTATTTATATAAATCTCCATCAGCAGACCTCTTTTAAATACACTTCTTCACTGGACTGAACCAATTTCTTTCGATAATAAGAATAGATGAGGGAAAACACTTATTTTACTGTATGCATTATTTCGTAAAGTATTACAATTGAAAGAAGTTTTATACAGATTGTCACATTTCTTGAGGAGATATTCATAAATATAGTAAAATACGTATGTTATGCAAGAACAATATCTGAGAAAACAACGTGACTTTTGAAATTTTGGCATGTCCGATTTTGATGATACCTAACTCTGCTAGAAAGTGTGATTGGTATAGCGGATTGAGAGTTTTATAATGTTATGGTTTGTTGATTGTTTACTTTTCTTGAGTAAAACCTACACTTTGAAATCACACGGTTTCAGGTATGGAGATCGTCCATATTTTTAGGATGACACTGTCTTCGAGATTTATGAGCCGTTTTGTTCTTATGGAACGATGCTGAGTTATTTGTATATGCGTACAGTTTTTTTTTTTTTTTTTTACCCTTTCTCTGTCCAAGATCTTACCAGGTTCATCATTAGCTTATATTAAACAACATTAATTTTTAATCACTAAAGATAAGATTGAATAGGCATAAAAACCTCCTCATTGCTCACGATTTCTAAAAGGGCCTCATTTATCAAGAACAACATGTGCATAACCACCTATAAAACATATGGGGCTGTGCATTAACATTAGGCAATTCTACTCGTGAATCTAATCAATGTTTTCCGCAGCAAAAAAAAAAACGCTCTGGCGGTTTTAATTTGGTCAACAAGTGCATTAGAATAATCAGACAATTATATTTTGCCTTTGTTGACCTATATTAACCTTTCTGCATCACATATGATTTGTATCGAACTTCACATGTACAATTCTCTCAGTAGTGAGACTTGAAACATTAATTCATCGCTATGCTATGTGAATGACTGCGGTCGATATCGATAATTTTATGCACTTTTCATACATCTTTTGATGATCTGATGTTATCAGAATGTATAGCCTTTGATGTACATTTGGCTTACATTGTTAAATCTGGGGGAGTAACATCCGGTAGGGTTTTAACTTGACAATAAATGACTATAAAATTTGCATGAAGCAAGGAATATCTAAATTACTGTCTTCTCTTTTCTAATTAATTTATACCCAGTAACCACTTAGGACTTATTTCTGCTTACTGACTTCTTAGGGTAAATTTAATTATATATATATATATATATATATATATATATATATATGTGTGTGTGTGTGTGTGTGTGTGTGTGTGTGTGTGTGTTGTTTTATTTTTATTTTTTAGCCATGTAATCTAATTAAAAATAAATTCCTTTTTTACAGCTATTTCCCTTCCCATTTTAAATTTCAACTTAAATTATGGCTAACCAGATTATTTTGACATTAACAATATTCGTTACACTTTATTGTAAATAATTTTGCTTCTGTCATCAAAGTGGTAGATCTAGAGATTTCGAGAGCAAGAGTCAACTGCTTTTATTTTTATCTTACTCTGAAGTTCTTGTTTTTACACACATACAAAAAAATTATTTTCTCATAATGTGTTTGTTTCTCGCTGATCTAATAGGCGTTAAATTTACCCAGAAAATTGGCTGTCTGATGAAAAAAATTAGTATTTTATATATAATATATATTGGCTCTGTAAATAAATATATACATTTAATTATATTATATATTTAATTACATAATATATATCTATAATTATATATAATTATATCAGTACTCTGTTATGATCAGTGTTAATATTTAGTATTATTAGAATTATGTGTTTTATCTCCAATCGTTTCTGTCAGATATTTGACTAATATATATATATATATATATATATATATATATATAAGACCAAAGAGAAGCTATATTTTTCTTGCCAATGCGTTTGATGCCAAGATGAGCATTATCAAGTCAAAGAGATAAAATAAACGTTATTTTAAATAGAAAAAATTGTTGGTTACAAGAAAAATCTTTAATTCATCTTTCATTAGTTTAAGCGATATTCTCAAATATTCAAAATACGTTATAGTTCTTATTTGACAAAGTTTTTTATGATTTTCAGGATAATGTTATGGTATGAGATGATAAATGGTGGAATTTAAACATTTTCCTTGTATTTTAAATAATCTTTGTTGTGTGGGCTAGATTGGAAAAATAAAGTTTTTATTAGGAAAGGTGAGATAGGAAAAAACGAGGCGTGGGATAATATTTACATGAAATTTGATAGCGGCACTCTCAAGAATTTTTCTTTTGAGAACATTGTTTAATTTTGGATAAGTAGGGAATCTTTTACGTCGATATTGTAGTCAGATTTATTTCTATGCTTCACTATTGCTTTTGTCAAAATATAATTTATGCGTTAATATTGTTTAATTTATATTTCCGTACGTTTGCTTATTATAATGTGAGAGTCAAATTTGGTAACATATTTTATATAGGCCTGCTTCTGAGTTATTAATAATTTTATATTTTTTTTTATTTTAGATATGATTGTTTTCATAATAGTCACATATATTCCGAAAAAATGTAGATGGTGTTTAGAGATGATAAGTTATTCTGAATAGTGGATGTCCTGGAAGTAGTAGGTCGTATTTTATATCTGTTATATTGTTCAATTCATTATTCTGGATAATGTTATATTTCTTGCGGTTTTTTAATTTATGTGTCTTTGATTTTGCTTTGCAAATAAAATGTACGGATATTGTACATTTTGTAATATGTTTTCCGTGTACGTTTCTTTAGTTAAATATTGCTGTCTTCTAATTCTTTATTATCTTAAACAGGAACCGATAGTTCTACCAATTCTATTTTAGAAGAGTTGTTAAATAGAGATTGTCCAGTTCTTTCTTTTGTTAGCACTTCTGTAGATGTCATAATTTATTATTGTTTCTGCTTAATGTGATATCTAGGTAGAGAAGCGTATAATTGGTTTCAGTTTTAAAGGTAAAATCTATTGTGGTTTCATGCCTGTTAAAGTGGTTTACGAGATCTCTTATGTTAGTATTGAAGTGTTAGTAGTAGGGAGTTGACTATATATCTTAGATAGGAAGGGTTTAGTAAGAGAAATAGAACCTTTCTTAGAAACTGTAAACACAAAATACCGAAGACTCCGCTGATATGCCATCCCATCAATAAACCACATTTTTTCTATAGAAGTGGACATCGAATATAAAGAAATATTGCTTGTTGATTAAATGGCAGAGTTGAAATATTTTATGCGTAGTGTGAGGTAATTTCCTTTTTTTGTAAAGTTTGTTTTCACTAGATATAGAAACGTCTCTATAGTCTCGTTTCTATATAAAGAGTTTATAAACAATCCAATGTCTTCTTGGATGTCTTTGTTTAAGAGGTCACTAGAGGAGTTTCTTATATGTGATTGATTTATTGTGCCGAGATGTAATGCTAAGATTTAGCTTATTTTACTTCCTACTTGATGAGGGCAATGCCTATTCCTGATAAGATATGTCCCAATAGTATGTATGGTTTATATATTTGTAGTAGTCCGTATAACATAGATGTTTTGGATGGTGTACAACAAGTTTATCAACGAAGTGTCTTCATCTCCATTTTATTTTTATGTGTTTACTTTGCCCATATCACTGTCTCTGATATTCCTAATAAGGTGAAACATGTTCCATTGATAAAGGATTAGTCGTTATTCTTGATTTAATTATCCATTCATGTATATTTATATAAAAATAACATTACTGCTGAAATTGTAAGACAAACAAAACACATTTATATGTCACACCTTTACGACTACATCGGACTTGGCTTGTTGTGTTTGTTGTGGCCACATATGCAATTGTACGGTAGAAGTCTTTATTTTAAATAATTTTGAAATAAGTTTTACAATCTAGCCAAACTCACCTATTAGGTCATTGAATAAGCTTTCGTTGTTTTCCAACAGATTAGATTCCTAGTTCAGTTGTTAACTACTCGGAAGTAGTATAAGCAAGCTTGAAATTGAATGTACGTCATTTGACCAAAATATAAACAATTTTGATTTTCATATCGTTAGGCATGTCTGGTTTCATGCCAGAGAAAGTGTATTTGTAGGGAAATTAACTAGATTGTATTATTCATGAGAAACCTGTAGCTGAAGCACACAATTATTGTTGAGATTTACAGCGATCATATTCTATCAGAAACAACATGCAGAGATTTGTTTAGACTCTTCAGAAAGAAAGATATTCATGCTTAAAATAAAGAAAACTCTTACGCACTAAATGTTTAAAGACGAAGAATTACATGCATACTTTAATGAAAACCCACGTCAGGCGCAAGCTGAACTTGTAAAATTATGAGTTGATCCCACAATCTTTTCGAAACTTGTGAAAAAATAAGAATGATTCAAAAACAAGAACATTATGTGCCGTAAGTGTTGAAACCAAGAACGTCGAACGATATCTTGTCACGAGTGAACAGCTGTTTCAACGGCAGAAAAATAAAACTTTTTTGCATCGAAACGTGACCAACAATCAAAGTTGGATAAACTACAATATCTGTAATCGTAAAAGATCATGAGGTAAGCCGGGTCAATTATCAACATCGATGGCAAAGATGAATAATCATATTTCGAATCTTCTATTCTGCAATTTGTAGAAATCAGTTGGATGTATATTATTATGAGCTGCTCAAAACGATAGAACTTATCACTAGAAATCGGTGTCGACTGCAGATGATGCTTGAGCCAAACATTGAAGTAAAACAGCCGCTATACGAGCAGTGATAGTGGAAAGTGATGTCACGACTAGGCCACATGTTGCAAAAATTTTGAAAATGCTATAGAGGCTTAAATTGAAAGTCCTACTTTACTGTCCGTATTCACAAACCTTGCTCCGTTTCATTATAACTTGTTTCAATTATTGGCAGACATCCTGGATGAAAAGATCGTACATTTATATGAAGATGCAAAAAGTGTTTAAAATCCTGGTTAGCTTCAGAAATCGTGTCGTTTTTTTCATATGTAATTTAAATACTCTCAGAAAAGATGGGAAAAGTTTTAATAGCGATGGAAAGAATTTTCAGTGACTTTTCTTAATATCTCTAAATAAAACATTATTTAAAACCAAACATTACAAAAAATTAGCCGTAACTTATTCAATGTTTTAATATAATATTTTTCTATCTCTATTTTTAAATAACCTACATTGTGACAACAGCAAATCTACCATGAATGGGAAATGATCCAAGATCTTGGATGTCTATTTACTGTGGCTGACCACCGAGTAAATATTTTTATGCCCATTTTCGTGAATGTTTCTTATTTAGTTACAGTAGTATTTTTATTTGACATCAGAAATGCTTATATATATATATATATATATATATATATATAATCCTGCGAGAAATGTTGACAGACAGCTCTGTATGTAGATGGACAAAATTTTATTTTAGGTATTTTCATTGTTTGAATAAGCGTTTGCTCACTTTGTTCAATCATCTAATTATATGATTGAAATTTTCTTTGATCGAAACGACAGCAAACAAAAAATATTACAATTTTTTTTCCCGATTTCATTGTTGGAAACTTTAAATTTGTCTTGTAAAAGTGTCGAAGTATTCTTTTCAGAAGTGCTGATTACGGTCACAAAGTTTATTGACGTAGAATTTGTTACCCATTTTCTGTTAAAAGAAAACCCATTTTATCTTTCTCGTTTTTTTTTCTGTACAAAAACTTTAATTGAATAAAATTTCGAAGTGCTAGCAGGTATTGAATTTTAGAAACGATGAAAAATTCCAAAGAATCGTTCATGAAACTAACACAACTGTCCTTACAATATTGTCTAACTGCGAATTTTTTTAATGTTATCCTTTGTTGTATGCTTTCAAATTTGTAACGGAATCCAGATTTTTGACTAATTTTAATTAAGTCTATTATTCGTGATTTTTTATTTTGCTTTCGTTGTAAGCTTTGAATGCAATAATCTATCTTTGAGCAATTTCAACAAAACGTAAAATCAAAAAATATTAACGGTGTAAAATATTTGGAGCTTAAATTTTTCTATATTGTTTAGTTTAAAAAGTAAAAATCTTTACTATTAGTACCTTCAACATGAACAACAAATTAAACAAATTTATGTAATGAAAAAAAATTTTTTTTTTATATTTTTTTTCTTGTATAGGTAAGCTTTTGAAATATAAATATAAACACGTAAGTATGTAGAAGTACGAATTTGGAAGGCATAAAAATGACTTCCATTAATAAGTGTCATCTTAGCAGATAATAAAATTAAAACATATATTTTATAAGGGAGTTCTAATACATCATCTCTTTATTATCCTAATACACAGACACACACACACACACACACACACACACACACACACACATATATATATATATATATATATATATATAATCGTATTGCTCGATGCAAAGCAATTTACTCACACTGGTGTGCAGCGAGTTACATTAGAGGAAAGTTTTAGAAAGAGTCACAGCTACGTTACACCGATAAGAAGGAGACTATCTCCGTGCTGTCAAGTTAGGATCGATCACATTACAGATTCTCCACTGGATTTTGTCAAGACCCACTAGATGGATAGCAGGAGCACCCGACTATATATGGCAGCAGTATTAAATTTACGGGCGGATAGTAGATTTGTATATGTGCAGGATTGTTTCAGATGGGTAAAAATCACTGTCCCTATACAGAGAGCCGGTCTTTTTTAGCAACGTTTTTAGTTATACATTCTATATAGTCATTCCACTTGAGGTCTGTTGTGAGAGTTAACCCGAAGAGACGCAGTGTAAAACTGGCCTGATTCATGCTAATAGGGTGTATAAGCGATAATATGTGATGCTTAATAGATAGCAGCTTTGTTTTGGAAGCACAAAATTCACGAGCCATTTCTTACCCTAGTTACTACAGATTGGAGGTCCTTTTCAACTCAGCATCCAGGTTTGCTTTAACAGCCTCGGAAGAATTTCGATCGAGACGAGAGTAGAACGTGATGACCTCATTCTATATGCCTACTTGGGAACTTATTACATCGGGGAGATTGTTAATTTAGATAAAGAGAATCGTAGGACCGACAATATATATAAGCCAACAAACTCACGTTTATATGCTTAAATATATATACAGGTTGGAAATATGGTGTGAGTGTAAAGTCATAAGACTTGCCTGCAGGATTCTTAAATCACATGAATGGTCATCATGACAAACAGAAGAAAGCCAACAATGTCAACATGCTTGATTGCGGTGACAACGATAACTGTGTAGTTTGAAACAATGTTTGTAGATCATAATCTGAAATGTAAAGGCCCATATTTGTAAACAGGAAGTTGAGAGGGCATGCAGTTTCAATCAACATAATGAAAAATACTGAGTCTAATTTCAAAATATTCATTGTTTATTTGTAAACGAATGTCTGTCTCAGTAGTCAGGTGAGAGGCCATAGACAATGAAACAGGGCTGAAGCCATTGCATGTAATGCAAACTGTGACGAGGCGGTTCTCATCTGAGTAAGATCTAACAATCAGTGCATATATATATATATATATATATATATATATATATATATATATATATATATATATATATATATATTATACTTTAGATCATGTACGAAGTAAAATCAACTACGAAGTAATAAACGTAATTTTCGAAAAGAAAATTTAAAAACATTATTTCCTTTTATTTTTGGAAAACTTTTTGTACGAGGTAAATAGGGTAGGAATGAGGAGAAAGCAAAAAGTGAAATTACATAAAAGGGAAAGAAAAGGGCACAAAGGAAATAAAAAGGAAAGAGGACAGGAAGCAAAAAAGAAAAAAAACGAGATCAAAGAACCAATTAAAACAGCTTACAAACATAGACCCCAAATTTAAGTAGGAAGTAAAAATAACTTATTTATAGATAACGGTCACGCGACGTCTGGCTTAACAAAAGAATAACATAAGGAAATGCGCTGAGGGAAGAATGTGTGGAAGAGACAACAGAAGCAACAAATAAGTGGAAATTTCAAACTTTAGCCTGGAAGTGAATTGAAAATAAATACATTTGTTTGTTACATAGTATAAAACTAAATCCTTTAGCATTAACAAAATGATCAAGTCATATACACTAACATAGAAATTATTCAAAAGATGCAGATATGAGTACATTTAAATATACAACACGAAGATATAAATCACTGTTTTACGTTTTTATCAATTTTTCTTTTATATCCTATCAAATCGAGCAAGGCGGTAATGCCACTGATGTACAGGGGGCTACCTAAAAGTAAAAAGATTATGTAGAAGAGAGTGAAGTGGAAGACGAACCAGTTGGAAAGGAGCAAGAGAAGGATGTGAATACAGGTATGATGACAGTTGCAAAGGTGGAGAGAAAGGAAAGGATATACGAAGTCCGGTAACAACGTAACCCCGTAGCTTGCATAGATGGCCAGAGTGCCAAACCCTGTCAAAAGCCTTGGAGATGTCCAGAGCAACAGCACGAGCCTCGCCTGACTCGTCAAGGGCCTGGAGCATGTACTCTGTAACGGTTGTTAGCATGTCGGCTGTGGACCTGGCAATACGGAAGCCATACTGCCTGTCAGATTAGAGTTTGTGGACAGTAAGATGTTAAAATATTTCAGTATTGATTATGGCCTCGAACATTTTCCTGAAAATTAGTAGAAGGCTGATAGGGCGATAGTTGGATGGGTCCGAGGGTTCACCACAGTTCTTAAATACAGGAACGACTGAAGAGAAATTCCAGCATGCTGGAAAACAGGAAGCAGAAAGGCAGTAGTTATACAGTTTAGAGAGGACATGGGATAGTTCAGGAGCACATATCTTAAGGACTATCACCGGGATTCTATCGCCACCGCTCGTCATATGTGGGTCAAACTTTGAAATTACTCGTGATACTAATATATACGTCGTGAAGTTTAGCCTCAGTTCTATTAGGGAAGTCGGTAAAGGATGGACAATTTTTTCTCCATTGTTGTGGTCACTGGGTATATGATTCAAGATACAGATCTTATTAATAAAATCAACAGAATGCATTAACAATACAATAAGCAACACAAGGAAATACATAATTATCATAAAAAGACAGTTGTTATGTTTTTTAAGTAATGCGAAATGTGTGTTTTGAAAAATTCAACATAAGCAAGATATCTAAAATGGAATGTAGGAAATGTCATGTAATCTACTGCACCAGATTTAGTATTTATTGCCATGTGGAAAATTCTTCACTTAAAGAGAATTCTTTTTTGTTAACACAGAACAATAATATGTGTATTAAATGAACTGTTCTAGTGTCTCGTTTTGAGGCTCTCTTTCCCATGCTAGTCTCTTCTTCTTACTGGATGTCCAAGGCACATGCTTCGTGACTGCCTTGTACAATTTTGCAAATAATATAAAAAATAACCATTCAATTTTAATTTTGAATTATCCACTTGGCAATAGATACTTATAATATGAAATACATCATTTAAAAAAAAAATGTGGCCTAATAATTATGGCCTCTAGTGTACATGATAAATTTTGTAAATGGATGGCATCACAGAGAATAAGACCACCAGTAAAAAGATTCGTAATGCTTACATCTACGAGAGAGAATTTTTGAATGGACATGATCGCTCGCGTACTGAAAAATTACGGCAAACGAAAGAAGAATAGACAATCAAAATGCCAGTTTAATAATTCCGTCTTATTTATTTGAGAATTACGTGTGTCTTTGTTATAAAAGTATGAAGAGTTAATATATCTATCTTTTTATTACATTACCTATCTTTTACAATTTATATTTTTTAAAGGTTGCCGCTACCAAAGCATGAATGATATATGAGTAGATAACTCATACAATATGATCGTTAGATAAAAGATAACTACTTGGCTTCACCTTTGCAACAGTTTATCATTTGTCATATCGATTTTTCTGTAATATTATTAAATTTATATCAGTCTTCTCTTAGACATTTGCTTCGGAAATTTATTTTCTGAGATATATTTAACAGAAACCTTTCTATCTGAAACAAATAAAAAAAAAGATGGCGGACGTTCCTTCAAAATTTCCAGGAGCAGCTCCATCCCCAGCTCTCATTAACAAATGGCATCCAGTAGTTAATTACTTTCAAATTCTTATTCTTTTGTTGTGGGTGTTATAGTTGATTTCTCATTGTGTATTCGGATAGAAAGACACACACTCTGCATATCTGTAGACTTAAAAATAGCTTCTTAGTTTCTCTACCTCACGATTAGAATTTTGTCATGGCCAGGTAAAACATGTGAAGCCAATTCAAAGATCTGATGAAATAAAGTAATAACGGTTATATCAATTTTAATTTTCGATAGAAAGGAAAGTCGTTACAACAAAAGGCGAAACGAATAACTGTATTTTGAAGAGATGTCTTGCTTAATATGTTTGAATGCCAGTATAGATCTTCCAATATAATCTTTATTAAATCAAGAGATTACCACATATAGAATATAGTGTCCATTCACTACATAAAGATATATACTTTTTAATATACATCAAGAATGGTTTTAGAAGAAATAGGTATGACAAAGTTGTAAATAATTTTAGCGTAGCACGTTTCGTCACTTAGAAATTAATCGTACTAGATTTGCTTATGTTGATGCAAGTAAAAATGCACTAGAACATTGTTCGTCTCATATTTTTCTTGAAAATACTTTTCTCCATATTGACGAAGAGATGAGGAGATTTAATCTATAGAAAACTTTAGCTCATCTGCAGAATAGAATATCAGTAAAAAGAAATAAGAGGCACAGAGCTATTCAAATGATCGATTATATATAAGGCTATATAAAAAGAAAGTTTATCTGATCTGGAAAGGAAAATTCTGTCAATATTATGGTATTAAATATGGAAAATAACTGAGAAATGGAAAACCAATATGAATATAATCGTTAACACAACTGGTGCCATATTTATGGTTTTGACATTTAAAAATCTTTATATATAAAAAAAGATCAGCTTGGATTTTATTACAAAATAAGAATGTCCTAAACAGAGCCAAACTTTTAAAATTACAGTATTGGCTAAGCCTTTAATTTGCCTGCATATCTATATATTTGTATTATGTGCATATATCTTTTTGGTGATTAAATAATTTTAATTGTATTGCGACACTTGTATTCTCTAATAAAATATCATATAAGCTGCAACACTTCCTATAGTTATATGCCGGTTGCTTTTCAATTAGTCGTGAATTCTGTATATCTTCCGATCTCGTTATTTACTTGCTACATTTTTTTCTGTTGTGACTACAGCATGTATTAAGGTGTTTTCCTTGAAGTTACTAACCTGATCCAAACTGTTGTTTTCAATGGAATTTCTAATTATTCTAAATATTCGCTTTTTCCTGTTTGTCATTTTAGTTCTGGTAACATCTATATTAACACAAAACCTCATTTCTTTTTCCGTCCTTTTGTAGGATGACGAACAAACTTGGAAGTATAAGAAATATATCATATATATATATATATATATATATATATATATATATATATATATATATATATATATAAAGAAGATATTGTTGCCAAAATTAACTCGACGGAATCGTTTTTAAAAATGCAATAAGATTTGAATGTCAAGTGAAGAGTGGAAATCAATACCCATGTAGGATTCGGTACCTGACTAGTTTTCTAACATCTGAAGATACCGAAGTACGTGATAACTGGTAGCATAAACAAAGTTTTGGTTTTTTTTAATTACTTTCGTAGGAATCGTGACTAATACTGCTGAGGACTATGAAGTCAATTCTTCACTTGTCCAACTGCCTCGAGGAATGAAACGTTGGAAGATTTCATGAGACCTATTCAATTCTTTATATTATGTCCTCAGATGTTGGACAGTTGTTAGCTTGATTTGCGTGTACATGAGATATAATGAAATAACTGATCTTAAAGATCTGAGAGAATTGTGAATCCTTGTAGCTCAAAGGGAATTTGGTCACTATTGACTAAGTTTACAAAACGTCCTCTGTCTACAAGCTTGAGTATCAGCATGTAGTGTTTGATTACAACTTCTGCAATTTTGTCTCTCTGTTCGGAGAAATTGTATATCTTATGTTGCGAAATATATTTGTAAGTTACTGGAATCTATCAATTATTATTCTAGGGTGCAGAAAGAAGAAAGATATTTGTGAAATTTGACACTGACAGTAAATGTCAAGGTAAGAGAATAACATCGCGTAGTCTTCTTTATGCTATTTCCCTTTAGGAATTAGGCGATGATGACTTTCCACGTTTCCCTAACAATTGTGGCATTTAGCACGCTTTCACCCTTTTCCACACCCAAAATCCGCTCCACAATCCACCTTCTCAGGCTTTTCATATATAATATCCGCTGCTTTCCCCTATCTCTTTTTCTCCTCTATGTGATCTGTGAGTATCATATTCTCCAAGCCTTCCTTCCTCATTTCATTTTCCAAGAACGTTATCTGTCTTTTCCTGATGTTAATTATTAGTTTCTTTTTCTTTTCCATCCTTTTTAAAAACTCATAATTGTTCACATGACATTCGAAGATATCCATGATATTCGCAACTTTCTTTTGTAGAAAAACATTTCAGTCGTAATGAAAATGTAATTAATGTCTCTTCCACAGAATAGAAGTAAGAACCTCATTTCTACTAAGTGAGCTTTTTGAGAATAAAAATTAACCAGGAGCAACTTACTACATCAGACATGCTAGCTACACTAAATGAAGAAGATTTACAGTCAGAGATTTATCTGTACCTGCAATCTAATTGAGTCTCAACAGTACTGTATAGCAAATACATCTATTTACTATGAATTAATCATCATAGCATTAAAAACTGCTTCGTAACTAATAGGATGTTTTTCATATATTTGATTGGAAACTATTGTAACTACTAAATTTATTAATGGCTTTCTCAAAATATTTAGAACTTACCTTTATGGCGAGGATATTTCATTCATATTTCAAGATATGTAACAAAACCTGACTTCAAATATGGAAAACAAAAGATTAGAAATAAATATCTTGAAAACAATATCTCTATCTAGAAGCAATATGAACTATAGCTAGTTAAATGTATTTATAAAACCCCTATAACAATATTTAGCTAAATCGTAATTGTCGGCTACAAAACATCAGACAATGGCATAGATAATAAGTCTAAGTTTAGGAAAAGTCGTAAGAATTTAAAGTATACTTAAAACAAAAATGATAACTAAAATGCAAGAAAAAAAGAAACATATTTTTCCAATATATGTATCATATTACATAGAAAAATAAAATTTTCCAGAATTATGCGTTTTATATAGGTACTTCCAGCAAATCTCGAAAACACAGCATAGTTACTTTAAACTGAATTTTTAATAATCAAACATTTTCTTAAAATTTTTATTTTAGTTTCTTTTGAAAGCTAAATGATAAAGTTTACTATTTCCAGTAAGCAAAATACTCTGGTATATTTCAAACTAAAATTATATTGATGGGAATATAAAATTTTGTGATTTTGTTAATTTTTGAATTTTTCGCCATTTTCTAGTGATCGGCACATTTTTGTAAACAAGTTGAATTCTCGGTTATAAATCCTGCAAAAATAAAATACACATATGTGATTATTATTTTTGGGAAATTATTATTTTTGGAAAAAAATGTTTTTGGAAATTTAGCAAATTTTATGTTAAATTAACCTGATTTACACAAATATTACTTATTTATAGCGTGACATTTAGAATAAAACTGTTGGTTATTCCCAAATTTGAACGTTTTCACTGGTACGCGTCGTAAATCATCATCGTGTTGACAGGTACTGTATTAGAAATAAAAAAGTAGGGCTTCTCTAAGGACCAAAATTGCCCTCATTTCTTTTCGGGTAATTGAGGACAGTCTGACCTTTTACTTTGCACATAGAAATTACCATACAAAAAGAAGAAACATCAAATGCACAAAAAAACGTTTCAAATTTTTAGAAAATATTTGTGACAAAAGATTTTTAATAAACTTTTCAATTTTCGATCAGCAATAAAATGATCAAGTCTTAAACTAAAAAATAAAGGCAACAGTTTTTTAAAAGATTTAAAAAGTATTTTAAAAACTTTATAAATTATAATAATAATAAAAAAATGAAAACAATTCTCTTAAAATATAATTTGTAATTGAATTTTTTTTCTTTAGAATATAATGTTCTTAATTATTATCATTATCAATTCCAGCATTTGAAAACTTATCAAATTAAATTATACGACAGTTTTATTGCAGTTTTTATTTCATTTTTCGGAGTAGATTTTCAGATAGTGATGCTAAATTTAAAATAAAAAAATGAATGATTTATATTTCCCAATGCGTACTGAGTTTAACTAATAAAAAAGTTTACCAACCAACAAAAAATTATTAAAATTTCATGGATTTACGTGACCTGGGGCTAACAAACCTAAAAAAAATATTACGAATATCTTAAAGAAAATTATATTTTCAAAAATAATTTCATTAAAATCCAACAATTATTTGATTTTTGCGAGAATTTAATGTGTTTGTCACCGAAAAAAAGAATGATTCCATTGTAAAACAGCCGTAATGTTGGTTTAACAGCTAATCAAATCAAAATTAATATTTCTGAAAAAATATTGAAAATGTTTGAAGGGTTTAACAAATTTTAAAAATAATTAAAAAATATTTTCATCTTTCCTCTTAATGATAATATAAACATTTTGATGTATAAAGTTTGTTAAGTTTGTGGCTGTGCTGATTTTAGTGATTTTTAGGGGTATCTAGTTTAATTACTATTCAATATGATAACAAATTTATCAAAACAGCATTACAAGAAAATGCAAGAAAGTTCTAAAACTTAAAGAGCGAAGCTGTAAAATATTTTTGAAAAATACTTTTATGAAACCCCTTATAATATTCGTTTTGTTATTTTTGCTATCCATTTGGCTCAAACCTATCATGTTTGTGACTAGTTGCTTTCTTCTGTTATTCAGAGGGCCGGTAGAAGAAAAGAGTATCAGATTCTCCATGCCATCCGTCCTTATTACGCATTGAAATAAAATTTCACGTCGTATGGTTAAGCCTTATTTTGATTCTTTTCGAAAAACTAATGATATTCTCAGCATCCTTTTGTAGAACAACATTTTTGTTACCTCGAGTCTTTCCTTCAGATTTGATAAGATTGTCCAAAATTCGTGGCCATACATATGGAACATATCATGTCAGAGTTCAGTACTCTTTTCTTTGTTTCCAACGAAATGTCCCTCACTTGTAATACTGACATAGCTTTTGTAATGCATCGTTGACCAAATCAATTGGCCTTTGGATCTCAGTGTCGCACTCTATGTCCTCTGTTAAAACTCTTCCCAGGTAATTAAATTTCTGTTGTTGCTTACTTTTAGCATCCCCGACATGCAATTCCAAATTTGGGCTCCACATTTTGTTTATGTCCGTGCACTTAATTTTCTTAGTTTATGTTTCCTTCCTTCTTCTGGCTTTCAGTCACAACTTTCTCTCGGAGGTTTTTAGTTTTCTTACCGTGTCTACTCTGTTCACTGTCACATGCGTATCTTACATTGTAAATATTGTGTCAGCCAATAATGAATCCTTGCTGTGTGACACAGTCAGTCCGGTTGATGTTTCTAACCCAGTAACGGAAACCAATTAAGGAAATGTCCGGAACGTGAGTCAGGGTTAATGCTGTCGATACGGCACCAGTTATGACTACGCTCGTGGGTCATTAGTCGGTCACAGTAGCTGGTCTTCGAGTAATCTTTTACAAAGACGCTCCTACTTACACACACTGATCTCAATGAAGACACGTTGAAATCCCGGTAGCCGTTTCTCTACCACTTCAAACCAGACTGGACACACGTGCACACTTATGTTGATAAAAAAGAACGGCACCAAAAGAAAAAAACAAATAAATTCGATGACGCCTGCATAAATTACGGAATAGGCTCTATATATAAAAAAAACAAAAATAGACAATAGTCGAATTCCTACAACGGAGCGAAAGTTTTTAGTCTTAGATTATTGGTTATTCACTTTAATTGGAATTTTCAAGATTTTCTTCAAGTTTTGACGGTTTCAAAACTAAATCTTATCAGGCTTTTCACAGAATCTTTACAGGAACAGTCGAAATTGGGTCTTTGTGAACGCGGCAACCAATCTTTCTGCAAATTTAACACATTCTCTGCTCTTTCTGTTTCCATACATTCCCCAACTAAGACTCGGAAGCGCATTATTCGAAATTAACTCTTTTAATTCGGTCGGTGGCAGGCTTCTCTACATTATTTTACATCTTCAGCCAGGAGTTCTATGGGAAGCGACTAATCTTCGTGGTCATGGCTCCCGGTTGGGAAAACTTGGCCCTCAGTCGTTACATCTAGACTGGTCCCAAGGCTCGGCTGCAACACCAACTGCAACTGATTTTGGCCTTCTCGGCTATGATATTTATGCGTGTCCCAAATTCTCTTGGGGGATGCGTGATGAACACGAGCTCTCCATGCAAATCAAATCTTTAACTAATGAGATTACTCCCAGAACGTATCACGAGGCAGAGAAATTTTATTTCTAATGAAATAGCAATATTTCTATGGAAGTGATATTTTTCTTTTTTTTTTTGCTTTTTTCCCGATAACATAATTTTTTCAAGTTTTCGTATTTATAAGTCCTTTCCCAGCGAAATTCCGGAATCATGGATCTGACCTTCCTTAAACCATCAAAAGTTTTCGACGTATTTTGAATACCTATGTTTTTTCACTGCCACCGGCAGCACAAGCCCAAAGCTCTCAACAGTGTTTTTCTTAGTTATACAATGACGACCAGTGATGACCTTGCGTGACCCACAACCCCCAGCTGCATTTTACTTTTTATTCTCTTCAATTCTCAGCGATTTTTTTATTTATATGTTACAATTTTGTAATAAATATCTTTTGTTAACTAAACTCACATTGGTATTGACAATAAATTGCAGAATTAATAATATCATTAGTACTAATATCTTTTTCTCCGTCGTACTAAACTTAGGATTACATTTTCTTTTCACATGCAATATTATAGTACATATATTTGTATATACCAGAAATAGTGTTAAAGCTGTATAAGCTGAATAAATCCGGTGATAACGATATATTACACGCCTTTTTATTTTTATATATCTGCTGAACTCATTTCCTGTCCGTGTGCAGGCGCTTTCCTGCCAATATAGGTTCCTAATAGTTTTAATATTATTCACGAATACATCTTGGTTGCCGATCAACCTTATCAAGATTTGTGGCTTTTTTTGTCGAATGTCTTTGCGTAGATTATGAAACACAGGTACATACCTTTCGGGCATTGAATTGCCCTTTCGGGTAATATTCTGCGCATATATATCGTGTTCTTGTGCAATCTCTGACATGATTCTGCTGTGCTCTTTATTCCTCGGAATTCGGAAGATGAATTTTGATATGTGCCCCATTAGGCTAATTGCTTCGGTTGCGCCCGATTTCTTAGATATTTCTTTGCAAGTGAATATGTTTTGATCTTCACTTGTATCACTACTTTTTATATTTCCTGTAATTTTTCTGTAATCTTGTCTGTGATGAAATCGGCTAAAGCTGTCAGCTCGTCTATTACAATTCTGTAAGGCTATGCCGCATTGTTTCGTCTTCAATTTGGCCATTGGACATTCCAATTATGCTTTTAATATTTCCGATACGTCGGCATAGCCAGTTGTTCTCGTTCGTCGTAAAAGAGATGTCAAATAGATTCTTCCTTTCGTTGAAGTATTTTTCTCTGATATGAGCATTGCGTCCTTCTGAAGAACATGACTTCTGTCCTGACAGTTTTCTTATAATTTATGTATATCTCTTGATTTTTTTATAAACGATCTATTTCTTCTCATTTTTCATTCAGCTATCATTATTTGCCTCTCTGCAGTTGTTTCTTTATGTTTGGTTTACCTTTTTTTATTCCGTTCCATGTATTGACATTGTTTCCTGTCGTCTTTGCATGATGTCAAGAATGTCGTTTGTTATCTACTCGGTTTTCATTCTATGTCCATTTGTTTTCAGATAATGTCTTCGATTGATCGTGTCACAACAGTTTGATTGAATGTGTCCAATTTTAAATCTCCGTTTTCTTTTTTCCCCACGTATCTTTTTTTCACATGTCTATCTACTTTTCCTTCATTTTCCGGTCTGTTGTATTACGATTTGGATGCTGCTTTTTCTGAAGTTTAATTTTTATTTACATATAACAGGTAGGTGGTCATTGCTGCAGTTAGACATTGAATATATGTTACAGTGAATAACAGCATACCATTTTTTGTTGATAATTATGTAGTTGTTTTTTTTTAGTATCTCCATCTGGCCTTTTCTATTCCCAAAGTCCTGTTCTTGGACCATCGTTGGCTGTTACCCGGTCATTCGCCTTAAAACATTGAACTTATTTCCGCCTCGTTCGTTGCGGTTTCCATTTCCGAATTTGCCAGTTATTTCCCCTTCACTTTCCTTGCCTTCTTTGGCATTCAGGTCTTCTAACATTATAATAATTTCTTCTGATTTATACTGAGCCTTGGGGTTGTCTTGTATGGAGGAGAAAGATTCATTTCTTTTTTCTTTCATAATTTTAATGATGCGTACACGTCTATAACAAATGATGCGTACACGTCTATAACAAATATGTTGAAGATATTTCCTTCAATTTTAACCACAATATTTACTTCTGATAACTGTGAATATCCCAGTAGTATTTCTGCGTGCCTTGGTCTGATATAAACCTAAATACTATTATTATTTTTGCTCCGTCGATATATATATATATATATATATATATATATATATATATATATATATATATATATATATATAATCTTGTGTTTTATCACTTACATAATCTCCGTTACTTGGCCACCTGGTTTTACATTTTCCAGCAGGTAGTTTTTTTTTTAATTGCGACATTCCAGGTTCCAAGAGTATTTTTTTCTTTCATGCAAACAGTCACTATCTAACGGTCCGCTGAGACATATCACTTTTTTTCCGGCCGATGTATTAATTCGGAGTAATATTATACTGCTTCCGCCATTTTTCCTAACAATAGCTGAATGACGGTCAGGTAACAACATTTGCGCTCATCGCTCCTTACTGGTGAGGAGTTCCCGCAGAATCAGCAACTTACACGCCGTTGGGTATCATAATTTGATAGTTTATTGTGTTATATTTATTGGGATTGACAGAGGAGTGTTCCTATTGTCCACTCTACCGTGATTTATTAAATCATTGCTTCTTTTAGATAGCTGACTCGTGAATTGATGATGTAAGTTAGTGAGACAGGAGATGACTATTGACTTTACATTTAAATTCTTGGAGATTATAGCTGTCCGTAAAGAAAGTATGCGGAAGGATATTTCCACAGACGGGAAGTGCGAGAAAAGAAGATGCTGAATAAGAATTTGCGTTTAAAATTTATTAGTTTCACAATAAAAGTGTGGGACCTAGTTGCAAATATTGTGGCTCGAAAAAATTCATATATAGGAGTACCAATGAGCTAAATCCATCGGAGCAGAAGCCGTGAAAGTATTTGTAGAAGGCACAGGGAACCCTCACTGTGTCGGTGAGAAAACGACTATATCCTAGATGACAATTCGGGATCAATCACATTACAAATTCTCTGTTAGATATGGTCGAGGACACGTAAGTGAATAGCAGAAGCAGCAGTATTCAATGCACGGACGGATGGTAGATTTCTATATGTGCCCGACTGTTTCGGACGGGAAAAAAACTTTCTGGCCCTTCACAGAGAACCAACATTTTTAGCAGTGGATTTATCTAGGGATTCTATGTAGTTATTCCACTTGAAGTCTGATGTGAAAGTTAATCCGAGGAGACGTAGCGTTATACTTTCAGGGAGAGAAGCCCGATCCATGTTACGATTGACTGTGGTGCTTATTAGAAAGCAGCTTTGTTTTAGAAGAATTAAATTTAACGAGCCATTTCTTACCCCAGTCCACCAAGGATTGGAAGTCGTTTTCAGCGAGTTTTGCTTTGTCAGCCTCGGTATATTTTTCATCGAAGCGAGAGTAAACCGTAGTGTCGTCAGCATATATGCCCACTTCTGAACTTATTACATCAGGGAGATCGTTAATATAATAAAGGAAAAGCGTAGAACCTAGAATAGAGCCTTGACGGACACCCGCATTCATGTGATAGTATTTGGAGGCTTGTCCGTTCAATAATACCCTCATTGTCCAGTTATACCATAGCCATGTAGCGTGCATAGAAGGCCAGCATACCAGAATCTGTCAAATGGTTTGAAGATGACAATGGCAACAGTTTGAGCCAGGTGTATATACTCAGTGATGTTCGTGAGCATATCAGCAGTAGACCTAGTGAAGCGGAAGCAATACTGTTTGTCCGAGAAGAGTCTGTGGGCTGATGGGTGTTGTACTACCTTGTCGTTGATGATGGCTCCTAACATGTTGCCAAAGATCGGTAGAAGATTGATAGGGCGATAATTCGCGGAGTCAGAGTATTCTCCAATGTTTTTATATATAGGAACCACCGTTGTTATTTTCCAGCAGGCAGGAAAGCAAAAAGCAGAAAGACAGTAGTCATAGATTTTAGAGAGAACAGAGGAGATTTCAGGAGCACATTTCTTTAGGACAATGATGGGTATTCCGTAGCCACCACTCGCTTTATGGGGATCAAACATGGAAATTATTGTGGAGACCAACGAGGTAGTAATTAATTTGAGAAGGAAATCTGGTACAGATACTTCAGACGAGTACAGTATCGAGTTAGTGGAGAATCTGCGAACGAAGCATCCAGCCTTCTCTGTTGAAGAGGTGAAGACCTCAAATTCGTTGATTAGATGGGGATTGAGAGCTTACTGCATTACAGAGCCTTCAGTAGTCTTTGGAGCCGAATTTACGGGATGCTATGCGTTGCTTCATTCTGGCTGCAAATATTAGCTTAGCTCCTTTAAGAAACTTCCTTCATTCACTGCGAGCCGAGGCAAAAAAGCGCCTGTTATTGGTCTGACGCGTGACTCCGGTAAATCCGAAAGAAGTGATTTTGGTAGGCGATGGCAGCTGAGCAGGCAGGGTAGAATCAGGGAGATGATTGGGATTTAAGTCTAAACTTTCTGGCAGGCATGAAAGCATCGATGCTAGCCTTAACCCAACTTGACCCTCACTAACAGAACGGAGGGGACAGAATCCCAATCATAGTCTTAAAGAAATGTGCCCTGTACTTCCTAAGCTCTACAACTCCTGCCTATCTGCTTCCTGCTTTCCTGCCTGTTGGAAATCTTCCTCTGTAGTTCCTTTATTTAAAAACACTGGAGAACCCTCGGACACCGCAAATTACCGACCTATCAGACTTCTTCCGTTCTTCGGCAAAGTGTTCGAAACCATTATCAACACCGAGGTCGTTCAGCATCTCACGGCCCACGGGCTCCTCTCAGACAAACAGTATGGCTTCCGCTTCACCAGGTCTACTGCTGATATGATAACGACCATCACCGAGTACATATATCAGGCACTCGATAGGAATGGTGAAGCCCGAACCGGTTGCCTTGGATATGTCTAAAGCGTTCGACAGAGTTTGGCATGCTGGCCTTCTATGCAAACTGCGGAGCTATGGTATAGCTGGGCAATTGTTTGAACTAATGCAGTCATTCCTATCTAACCGCACATTGAAAGTGGTATTAAACGGACATGCCTCGCAGAACTACCATACGAATGTGGGTGTCCCTCAAGGCTCTATCCTAGGTCCTACGTTATTTCTAATCTACATTTATGATCTCCCTGATACAATAAGATCCCAAGTAGGTATGTACGCCGATGACACCACAGTTTATTCTCGCCTCGACCAAATAACTGGTGCGGGCGACAAAGCTAACTTTGCAGCCCAGCTTAGAAAGGACCTCCAATCCGTAGATGACCTGGGTAAGAAATGGCTCGTAAATTTTAATGCTTCTAAAACGAAGCTACTATCAATTAATCATCATAGACAATCGCGCCTACCTCCTATTATCATGGACCAGGCTTGCCTCCCAGAGAGTAAAACACTACGCCTGCTTGGTCTCACACTCTCAGCGGACCTCAAGTGGAATGGCTATATCGATTCCATTGCTAAATCCGCTGCTATGAAAGTAGGTTCTCTGTGCAGGGCCCGGAGGTTTTTTCCGTCTGAATCTATCCTGCACATTTATAAATCTAACATCCGCCCGTGCATTGAATGCTGTTGCCATATCTGGTGGGGTGCCCCTGCTATTCTCCTTGGGCTTCTAGACAAGGTACAGCGGAGGGTCTGTAATGTGATCGATACCGACTTAGCAGACCGCCCGCAGTCTCTCTCTCTCTCTCTCTCTCACCAGCGCGACGTGGCTTCCCTGTGTCTCTTCTATAAAAACTTTCACGGCTTCTGCTCCGATGAACTTAGATCACTGGTGCCCCCTAGGTTTGAATTTGCACGAGATACTAGATTAGCATCTAGATCCCACGCTCTTACAGTGAAACCGATAAAATGCAACCGCAACTTCTACTCCAACAATTTCTTTTCTCGCACTTCCCGACTGTGGAATTCTCTTCCACATGACTGCTTCCCCGACAGCTACAATCGGCAGGAGTTTCAATGTAAGGTCAATAAACACCTCCTAAGAAACTAACTTCCATTCTTTCAAACACACTAACTTCTATTCTTTCAAACACTCTTCCCACCCACCCAACTATCTATCACCACCATTCTGACATTTCCTATATCTAACAACTCTTTCTATTTACCTCCCCCTATGTAGCCCCAAGCGCAATATTGGCAGTGGAATGCCTTGCTTGGGGTGAAATGATTAAAAACATATCTCAACAATTTTTATACGTGCGTGAGCTTAAAAACAATTCCCCACGTATGTCATGATAAAATGGATTTTAGATAAAAAATAGCAGAGGAAAGGAAAAAGATAATGAAGTGTTTTGTTTTTTAATTTTTAATTCCGAACCTACAGCCTTCGTTACTATGTTTTCTTAGTCTCTATCAATCTCAATCAAAATATATTATTAACTGCTACTCTACCAAAATAATTTTACATTCCTACATTTGTTATCAGTACTGACGTAAATACGTATGTACATACATACAATTTCAAGTACAGGTAGAAAGACTTTGGACAATCAAAATGTTAAAAATTCTTTAAGATGTACACAAATTGACACATTACATTCGTCAGTGAAATGATTAGCGTTTTTGAAAATAATCATATCTGTATTTCACGAAGTTGACAAAAAGGAAAAATGTCTGAGATATATATAGAAATAAAGACTATAGAGATGAGATGAAAAAGAAAGATAGCATTCTCTATCCCTGTTAGAAAAACATTATTTTCAAAATCATACTTCATGTTCCATTTTCCGGTCTGCTGAAAATCAGTCAAAGATAAATATCCTTAGCTGGATAAATATTTTTATACTAAATTTGTCCTATATAAATGAATTTGCATTGAATAGAAAGAATCGGTTATAAAAAAGTCAGGTGTGATCTAAAGCTAACTCAGAAGATAATAGCATAAACGGATGAATATATTTAATAATATATTAAACAAAGAGATTCTTCTTCTTCTATGTGCCCTCTCTCTTCAGGACGTAAGCGATCATGGCATTCCACGCTTCTCTATCCCTGGTAGCTCTGAGCACGCCTTCTGCTGTTACAACATTCAATCCTCGTTCCGTCATCCACCTGATTAGGTCCTACAAATATGTTATCCGTTGCTTTCCCCTGTCTCTTTCTCCCTCTAACTGGCCAGTTAGTATCAGATTTTCCAGGCCTACCTTCCTCATTGCGTGTCCCAGGAACTTCAGCAGTCTCTTCCTGATGCTCAGTATTAATTTCCTTTTTCTTTCCATCAAGAGAATACTTCTATTAAAAGAAAGTAGGAACTTTCGACTTTCCCATTCTATAAGAAAACCTGATAATTTTGAGAATTCCTGCCCTCTTGAGCTCTAGAAATATTATTGCTGACATGAAAATAACAAAAATATGTTTCTGATATGTTTGATATTAATTTTAAAACAAATATGTACTCGATGTGACACATCAATATTTTTTCATCCCATTTTTCATTTGGAACATATATATATTAAGATACGTTTTCGGGATTATATACCCGGTGGGACTCATTTTGTCTAAGAAAACAATTGACTTTTTGTCTTGCCATTATACAATTTTATGCCTACAATATATATATATATATATATATATATATATATATATATATATATATATATATAATTTAATTATTCTGTTTTTGATCATAATAAATCTAGACTAGGAAACAGGTGTATTAAAATGTGTTCAATACAATTATATAGTTGAACATTTGAATATTTTTCATTTGTAAATGTATTATTTCGAAACCTAGGTTTCTAACATGTCGTGTCTTCAGGCAATTTGCAATACCCTGATTTACGTTTTTTTTTTTCACGAATGCCCATGTAACGGGGAATTTCTTGAACGCTTTTGTACCGGTGTTTCTTTGAAAGCGAAAAATTTCAAAATTAGAAGATATATCGTTTTCATTCATGTTTCAATGACCTGAGTAAGGATTTTATGGTATGATTTCACTTAGACATACTATCTGTTTTTTCAATCAATAAATCATTTTTGTTTGGAAAACATAATAGCTAACTTTTCTTCCTGGCACAATTTACATAAATCATGGCTGTTTTCAGTGTAGTTCACGTTATGTCTGTGTCTTTTCTATACTTTAAATTTTATTTTGTGGCTAGCATTTGAGACCAGATGGTACAATCACTGGTCTACTTTTCAGACTAATAAAATTGTACAAAATTGGCTTCAAAAAGTTTTCTCTTAGCAACTCTAACAATACATGCTTTGATATTTATATGCCCAACTTCATAAGAATATCTCGCTTTGCTTTCTTCTGTCTCTTCATCTTAATCTGTTCTGTGAGTATCAGAATCTCTAAGATCTTTTACCGCATTACGTATCCCACAAACGTCAGTCGTCTCTTACTAATATCAAGTATTAGTATCCATGTTGTTTTGTCCTCTCCTAGACTTTGTCGTTGTTCACATGTTTGGTTCATGGCATTTTTAGCATACTTCCGTAGGACCACCTTTCTTTTTCTTCGATTATCTACTTCATCTTCGACGAAATTGTCAAGTATTCGCTGATTTATGGGAGGATAGTTATTAAATAACAGTTCAGTATTCTTTTCTTTGTTTCTAATGAAAACCTCCGTTCTGTAAATACTCTACTTAGCTTTTGAAATTCGACTTGGTCATGCCAATGTGTCTTCAGATCACAATGTTTCTATTTCCGTCCTCTGTGAGAACAACTCCCAAGTAACTGAATTTCTACACCTACTTGATTTTAATATCCCAGACATGCAATTATCGTTTTGAGTTCCAGTTTCTGCTGATAAAAATGCATTCAGTTTTCTTGTAGTTTTTTTCTTCTCGCTTTCACTTGTTACATTCTATAGGAGCCCCTGTGTTTCCTTTCCGGGTTTTCTATCAGCACAGTCTCATATGAGTATCTTATATGAAAATTATGGCTTCCAGTAACGAACTCAGGCAAGACTTCTTGTTCTCTAAAAAATATTTTTGCTGTACAGTTTGACTAAATCCTGTGAGAAGACACCTCGCTGTATTACACCCCTTTTGTATTTCTGCAGGCTTCATCTAGTTTGTATGCTGCTGGTTTGTAGCCAGTATAGGTTATTGATTCTTCTAAAGATTTTCCCGAATATGTTAAATTTGCCGAGCACCTCTACGAAATTTTTTTGTCGTACACAATCGAAGACCTTTGATTTTCCTAATAAAAACACAAATACACGTCCTTCTTCCTTTTATTGGTCTTTCCTAGGTTGGCGTGAACATGAATATTGCATTTAAAAACCATATTGTTTCTGTCCTATCTTTAAGCCGATACTGCTGCTGGCACTGTCCATCGGAAACTGATATGAGTTTCGTCATGTAGCCCATTAATTTATTTTGTGGAGCCACATTTAAAATCTTTTAATTATTTTAATTCGTTATACATGGTAGCAGTATATATATATATATATAAATATATATATATATATATATATATATATATATATATATGTGTCTGTGTGTGTGTGTGAGTGTGTGTATGTGTGTGTGTGTAAATGTCTGTTGAGTTTTCTTTTATGAATATCATTATGTTCTGAGGAATAACTGTTGAACCAACATTACAGATTTATCGTTTAATATTTCATATTAAAAACAGATTATCTTCTCCGATTACGGAAAAGGCATCATTGTATATATATATATATAACACTTCCATTTTCTTTAAACATGGTGGTCATGTACATAGTTGATATTGTGTAGTTTTCACTCTATGTTTTCATTTATAATGCTTACACTATTTTTAAGCACAATGTTTCCATAGCGTTTAGCAATAATGTAACCGTGAGTAATAAAATTAAAAACAAACTATATATATATATATATATATATATATATATATATATATATATATAAACTTCTGGAAAAACACATCAAACGAAGCTTTCATTTTATATTTTAATCATTTCACACCAAGCAATGAGTACCGCCACTTATGCGTAGGGAATAAATAAGTGAGTAACTGTTTAAGCAGGTGAAGAGACAGAAGAACGAGTTCCAAAGTGTGTCAAAGAAAAGGCAAGAGAAGGATAGAAATACAGGTGTGATGACAGTTGCGAAGCTACAGTGAGAGTAAAAAAGAGCAAGATACAGGGGTGATGGTTAGAAGGACTGGAGTCAAGTAAATAAGGGATGGTAATTAACAGTGCATTTACATTGCTCGTTTTTTGTAGCTTTAAGGAAAGCAAGTATACGGAAGTGAGTTCGGCAGGCGTGAAATGCAAGAAAAGAAGCTGGTGGGGTAGAATTTTTGGCTGCATTTGGTTGATCTAACTGTAAATTTTTGGGACCTTGTTGCCAGTCTGGTTGCACAAGTAAATTCTTGTGGTGTAGCACCAGTGATCTAAGTTCGTCGGATCAGAAGCCATGAAAATATTTGTAGAAGAGACAGAATAAATACATATAGACATATCACCGTTAGAAAGTTGCTAAAAATATATTCTAGTAAATTTCTTCTTTGGAGCCTGTTGAGAACACTGAGATTAACAGCAGGGACATCTATCACGCAAGTTAAAAATATCGAGTTTCAAAAGTTAGCCGCTTGAATATGCCAGATGAAGAAATATTGAATGCGCGGGATTATAATCAATGCCGTCTTGGAAAGGAGAATCGAATTTCAGTTCAACTTAACATCGATAAATTTATGGCCGCATATGCACTTGATAAAAGTCTGAATACCTCCCGCAGTTCGTAGTAACGAGTAAATAGCAGGACTGTTAAAGCTTAATTGCATTATGTGAAATATAGTATAGGCAAAACAAAACTGAAAGTTTAACCAACATCTAACTGTGAACAAATGATGTTTGATCCTCTTATACTATCCAACTGCCAAAATAAATTTAGCAAACTGGAAAATGCATTTGCAGAAACCTTGTAATTTTAGCATTTATTTTTACATGTGACGCATAGGGTAATAGTGAAGGGCATGATAGAATGTACAAAGATGGACTCAAGCAATTTAAACAACAAACAGTTCCCTTTTATTCAGTGTTAATGTATAATGATGTATTTCATTTTGTTTTGTGTTGACATGAAACTCCGCTTGGCAAAGCCATAGTTACCAAAAATAATAAACGCAGTTCTTAAATTCAACAAAAGTCAATACAAAATAAAATTGTCGGTGATGGTGGATGCTATAATATTTCAGTTTAAACAATCTCCCTGAAGATGGCTCATGTGAGCCGAAAGCTTAGAGGAAAATCAATAAATAATTATCCAAATGTTGGAGAATATTTCTCTTTATTTTCAACTGAAATTAAAGCAAAAATACGACGTTTAGAATGGCTCATGATTAAAGATAATAGACATTCATTGTCTCATATTTAACAGCATATGTTTAGGAAATTACATGCTGCCTCGATATACTATTTTATATATATATATATATATATATATATATATATATATATATATATTCCTAGCAATGTTTAAAAGAATTAAATGAAAATTGTTTTATTGGAATTAAATTTGATTACGTATTTCGAATTTCTTGGCCTGATGAAATCGAAAAAATATATATATACACACGACCGGCCTAATTATTAGGACACACCATTTTTTAAAAGAAATGATGCAATTCATATTATTTTTAATATTTATTGACATGTGAATAATTCTAAATGATTATAGCATATTTTGTTATTATTATTCGTGAAATTTTACAAGGCCAGGAAACAAAGGCAAAATCGTTCGAATCAGCCTAAAATATCTTTTATTCTTTCATTGATGAAACTGCAACATATTTAAGTTCATCTGATGGACATATTATTGTGCAATTTTCATTTACAATTATTCACTTGGCAATAAATACTAACAATAGTATGAAAGTATTTTTAAAACGCTGGGGTGTTTTAATAATTATGGCCGGTAGTGCATATATATATATATATATATATATATATATATATATATATATATATATATACACTCTGGTAAATTGTAATATTAATAATTTTACAAAACCGACCTATACTAATATTAAGGCGGCTATTATTCACTTCCAAATTGGGTATACGTTTTTTTTCAGAATGTAATATATAACTATATTCTAATTATAAGCATGGATAAGTATATTGTTTAAGCTACAGAGTAAAATGTAAAATTCCGATATTAATATTGTGGAATTATGTTTTGTATTGTGTTTGTAGTCTTCTTTTCAAATATAACAATCACAGAATTTAGTTTTTGTAAAAGTGAAATTGCAGCAAATAATGTATAATTCTAGTGAACGTTTAAAGAAAGAAGTTTTTACTGTATTTCGAGAATAGATGGGATAGAAATTGCTAGGTATTTGAGCCGACTAACACAGGCAATTTTGACATCTGAGTATCAAGGCTTCTTCTGGTTAGGTCACATCTTATTTATGGGATTTTGAAGCATATATATAAAAGGTCTCACCTGCGCTCTGGTCGGGTGAGGAATTACAATTTAAGGATTCACAAGCTAATCTCATACACACAAAATCGTTCTCTTGTATCATCTTTATTCAATCTATATTGGCCTCTGAAGGATTCTCTCGGAAGAAAGCGTTTTATTAATAATGATGAAGTGAAAGAGAAAAATCGCAGAATATTGTAGTCGTCAGAAGTAATTTAAGGAAGCTATTTATACACGTGTTAGAATTTATATCATTCTGAGAAACCTACATGAATAAATGACGATTATTATTGACAGACTTTGTTAGAAAAACAATAACATATATATAGTATATAAATTTTAAATATGTGTATATATTATGTAAAAAAAGTATGGCACAAGTTATGTCTCTTTATTAGTCAGTTTCAAAGAAACATTTGTAAATGGATACTAATAATATGTGGAATTAAAGGCGATACATTATATAGCGCGGAGGTACAAGCAATGCCAGCTGAGGTAGAGATAAATTCGTGTCTGTATTAGGTAGAGTCAAACAAATTGTAATGCGTTGCTAATCTATGTGAAAATATAAACTGATAAAATATCCTGTAGAAGTTAAAGTGACGCTAATGATAAATGAATCTAAATATTTCAGGTCAGAGTGTACACAGTTATTATATTCTAAATTCAGAATTTTGCTCATCACATTAAGAAGTATAAAATTGCAAAATCAAATGTGATTTTATGCTAAATTTTGTTTAAAAATATGAAAGAGTTTTCATTAATCTTTTCAGAGAGTGCCTAAGATATCAATTTTGGGAAAAGTTTTCTGTCGATTCATTTGAGCATTTCTTACAATAACACTAAGATTCTGTATCATCTTAGAAATATAAGTTATTATTTGAAAATATCATTGTGCAAATTATAGGAATTTATTTGTAAGTCCATGAAAATTACTTGTTATTTTCAGCTTACCAAAAAGATCACATAACATATGTTTATTAAAATATAATATATCCTGAAGTGCAGTTGACAAGTATTTGAATAAACTATTAGAGCTAATTGCTTTAATAATGTTGTAAGAAAACAAGCGGTTTTCTCGTTACTGTTACAATTACATCATTCTTGTTGACATTATTACGCGTGTTCTTGAAAATAGAAGGCATCATTTTGAAATATATTTAATCATGCCTGTTCTTGAAATTTTCCTACAACCAAATAATCTACTTCATTTATCTTGGGATGAAGTAGCCTAGTTATAGTGTTTATGAAGACGAAAGAAAACTACTTAAAAATAGCATTATTATAATTAAATAATTCAGAAAATAATCACACACACACAGATGAACCGACAGGAAAATTGTAGCTATTTTAAATTTTAATTTCGAGCATTTGCGTTGATGGATTGTTCCATTTTGTCGACAACAATATATAACATAGTTAGGTAAAAATCGTCTGAGAAAAAGTTGAGCATCTTGATTGATTTCCCTTCAACAGAAATTTAGAAATGGCATTATGTACTGCCTTGCATTTACACCTGAATGTCCACTACAAAAATGTCGGAATAATCATCCAGTCACTGTGCCCACAAAAGATATACCGAGAGTAATAAACATCTCATAACAAGTAAACAACATAGTGTTTAAAATGAATGATGGGAATGTTATATTTTCATTTATCTTCTCAGGTGGTTTTAGACTAAACAAGAAGGCCGACATCAAGCGCTTACAAGATATAATGCTACTCTGGGTGAACAGTTTGTCTACTGGAAGGCCATATGTTTGGCAACAGCGCTCTGCATCATGCCACAAAAACAGAGGCTAGTAATGGCTGTCAGACAATTTCTGCGACTAGATCAACCAAAACTGAACTGAATACAAATATTATGGCAGTATTCACTAATTGATTTTTTGTGAGAATTGCAGAAAATTGCGAAATCTTCTGGAAACTGGTATCAAAGCCAATGACAAATTATGGTCTAAAAGTACTCATTTGTATTTGAAGTTTTTATTATGTAATTTTAATAAATATATCAGTTAAATTGAGATGACAAGGTTATATCAATTTATGTGTAACGTAGACGATTATATATATAGCGCACTTTGAAAAACTTATTTATATATAGTACGTTAAATACTATAATGAATTATTTTTCACTTATCTATCGCACCATATATATATATATATATATATATATATATATATATATATATATATATATATATAATATTTTATTTTAGATGTTAAGTCTCTTTCAAATATCTTGCATTAAATACGGCCAACAAGGAAGATTTAATATATTTTTATTAATTTTTTCCTACGCTTCTCCTTTTTTCAGTTTTGTAGTATTTAGGGGGTAAAAATATTTAATATTTTTTATTATGCCTTCTATAGTCACTTCAGTGTCATTTTCTCTCTGGTGTTCTTTATTTATATTTTCTGTTACGTTGTAATGAATTTTAGTGTTGTTTAATAAAAAAGTTATCGCGTTACACGCGGCTGTAATTCGCGTGAATATTTAAAAATATATATTCTAGTCAATTTCCACTGCTAAATAATTATATTTTTTGCTTTAGTCAGTAATCGAAATAGGAAATACAATTCATTTCAGATATTTCTTTTAAATTCTATACATTACTTAACTATTATGTTATCAGTACAAATGGTATCGCATTTTGGGAACAATACATGATATCACTTTAACCAACGTTATTTTAAATTGCTATAATTTATGATTATATAGATGAAGAAAGAGAAGGTTAAATGGTCGGCAATAGCAGACACGGAAAAGAAAATGCAGGGGCTTCCACAGACGGTAGCAAAACATAGTATCTCATTAGAAACAAAGACACTTGTGGTGGATTACTCTGTGATATCTGTCTTTTGATGTGGCAATGAATGTTAGACGATCTCTTCAAGGATGAAGTAAAAGCTTGAGACAGCAGAAATAGATTTGTACAGAAGGATGATGACGATACCATCTACGGAGCAGGTGTGCAACGATGAGGTGTTAGAATGGATGCAATCGAGATAAAAACTCATACTTAACATCAAGAAGAGACAAATGGGGTTCCTGGGAAACATAATGAGGAAGGAAGTCCTGGAGAATTTAATACTCACACGTCACATGGAGGAAAGAATAGACAGGTGAGAGCGGTGTGAAACGTACTTTTTAATTCTGTGCAAATATTTTTTGAAGCGGGGTTAAAAAAAGATACAAAATATTGAAAACGACAAGAAGCAGAGCCAATCAAAATATAGAAAATATTAAGCTGTTAATCATAGATATCAAAAAACAAAAAAAAATAATTCTTGTCACATACTTCGAATGTTAGATTCCATACCTATAACCCAAAGAGAAAGATTTCCAACCCCACTAAAAAAAGCAAATACAAAAAGCAAGAAAACACACATTTTTGTCATAAAAGAAAACTCTCTAAAGAATAAATCAACCACAATTTCGGAAAAATGGAAACTCAAGGTAAACAACAAAAGCAAAATTTTCAGCATATCAATCATGCCTAACAGGATTATTCAGTGAATGCAAGTGGCGTAAAAGCAAATCCTAACGAATTGGTTAGGCTCATTGCAGATTTCGTTCTTTAGGAGACATTTTTAAAAAGAAATGAAATTATCTGTATAAAAATATATACACCTAATTTTGGTAGTGAAAGTACAAACAGTGGTTTGGATGGTAAGTCTATATTAAGAAAAAACAATATTCTTCAAAGCAAAATCGCCCTGAATATATCACTACTGTCAGTGGTGACATAAGCCTAATTACATAAAGAAAACCCCATATTCTACGGTCAGATCTCTTCTAATGAGCCAATAAATTAAAGTGAATTAGATAATCAACTGAAGTAGCACTAAAACCTATTTATTCTAATGAAAGTCTTTATTAATATGATTCACATGACGAGCTGACAGAGATGCTACTGAATCTTTAACAGACATCGGTTAGATTCAAAATGGATTACGGATGCTTCATCTATAGTGAGGCAAGACAAACATCACTGAGAGAACATAATACTATCCATCAGCAGAATCTGCGACTCGTTCAAAAAGCCTATTGTTTATTCCCTAATTGAACGCCCCTGCGACGAATCACACGAACAACATTTTTTTAATAAAACAACATAATAATCTTAACAAAAATATATCAATGTATGTTCATGCCCAAATAATTTAGCACCCAAAACCAAAGAATTTTATCATTTAATAGAAAATGTATTTAAACCCCTTGGCATCCATATAAAAAAGCAATTCCAAAGAACTAGAACTAAATTCTTCTCTAATACATGGTTATGCTCTTTCAAAACCTTCCCCTTGGTTAATAAAACAACCCGTTATACAATTAATAGTAGCAAAACACTTCGAAAGAAACTGACATATTTATTCATGGAAGAAATTCATATATCTTTAACAGTCACAATTTATCGGCACACATAGACTGATAGCTTAAAGAATATTGATATATTTGGGTGTTCAGCTATACACAACAAAAGAATACTTTGAAATAGATTTCCTAAAAATACTCAAGCTTTAGTGAAGAAGTTATGGCACAAGATTTAGCCTTGTGTATTATCACGGATGCTACTTGTTTTTATTTTTTATTTTTTTTTAATCATATCACCCCGAGGCGGTAAGATTGGAAAAGAGAGAACCGGAAAGACATCCTAAACAGGGAACAGGGGATGAGCCTCTTCACCTGTTCAGTAGGCGTGTATGGAGTGTAAACCGGGCGATAATTTAGTCTATCTACTCCAATCGAAAAAAAAAAGTGAGAAGATTAGAAAAGAGAAAACCGGAAACCGCATTCTAAACAGGAAACAAGGGATGAGCCTCTTCACCTGTTCAATAAATGTGGGTGGAGTGTGAACCTGATCTGTAATTACAGCATTGAAATATAAAAATCTGAACAATCCTATCATAACCAAACTTTAAAAAAATCAATATATATCGTAAACTATATCACATACCTTATTTCTGGATTAATAGCTATATAGATATACAGGGTAATGAAAAAGCAGATATGGCAAATAATGTAAAACTAAAAATGTATATATCAAAACAAAAACTCATCATTAGGATTTCAAAACGGTTATTAATACACATAAATTATATAAGTGAAAAGAGTTATGAATTCTCACTCAAAATCAAACCTACAATTGAAATAATACTTCACAATACCATTTTTCCTAGCTGGAAGTGATCTTAGCAAAATTAAAAATTGATCATACTAATATCCCACATTAATTTTTTCCAAAAGTTGTGCATCCACGGAAATGTTTCACAATCTTTAATGAAACACATTTTGATGTTGAGGAAATTAAATCATACACAAACTCTAACCCAGGCAACTTCAACTATAAATGCAGACAACATGTACACTTAATAAATTATAATATTTAAAACTTTCTAAGATAATACTGAATAAAATTTCGATTTTCAGTATTAAATGACTAACAAAATTTCATTTGCTGACAAAAAAAAAAAACAAATTCGCAAAGTTAATAATGTCAGTAACAACTTTTACTGTGTTCGCTTTATTATTTTGTAATGGTATAACATTTGCAGTGTGGGAGTCAGGCTTATCTTTGCTGACTTACTACCGTACCCGATATCTTCTGTCCAATCTCACTTCAGTAAAAATAAATTGGCGCTTCGGTGTTGAGTAATAGACAAGCTTACCTTGATTATTCTCTACAAGTGCCTACTGAATTGTGTTGTTACGCCAATACAAAACTTAGTTACCAAATAGCTAGATCGTCTTGATGATGTTTTTTAAAGAGTTCGATCTTTGTTTGCGCCCAAAACAAAACATTTTAGACAGAAAGTGTTCTTGCCATTATAGATAAAAATCGAATATTTGATCATATTGCTAGCGCTAATGTTTCTGCTTGGCGCTCTGGGGTCTCTTATATACAGTGAACGGAGAATATGGTCCATTTATTTTTCAGGTTGATTTTAGTACTGGACCCCATTTGCCGGATTACATATATCCGCTGAGAAAACAAGCCTTGGCATTACATACCACAATTGAAACTGAATAATAAACACAAAACCCATTGCGAAAAAAGATATAATTTGCATATATTCTTTCAGTTTGAAATAATACATTTGCTACATTATTCTTAATGGAAACCGTCATAAATATATTGTATATACTCAGGATTAAGGCCAATTAATGCAATATGCGACACCTGAATGTTTTTATATTAATTTTAATCCCCCCAGAAAAAAAGAAATTTTATACAGCCGGTCACGCATGTTTCTTTATCACTCCGTCAGGGAAATGACTGCGTATAGTGTAACCGCTTATTTTTTTCTTGCATAGAACATCTTAACAACTACCAAAATACGCAAGCATACTTTTTACAAAAAAATAGATAAGTAAAACGAATGTAAAAATATTGTTGTATCATATAGAACATTACTAAAGAGAGGACTTAGCGTAATTTTTCATATATGCTACAAATAAACAGTTGGAGAATTTATCATCTCTTTATTTCAAGAAATTAAGTAATAACACGGTTTACTGAAACTGAAATGAGTCATGCATTTGTCCGAAATGTGAGGTTTTAAAAACTCAAGCTCTCTGATTTAACGGTGTAGATATTTCGAAATCACTCACAATATATCTTGTCTGCAATTTATTCTGCTACCATATGTTTTTCATTTTTGAAAATCCGTTTTAACTTCCATGATTAAAGTGGATAGTAAGCATGAAAATAATGACATAAGTGCTGTCCCATGCAGAAGGATTGTTCAATGGATATTATCTATCCATTTGTCTCTCTTTCTTCTTTACGCATATAGGACTCAGCAAATATATCTAGAAAAGTATCCTAAAATTACACACGCATATATAGAGAGATGATGCACTGCGGAGATTTTCTATTATTCACATAATTTTCAAGATAGGCCATAGTTAGCACGAGATGTTCTAAAAATTTGATTAGATCAGATGGGAATCAATGCAGAATGTGTGGATTAGGTTTAATTCGATGGCAGGTTTAGAACAATTTTACGTATGAATAAGAAATGATTTAATAGAACGCTAAATTTTCAAGGTAAGCTTTCTCTCCGTTAAAATAATATAGAAAAAAGTGTTTTAAAAATTATTTAATCAGAAGAAAATCATATGAAAATGTACGGATCGCTTAGGTTATAATTCAATGACAAAATTACTAACATGTTATTTTAAATACAAACGAACATAAACTGAATAAAATATACTTCAACAGTTAAAGAAGATTCAATGATATTTCTATTATAGCTCAACAGATGCTATTAAAAGTTTAATTCAATACAAGGGAAATCAATCGAAAATGCAAGGAACAGTTCAGTTCAATTCAAAAGCAGCATAAATAAGTATGCGTAAAGAAAAAAATAAACGTTCAATTGTGCAGCTAAACTTGGAAGTATTTAATGTTTGTGTTATGAATAAACTACATCTATCTGATCTAACATCACTGTCTCTAGGATCAGGCCAAATAATCGTTTATTCCTATGACTTGATAAATTTAAAGTTCCGTTCTTAATTATTTAAATATGAGTTAGATTTATCTATCTCTGTCTGGCATCGTTTCCTGATGCAACTAAGAATATCCATGAAAAATAATGTTCAAACAAATAAATTTAAAAAAATGTCGGTTATTACCAATTTTGTAAAATTTCCGTATAATTCGTAATATTTTCTTTCCTTGATTTGTTTAAATATGGGTACGATCACGAGCCGAAATATTCTTCTATGTATCTTGTCCTTTCAGAATCATGGTCTTCCACGTCTCCTTATTCGTGGTGGCTCTGAGAACATTTCTCCTGATACATTACGCAACCCCCGTTCTGTCATCTACCTGCTCCGGCCATGCAAATATGTTATCTGCTGCTTTCCTCAGTCTTTTCCCCTCTATCTGGCCTGTTAATATAAGGTTCTTCAACCATCGTTTCGTATTGCATGTCCCGGGAACTTTAGTTGTCTCTTCTTGATGTTCACTATCAATTTTCCTTTCATTTCCATCCTTTCCAAAACCTCATCATTGCTCACATACTCGGTCCACGATATGCGCAGCATCCTCTCTAGAACCACATTTAAGATTTTTTTGCTTCATCTTTGATGATATCGTCCGACATTCACTGCCATAGAACTGACATCAAATAGTGATCTAGTGTTCTCTATTTTTTTGTAGTGAAAGTTTCCTGTCTCTTAATACTTTACTCAGCTTATGGAACGCGTCTTTCGTCATGCCAATTCGCTTACAGATCTCTGTGTCGGACTTCCGTCTTCTGTTAGAACACTTTCCAGGTATTTAAAATTCTGTACCGGTTTGATTTTAGTATCTCACAAATGCATTTAGCATTTTCAGCAGGTCTTTTAGCTAATATCCATGCATTCTGTTTTCTTACAGTTTATTTGTAGCCCTTTCTTCTCAAACTCTTTAGCTATCTTCTGTAGGAGGTCTTGAATTTTCCTTTCCGTGTCTGCAATCATCACTGTATCGTCTGCGTAAAGGATGTTATTCAAATTGTGGCTTTCGTTGACAAGTCCTGGCATAAAATCTAGGGTCCGCAAAATAGTCTCGCTGCAAAAGTTGAACAGATTCGATGAAAAGACGCGTCCTTGTCTTACGCCTCTTTCCTTCTTTGTAGATTTGCTGATTTCGTTACCTGTCCGTATGCATGCAGTTTGCTGCCAGTAGAGTTTCGTAATTACTCTTATGTCTTTCCTAAATATGTCGAGCCTGCTGAGCATCTCCTTTAATTCTTTGTGGCGTATTTTGTCGAACGTTTTAGCATTACCGATAAAACATAGGAACAATACTTCATTTGTATTACCCTTTCAGAGAGTATCCTCATCATGAATACGGCGTTCCTTGTTCCGGTGTCTTAGAAAACCCCGCACTGTTCTTGTCCTATCTCTGGCCTGATTCTCCTTCTCACTCTCTTCAGGATACCGGCAATCAAGTATTGGTATGACTCATTAAGTTGATAGCTCGGTGGAGTTCGCACTCGTTTGCACCTGGCTTCTTAGGCAGTGCTATGAAAATCGACTTGCTTATGTCGTCTGGTATTAGACCCATTATCATTTTCACTATGTCAAATTCTTCCAGGGTTATTTCAATGCCGTTCGGACTGGCTGCTCTGTTTCAATTCAGTTTGACCATTGCAGCTTCCCCTTCGGACTAATATTTCCGGTCCGTCCTCCTCTTTGTGTATTATCAGTTGTTCTCATCTTTTATATGTTCTTCCCAACGTTGGAGTATTTCCTCTTACTTCAATATGATTGTTTCATCCTTGGATTTTATACATTATGTTGAAAAGATTTTGTCCTGTTACTTCTCTTATTTCTTTATGCATGTCTGCCTTATTGTCCTGCTCAGTCTCTCTACTTCTGCCCATATATCGTTGAGTCATTCCTTTTAGTCTGTTTACATTTATTCTTTATTTTTGTGTAGTTCCCTGTATACCATTCCATGACTTGGCATCAATTTCTGTCTCCTTTGCATCCTGTCAAGAATCTCTTCGGTCATTCAATCGTTTTTATTATGCGTCTGATATTTTTTGGGGGGCCATGTTTGCTGATGTCACTATCGCTTTCAAATACGAAGAACAAACTGGAAAATAACACTCGAAATGGTTCGAGTGTTATTTTCCAGTTTGTTCTTCGTATTTGTTTTTCACGCTGTTAGAGTATTCTTTCTCTAGCTGGAGGTCTTTCACTAGCGTTTTGTTTTTAATTTTGGTGCCGTACTTGGCTTCTTTATTCGTCAAAATCTCACTCTTAGTTTGCAGATGACTGGAACGTGGTCACTTCCACAGTCGGCGCATAGGTAGGCTTTGTATTAGACAACTGCGTTTCTGAATATCCTCTTTCTGATTATGTAGTCTATCCTGTTGTTTCCTTTCGCCTTCTGGGCTTCTTTATGTCTATAAACGTCGTAGGTGTTCTTGAAACAAGCTGTAATTTATTACCTTTTTTTTGCTGTGCACCATTGGACACATTTTTCTGCTCATTCGTTGCGGATACTTTATATGAATTTGTCGGTTGTCTTTTTTCCCTCTATTTATCTACGTTGGCATTCACGTCACCCATTATGATTATAATTTCTTGGCATTTGCAATGAGCCTTGGCATTTTCCAGTTTGGCGAGCAGAAATAGATGTTCTAAGAGAAACCAGGAGAATGTGTATTTAAGGCATAATTCAGGTCCTGTCATGATATCTACGGTAGTCGAGTGGTACGACACGTTAGGTTAATTGATGGTATCACACTCACGTATGGTAGTATGCAGGTTCGAATCCTTTCAGAAAGTAAATGCTTTTCAAAAAGAATTCTTAAATATTTAAGCTAGTGTATAATTAAAATGTACTGCTTAATTATATAATAAACTGACTATCCTCGCAACTACAAGGATCCATTAAATAATGCTCATACAAATAATTTTATGAAAAATGTCGGTTAATACCAATTTCATGATACATCATTCAACCACGGCAGTGGTTGAATATATTTTAAATCTAACATTGAGTGAATCTAGGCAAGTTTCAAGCTTCATCGACAATTCAGTTCTTAACCAACTTTCTAGCAATTTACAGAGTTAGTCAGGACACTTCCTTAGGTATAATTTTGAAAAAAATAATTTTGTTTCAGTAGAAAAAGATACATCAAAATATGTGAAGTCCGAAAAAGGAAACTAACTACATAATTGAATGACTGTCGCTTCTAATAATAAATCTTATACTTTACAACATTTTACTGTTTAATATATTTACATACGGTTTTCAACATTTGAATTCTGATGATATCTTCTATCGTTTATTAATTAACATTTCATCAGCAATGATTATAAATAATCCATTTCTTATTGTTTTTTTTAATCAATTACATATGTTTCAGTATTTCTAAACGCAGTTTTCAGAATTAAAGTTAGATTGAATAAGTAGCAATGGATTACTTAAAATAATGCGCGAATGAAAAGTAATATCAGTAAAATTATATTAAAACTGGAAAAGAAAAGGACAAGTAGTGTAGTAAAAAATAATAAATGTTTTATTTAAAATATTACAGCTAAAAATAATTCAAATTTTAGTTTAGCTGCAATATGTTATGTAAGAGATCTCTATTTTTTTACTTCTGTATAATACCTTGTTCTTCATATTACAAGTTTTAATATAATCTAAAGAACATTAACATTTAGGCGCGTATGTTTCCCTGAGAGGGACAAAAAAAGGATAAAAGTCGGCGCACATGGAAAAATGATAAGAAGACAGAACATCTGATCAACGACAATGTTTTAAAGAACATGGAAATAAATTTATCATTTAAAATATAGGAATTATAATATATATATATCAAGGAACAAAATCACATCATGTTTGTTTGATGAATAATCAATACGAGAACAAATACTGCCCAAATATTTAAGGGTGTAGTTGTAGACCTACAATATGGGAATATTCAACAAATAAAAATAACTCCCTTCACCATTCTCGAAAAATAAAAATTATTCTGAACACAGTGTGAAATTATCTTCTAACTAATGAACACCCAGTTTTCCAAAAGTTCACATATCGATGTAAAATTGAATTTCAGATCCCACTTACTCATCTATAATGAGGGTCCTACTACTTGTCGAGATACACTAAAATTTCGGATCCACGTCCACACACAGCAGGCACCGAATAAGATTTTGTCCATGCACAAGATAGAAGGAAATATCCTGAAGCCGAATCTGACGGTAATAACGTTTTTTCACAAATTAATTTTCTTACTTAGTAAAACAAAATTCACTGCAAATTACATTGAACATTTTTTTCATGATTGTATATTTCTGAAAATAACGTATACATTTTATTTCAATTGACGTTCTACGTATACCTTCCATCCATAAAGACAAAATTTGATATTTTTTTATTGCAATGATGCGCTGTTGATATTAAATATTTTGAGTCCTTGTACTCAGATAAAAACAACCTAGATTCCGAATCCCATGCAAACCTAGCATACAACGAAGTAGGTACTAGAGATAAATTATGAGGAAAACAGAGGATGTGAAATGTAATACGAACATTCGGTGTTCCATTGAAATAAAGAAAACGTTTTTTAAATACAAAACACTGTATTAAGTTGTTGGAAATTTTTCTTCTTCTTAGAAAAGAATATTTATTCTGCTTTATAAATGAGAATACTTCAAAATGACATTGAGTTAATGTTCTTGTCTATTAGAGGCACTGCTAAATTCAGTATGGTGGTTAGCGGAAACGCATGACAGCCATGACTAGGATTTTCTGCTTGTGGGACATGGTGCAGAGACTTGTTGGTGCATAGCTTCGTCCAACAGAATAAGGCAGCACTAACTCCAATATTTACAATATAGGTTTTTGCAATGTTACTGTTTATTCTACATCATGAAAATGCAGATATCGTCCGTTACACGATCAAAATAAAGTTTCTGAATGATTTCTGTCGAAGATATTCACTTCTTTTCTCGGCAAATTTACATAGAATCCTATTCCAAAATTGCATATTATCATACTCCATATTCATAGAATTCATTTGTAGTCAAAACGAAAACATTCAATAAATTTTGACTTGATAAGAAATTGGTTACTTAAGCTCAGATAGTATGTGGGACTTGTGGTTATCTGTATTTGTCTACCTATTTGTTTCATAATATTTTAGATAATTAAAGAAGCCGTGATTTATAATTTCAGTTAAAAAATGTCGGGTCATAAATAAAAACAAAAGAAAGAGTGATGTTTTGTTTGTACCCAATCAAGTATATCAAATAGGCCATTATTAGGCGGAACATAATTCAAATATGAGTACAATGAAATTATACATCAACAACAAAGTAACATATAATTGCATTCAGTAGCATATATGTACTTAGCTACTGATATTTTAAATAATAATTTTTTGAACACGTGCTATTAACATAAGTTGTCTACATATTTTGTGTTTGTACATGTTTAAGTGACGAAATGTCTCGCTAGACATGTTGCATTGTAATTAGAATTAAATTACTTAAAATATCAACTATCATACGACAAATGCTGCTTATTACATTGTTTTAGCCAAAAATAATCTAGTGAAAGCATATTAGTCTAATTGATTCTCCCATATCTGACCAAATATTTCATTAATTTCATCATTGCTTTTATATATGATACATTTTCGTTACCCGAAATGTTTATGAACATAAAATCTTTTATAAAAACGAAATGAATGCAAAGTATCTCAAGACTACTTTTCTTTCAGAAAAATTAGAGGATAAGGTTTTAGATTTGTATTTACCATAATTATACGGAAACATACGCTCCAAGATAATTGTTTATCATAAATTTGAATTGCATTTCTCTTTGTCGTATTACTATTCAAAGTTGACATTTATAAATTCAAAAATAAACAATTTCAAAATATCAGATGCAAATCGAAAATTTATTTTTGCACTCAGGTGGTCAATTTTCTATGCATATGGTGTGCGATGAAACAACAAAATTGTTCCCTTACGTAGATGAAATCTTGCGTGGCTATAGTAAGAGAAACATTGCATCATGGGTAAATAATGTAATCAGACATATAGGAGAAGATTTGTAACTGCAGGTTAATATTCTGACTGTTAAGCATCTGCATTTTGGTGCATATAAATAGAATGACGTGCAATATTTTTAGGACACTTTATTAAGTAAATTATTTTTGTTAATTCTAGCTCAAAATCAAAAGTGAAGAATCAGAATACTGTTATCAATATATTTTATTATCTTTGAAGACAACAAAATAGATTATATTTTTGTTGATGCTTGTAGTTTACACTATTTGGCGTCGTCAAAAGCAATGGTTAGGCAGAGTTGTTAATGACTATCAAAAGCCAAACTTGCTCACTTTCTTCATTTAGACGCAGATGTAGTATAACATAATGATGACTGATGCTAACGATGTGCATTGTTTTCATGCTTTCAACTGGGGATCGAATTTTCACATACACGCAGATATGTAACCCAGATTATTATGCATATTCTTAATAGCATTTGTTCATGGAATACTGCTGTCATATGATCAGGCGCCCTGTTATTTATCTCAGTGTTCTTGTCAGGCTCCAAAGAGGAATCAGTAATGTGATAGGTACCGACATAGTGGCTAGACTACAGCCACTTCCCCATGGCGGGATGTGGCTTCCCTCTATCTGTTCTATAAATAATTTTCATGATTTCTGTTCCAACAAACATAAGACACTTGTTCTCCTGCAACAGGTGTTTACTCGTGCAACCAGACTGGCAGCTGGGTCTCACCCATTCACAGTTAGATCAACCAAATGCAGACGACAATTCTACTCCTACAGCTTCTTTTCTCACACTTCCCGCCTGTGGAAATCGCTTCCATATTCTTGACTTCCTGATGGCTACAATCTCCAGGAATTTAAATGCAATGACATTCCTCATCTATTAACCACTTGACTCTAGTTCTTTATGCACCACGCTGTATGTCTTTTTCTTTGTCTACACCATTTCAACTATCATTACAACTGTATTCCCATAGCTGGTTCGTCTTCTTCTTTACTCTCCTCCTATCTAATCTTTCTAATCTTAGGTAGCGCCCTGTAAATTAATGGCGTTACCGTCTTGCTCGGTGTGATACGATTAAATAAATGAAATTACTTCTTGTTTGTTTTAAATTCCATATTTTGTTTTCCTTTATTTTATCAAGACTCACATGATATCGCCAAATATAGTTCATAGAATCTATACTTTATGTTCCATAGAAATCACTACTAAATAAATCAACACCACGCAACAACGGAGGTATTTTGTGATAATATACTGTATGGTGGATGCTAAATAAGCATAATGATTTGGAAAAAGTCTATGCAAAATTAGAGACACTATCAAAATTTTCAGTTTTTGCCCTTTTTGAAGTTATAGAGGATTTTATTTTTATATGCATCGTTTATTCAGCAATGATTTAGAGCACTCTGTCCAATGGCGTAGGATACATCATACGCTAAATGTCTGCCGCCTTCTACCGAGCGCCTATTGCTCGAAAGTTGAATCGCCGACTGACGAAAATTCGGTCGGGATTCATATACTGGGTTGAAAGCAATCGGCTGTCTAACCGTACTGATGAGTTGTGACACACTGAAACAAATCTGTCTGCGAATAACTATATATATATATATATATATATATATATATATATATATATATATAGTTATTCGCAGACATATATATGTATGTGTGTGTGTCTGTGTGTGTGTGTTTGTATTTCTGCTATTAGTACAAAGCTCCCTATTTATCACATGCAATTCTTAAGCGCAATTGATCGCTCTATTTTTGCTTAATATTAAATTTAATGACAGAAGATAGTTGATATCAACTTTGCGTTTGTCCAGTGAAACACTGACTTGCCACTGTTAATTACAGATTCCCATAAATCATACACGCCTGCCAGGCACTTAGCTTGTGCCAAGATACAACTATTGATCTGCCCATGATTAATAACAGACTCAGCTGATTAATTGGCTGTTAAGAAATAATTTTCCTCTTGTTTTTACTATGAATCTGAGATTGTAGTAACCTCGATTATGACTTTCTTCCCAGAAACGATTTCGGATTTCAATTGGATGTGAGGTGTTTTGTTGGATATAAAACAGCTTTTTCCAAATTGATCATTAAAATTTAGAGAATTAAGGTTTGACTGGCAAATAAAATCAACTGATTGAAATTTTTGATTTTTTCGAAATTAATTACCCGTGTAGAAAGATAAAAAATAAATAAGAGAAATTATGAATTCTGAAAAGTATTATTCAGATCAAATTATATAAAATGAGAATAGTTTTTTGTTTTTCATCTTTTTTAGCTTATATCTGTTCAAAAAAGAAGCAATCATAAATCTTCGACATATATGGTGAATATAAAATACAGGTTTTTGTACATTACAGATGCAGACGATAATGCAATATGATATATAGATTTATGCATTTAATACCACTTGTATTTTTAACATCTCTTGGTTAACTTAAAAACACATGATATCCTTCTGAAATACCCGATAATCGTTCCACTCAGCAATTTTGTTTTATTTAAATAGATTGATTGAACTAAAGATCATAGGAGTATAAAACAATAATGTCAATCAAGGTTGAATATAAAGCAAAATATAACTTATAGTATGTAACAACGAGAAACTTGCAAATCAGTTTTATAAAAATATTAATGTTCTAAAACATCAATTAATTAATTTTTAAATTACAAAAGTCATCACTTATTCAAATCTGTGAATGTCTAGTGACGATTTGCCGATGAGCTCACAAAATGATAAACCTGTATTTAAGAAAATAGATAAAATATTTATGTCTAATGAATATTAGATTATTAGAAAATTGATAGAAAATTTGATCGGTAAGACGCATGTAGGAAATGTCCAATTTTTATGTTGAGCATATTCACACATTTCGCACGGGTGCACACAAACACATACACGCACATAATTTTATCTAGCGTGGTGCGTTACTTACCAAGCTAATCTTGCTAGACCCTTTTACAACTATGTAGTGAAATCGATCTACACTGGTTCCTCATACTTTTTGGCCTTGTGTTGCATCTAAAAGATTTTTAGAAAATCAACCATCGCAATGCACGAATACTCTTTTGCTTAGTTCTCTTTCTTTTACCGTCTATTTCGAATTAATCACTACTCTAATGTCAAATATAACTCGTATATACAGTCAATCTCTGAAGATTTTGTAGAAATAATGTGTATTTATCTCGTAATTACCTGCTATTCACTAACTTTACAAGAGCAAAATCAGGTCTAAAGTTGAGTCCTGCTGGCGTATCTGGGATGGAGCTTTCGTGTTACAAATTTCCACACTTGATTGTGTTCAAAACGTTTGTGATCTTGTGGGTGATGCAGTTATTTTTCATTTGACACGCTCATTATCACATATTAAAACTTACTAACATCTCGCTATGATATCGCAATATGGATAGGAAATGAAAACGTGTTATATTTTTGGTGATCAAATTAAAACATTACAGCTAAGACTCGCTTACAACAAATTGAACTGTTTTACTTCCCGGGGTATTGTGCGATTACTAACTAAGATACATTCGAATGTTTCTTCCTACAAAAGTCAGTTTTATGGAAATGACTCTGCTGAAACACTGTTCATGTCTAGTTAAACTTACTTTCATATTGATCAAATCTTCTTCTCAAATCTAATAGTGTTCTTTTAGTGACTCATGGTCCTTGTATATGGTGAATAATTGTTTTTGTTTCTGAAATGTAGTATTTTAATTATTTATACTACTTAAATTGTTTGTACTGTTATCCCAATGTTTATTGTTATATCCAAGAGTTTACGGCTGTTATAAGATCGAACCTAATTCAATTGGAATTTTGAACTGAACCCTGTAATTTGTCAGTGTCGTGGATCGTTCTATTTCCTCGTGTCAAACTTTTTCAAATAGCTCATTATATGTCACTTCTTTCTAACTAAATTCTCCAAGATTTTTTCCCTTTTGCTGTCGCCAGGAATTTAATTCACATCTCCTTAGGTTAAGTTACTGGATTAATCCAATGTCTTTTTCCACTGGAGTATGTGTCCTCAACCTGATGAAGGTAGGAGCGCACAACTCCTGAAAGGCCGGTAATATTGCAACAAAGATATGTTTCATGGTCCAGACACTATACTGTATATGGTAAACATTAGTTAAAAAGACAACAATAGTTAAATGCAATTTTCTCACGCTCATATATTTCATAGAATCTGACATTAGGTTCTGTAAAGGTCTTCATCATCTCACAACCAATAATTTTATTTGTCTGTTTGATCTTTCTGACTGGAATACATTAACGTGTTCAATGTTTTACTATGCCACTTTTTCTCGACAAATGAATGGACATTATCATTTGAGTGTCTGGTAATCTAATGTTGGCCCTTAGTCTGTAGCTTTTCGGCCTTTATAATTTATTTAATCCCATATTATTACAATATTCTTCATGAATATTCACCATATTAAAAATTATCAAATGAAGACTTTTCTCTTTTATCAATATATGTCTTATTTGATGGAAAGCGCTACTTACACATGAAATTTTTGATTCTTTCTCGACGTAATTGTAACATTCATTGAAAGGGAGTAAAGTAAAACCACCCATGTATATTAAGCACCATGGCCTTCAAAGAAGGATTCTTGTAAAAGACATGTTTACATTGTTCTTGATCAAATAAATGCTGCAAAAATATATCATTTTACAATCTACACCGGGTTTATACTCAATACACATTATCCTTAGATATCCAGAGAGATTTAGAAGAAAATACAGATGCGTCTGAAAATTAAACTTTAGTATTGCGAAGATATACACATGATAATTTAAAATGTCTTCGTTTTATTACTACCAAATGTCACTTCCCTCTGACTTACATAGTGAAAGGTGAATTAATATAGCATATTTTACAATGTATTAAATAATATATATTTTCTGTGTACAATTGTACAAATTTGGCCTATTTTATTTCGTAACATATTTCACTGTTTTGCCAAACGTTGAGTCGAGACAAATGTCATAATTTCGAATAGAATCAATTACATAATTTCAAATTGTCATATTAATGATTTGTTTCAAATATTGTTTCAAAATCTTTGTCTTGAAAGCTGCAGTTATTCACTATAAATTCATATTTCATTAAATAAATTTAGTATTACTACTTTAAATAACAAAATTATAAACGATTTTATTTTTTATTTGATAAAATAATTGAGTGATCTGCCATCGGATATAAGAGCAACATTTAGAATGCAAGCAAGAGTCAGAATGTCCAATAGAAGCAAATTTTGAACTATAATATTCTGTTGTTTTATCATTTTTATATTCTAATTGAATCGGATTGCATTCATTTGTCGTTCCCCTTTTCAATTTCTCTCTATTTAACAAACATAAAATCATTGATATTGATTATCAACGATAATTACTGTACTCGATGTTGCTCAATGGCGGGAGATTTTTAGATCTCATCTGCCGCGGATTAGCGCCGTTTCTTTGTAGTCTTGTCTCGGTTGGTCAGCATAGGCTTTTTGATGAAAGGGAAGCCGGCGCAGGAATAATCGGATTGCTGATCAAGCCAATTTATTCCTGGCAGAATTATAATACTGACTGCTTCCAGAACAGTAGAAAGCAGGCAAAGACAGTGACCTTAGAGACTGGCAGGCTCCATACATTATTCGTTTATCTATTTTTACTGGTGCCAATGATATTTAATCGAGCAGTATACCAGTGAAGATAAAAAATGTTTAAAAGCATTCTGGGAGATATAGTAGCTTTCAATAGCCTAAGATATATCAAGTGTTTGTTATTTCAATATAATTATAATTAATGAAGAAAAAAAATCAAGTATTAGCATTTACAATAAATTGCTGTTAAATTGTTGTAGGGAACGCACGTTAGTACAGATGGAAAAGAAACTCCGGTTCAGGTGCTGACATGTCCAACAAATTCAGATTAATCCAGCTTTTTTCCATTGGCATCGGGACAGCTTGGTATATATAAATATCTGATACATGTCCTGATCAAGGCTTTGTGAAATGTTTCATGCCAAGAAATCTACAGTAGTGGTTAGTTGTCTTATAATGCTGTTCACATGGGTATTTGCTTCTCAGAGCGCTCGAGGCAGATGGTTACTCGAAGTAGTGAACATTAGGTTTTGGTCCTGAAATTTGATCAATGATATGTCATAGTTCCACAGGTAAGTTTCTTATGCAATCATATTTAAATTATAATATATCCTATTGTCGCTTTATCACGGTGCTGATACCAGACACAGAAAGGAAAGTTCAGGATAGCACAAGAAAGCGAGAAGAAACGTCTGAACATAAACTTCTAGAAAACTGAATTTATGAGCCAGACGCATGAGCCGGTATTATCCGAGTCGTGCATCCGCAACTGTCGAGCGTTTGATAATTTCTGTTACTTGCATTATTAATCTGAATTTCTCTTTGTATTGCACAGAGCACAGAACAGACTCCATTTTTTATTTTTTACATGCAGAGTAATGCCTTGTGCATGCAGCGAGAATTAAAACACAAATTAGCCCATTTTGGAGATGCTATTACCTAACGTAGGACAATTTATATTTTTTAATTATGGTTTATCTTGATTCGCAAAAAGAAAATCTTATTTGATGTTCATTTTTAAATTACCGAAGATTTCCGTAATAAATAAGAGTCGGGCAAATCACGCTTTATATCTTAAAATTGTGATAATTTTCTTTCTCGTTCTATCAATAAAAAGTGATTTCTATTTTTTCAAGTGTATTATAGATTGTTGAGGCATTTCAGCCGCCCTTTGTATGTTTTTTATATGGGAACGTATGATAAGTTTCGAACTAAAGGGAAAAAAGCGATGAAAAACGTTAACGATATAGAAAAAAGCAAATACTTAAATTAATAAAAGTAAAAGTAGGAAGTAATTTGATGGATATAGACTTTAATATAAATAAATGCAAAATTTACTGTTATATTTGTGATAAATCATATTTTTCAAAATTCTTATTTTCTTAAATTTCAGTTGTTTAGTAATTGTACTTGAAGATATACTCATAGAACTTTTAGAATCTAGAGAAAATAAAGTGCAATTCATATCAATCTGCTATTATATTACCCTAGCTTCTTTCAGAATTTAGTTGCTAGGTCGTTTCACATCGATTACTGAGAATATATTAAAAAATAATTGCGATAAGTTGATGCGCTAATTATTTTACATATTTTTCTTGAATGAATTTAAGTAACGTTTCACCTAGGTTTTTACTATCTGGGTATTACAATGTTCCTCTCATACTTTTGTTTTAAGAAATGTCGTTAGTACTATATGCCCTATTCAGAATCTTGTCATTCATTTGCGCAAGCCTAACATGTAAAGAACTTGCTGTTTCTCAGTCGTATTTAGCATCAATATTTTTTTCGTATATCAGATTCTCTAAGCCCTCTTTTTTCATTATACCCCAGCATTACCATATATCGATATTTGGTTCTAATCAAAAGTTTAAGTTTTTTTTGGATGTTGCTTAAAACTGTGTCACTGATAACATACATCCCCCATAGTGTTCTTATAATCCTTCTACTGAAACAGATTTTTTATAATGACTTTTTTCTTAATAATTTATGTAACCATTGGAAGACATCTTTTCGTATGGAAATTAGCTTTCCGCCAATATAAATTTACACTATTATGATTCTTTTATATGCATTCCTCTCAATCGAATGATAAGTCAAATCGAGATATTTATCAAACTAATGTGAGTATAAAAGTATATTAATTCTTAACATATTCCAGGAGATAAAATGTTATGTGCGCATGTGACTGAGATATCTTTTCAGCAAAAATATTTTTTTTAATCAAAAACGAAAAATTATATAATATACAATGTAAATATCAATAGGTAACTATTTTTTATCATTGTAATTATAACAATCAATCGTTGGCGTTTACTCAAGTGAGAAATAGACTCCTTATTTTTTAAGTACAGTCTATATAATTATTGAAATTTATGTAGATAAACGTTAAAGATTATGCATATAAGAGACCTCTGGAACTCATTGTTAATAAAATAGAAGCCGATATATGTATACATATTATATCATTTATTTAATACATTAGAATGTGCAATGACTTAAAAGCAATGAATATTTGTACACCTCCACACACACACACACACACACAGACACACATATATATATATATATACATACATACATACATATATATATATATATATATATATATATATATATATATATATATATATGTATATAATTCTTTGAAGATTTGTTCAATGACAAAATTTGCATTTATAATATATATTCCATTGTTTTACTTTTAAGGCAATACTTTCGAACTTTTCAATTAATGAATTCACTTTACGGCTTCAAATCTGCGCATCCTAATTAACTGTATGACTACTCTTGCACTTTGATAATGTTATTTATTAAATATGAGTTGTTTATGACCAGAGCTGACCAGAGAGAAATCGGACTGCTAAACACAAGTCTGTAAATTATTCAATGAAGCAACCCATATCAACAGCATTTCAAATATTTACACAGACATATATTCGCCGACTCATTATCCTATATTGCAGGAAGAAATTGGCAGGCATGGTCTCGCATATCCTGTTAGGATATAGCGCATAAAAGAAGAATCAATAGGTTTCGCTGCACAAACAGAATGACACGAAAGGAAATTGACAGCCACTGAAAATATCCATATCTCATTAGATAAACGGCGATTATTCCAAGCAGATAATGTGATCTATTTGCCCATCATTATTGAAGGACTTCAAAGGATAGCAGAACGCCTCGCAGAAATGCTTGAATAACAGGAAATTTGTTGCAAACTAGATAGATTCCTGTTGAGCACATTACTGCAAAAAGCATGAAAATAGGTTTCGATCATGACAGATATTTTCTGTGGCTCAACCGACATTTTAGGATGATATAACTAAAAATGCACGATAACGAATGTCTGGAGCTTTTACTTAATACATGAATTAGTCGTAATTCTGAACCATCAATATGCATAATGCTTAAATGTTAAACTCTCAAGTAAGTGCCATACGTGATATACATTTGGGTGACCATGTCTCTTTCGAGATATGACTCACGAAGCAAATAAGTTTCCGAAGTAGATTAATTTTTGTCTGCAATAGAATATGTCTCAATCAAGACTACAAATACATAATCTGTCATGCTGTTTAATCTATAGATAGAGGAGAAGAAATAGAAATAATTTTTCTTTCTGGTTTTTAAGCGTAAGTAAACGCAAGAAATACAACTTAAATGCACTATATTAAATACAATTGGTTAAAATATTTATCAGTATACTTATATGTATGAAATCTGACTCGAAATAACATGAGTTTTCCGTAATTCGTACCAATCTATGTGGCAAAACTTGTGAGTACAAATGGGTAGAATATGATCACAGAAAGGCCACATTATAATCAACGTTTTGAACTTATTAGCCTTGTTTTTAAAAAGATGCTCAGACTATATTATGTGCTTTGTCCTGTAGGTTCTTCCTAAGATTCGCTCAGCAGAATTACAGTGTAAACCAGACAAACCCTCTGTGGGTTGAGCAGACAGTAGTAACAAGAATTTTCTAGCTCTCCTGGAAGATGGGTGTACTCGGGCGACGAATTTTAGCAATAAAATTTAATAGTAAATTTAGCAGAAAATGGGTAGTAAATTTTAATGCCTTTAAAACAAAAAGGAACTCTTTTAACGACCAGAGATAATGTTTTCTGCCAGATATTCTTTTCAGCATGGGTGATGCAAGTCACTTAAAAAGCAACATATTGCGTCTACTTGGCCTCACTTTTCAACCAACCATAATAGAATGAATCTATCGGGTCTATAAGTGCATCCACTGCTAAAACATTTTGGTCACTGTGTCGGTTCAGAAAATTATTTCTCCTCAGTAAGCTATTGCACATTTATGAATCTACCGTTCTTTTTTTAATTGTATATTTTATATATCTGTTCTGGTGCCTCTGCTGTTCATCTCGAAGTCCCTTACAAAATCTGCAGAAGAATCAAGCAGTGTAATAGGTTCTTACTTGGCATCTCGACTGTCGTCATTTTCTTATCAACATGAAGTGGCTTACTTCTACCTTTTGAATAAATATTTTCATGATTCTTGTTCTGATTAACTTTTAACATTGTGCCCCATGCACAATAATTTAAGCGTACTATTAGAGTGGCGTCTAGGTCACACCTTCATACTGTTGAGATAGTTAAATACAACAACAACAAAAAGTATTCATAAAGTTGTTTTTCTTGCACGTCTGGCATATAGAACAGCCTTCTGTTTATTTTACTCCATAGAGTTACAGTCTCCAAATATTTAAATACTACATTATTTGCTATTTACTATCATCTTGATTCCCATTTATTTGTTATGTATTATTTAATACCCCATAACAAGACTTTTTCTTCACTTTACTAGTCGCAGCCACACTGTGTTTGAAGGGAAATAATTAAACAAAATCATCGTGTGCTGCATTATTTTAACTTGCACCTAAACAATCGAAGCAAGAGCTACGATAATATATAACTCAAATTACTTGCTTTTTTCAAATATTAATATACATTATTCCTATTTTTTTATTCTTATTTATTTTACAAGTTTACATCTCTATTAATGTGACCTTCTATTGTCTAGAATTATATACATTTTTATAAATCGCTATATATATATTGTAGAATGCAGGGATTTTATGTTATATAGTGCTCTTAATCGAGATAGAGCGATGATCGTTGAAGATTATGTAACTTAACTGAGCAGAGTTATGCCGACTTCAGAATTTCCTGTAGCATTTAAAGGTATGTTTTCATCCACCGGGATTTTGTTTCTTTTGAATAATTTTAAATTTTTTTGTGACATAATTCTCCTTGATAAAATATAGTGCCCAACTTCTCTACCTTGCATATATATATATATATATATATATATATATATATATATAGGATTAATTAAGACACGAATAAAAACGAATCAACCTGTTTTGATCTCGCTCTGCAGGCCTCATTGGAAGATGGAAATATGGAGCAAAATAAATCCATGAATGATTGAACGGGAAAATGAATAGTGTGGTAGGAAAAATGTATTAGAGATCAATGATAGCAAGCTCTAGCAAATTTCACGCTGTCTACAGATAGAATGATGGCGGGATTTGATATACAACTTCTCCGGCACTTTTAAATGTAATACAGAATGTGACTAAGACACAATTGTGAACCAGTTCACACAGACCTCAGAATACACTTTCTGTAGGTTATTAGGTGCTTACATATTAAGAAACAATAGGTATTTGGAACAGGTTATTTAGAGGACAATGTAGAATTCCTGATCATACATGGTACGTGTTTTATCCTCATGTCCAGACGCTGAGTACTTCTCCCTATGTAGTTATCTCTGCACAACAACTGTACTTATAAATCATAAAATTTACTTTATGGGGGTGGAAAACATACTTACGACTAGAAGAAAAATGAGCCCGGTATGAAACACTCCAAGTACGTCAGCCTAGAAATAGCAGGAACGAACTAGATAATGGCTTCCTAATCAAGCTTTCACAGACAACATCAAACCTTCAAAATACTATCGTCGAAATATTGACAATATATTTTAAGATGAAGTGCACTACAACGTGCTCTCTTGTCGTAAAAGCAAAAAAAATATTAAGAAGTACGGGACCCCACAAAGATCCAATAACAACTCCGTCAATTTGTCGATACATGTCATTAACCTAACTAAATTTAACAGACGACATGGCAAATTTCATCAATTGAAAGCATATAGTTTGAGGAAATTTTGCGGGGTATTATGAACAAAGTAAGTCAGTGCAAATTTAATAGTGTACAATATGCTTTACAAGGAAAATAAAGAACACACATCAAAAGAACACATGAACTTGACAGAAGAAGAACAGTTTCTGATGCACTCAACAAACGAAAACGAATCCTTCATACAAAATGCAAAAAAATGTTCCGGCATTGAAGAAAGCCATTTGGCGACGTTATATTGGTCTGACACTATCAATGATAGAGTGGATTCTAATGGTACCACATACTTGTGAATTTTTGACCCACACACACGCATTACCACAATGAATAAATTGTACAGGTTGTCGGAGAGGATCCAGGTACTAGCACACCTCACTAGCAATAGCATAACTTACATGTGATAGTATCAGCTGGAGGGTACATTAATATGAGCTACTGTGTCCAAATCATTTTCAAAGAGTGTGTTCGTGCGTGTACAGCAGCAAAATGTAGACATTTTGAAAATTTTTATAAATTGCTATTTTGATGTACAAGTATAAACTTTTGCACATATGTTTATATGCACATCTTAACTTGATTTGTGGAAAGACAAATGACGTTCCATTTTTATAAAAGTTAGTAGAGATCCTGAAGTCATCTGGAGACTGTAGTTGGAGACAATGACAATTTAATTCAATAAATTTACTATTTAATATTTCGAGATATGGTTTCGTAACTTTGCTAAATATATCTGTTAAAATACGATGTCAGTGTTTATTTTCATTTTTTTCAGTCTGCGAGATAACTTTTATATATGGCCTGGTGATTTCATTTAGAATTAAACAGATTTTTATCTCTTGGTGTCATCATCAATCTACACTTCTATATTTATATAAGCTCTATCACTTCTGCTAGTCATTTCAACCCATAAATATAGTAGGACTCTATAAGACCATATTTAAGAGACATGTGTATGTATGCTGTTAGATAGAACAAATCATAATTCCGTTTCTGTATCATACGCATGGAACATCTGTATGAGATTTGTTTTACGATGTGGATAGCAATATCTGTAAAATGTTATATTGTATTGCTTCAGAGCAGCTGACACCTATTCGAGGCTCTCAAAGATGGAATGATATGTGGTCCGAAATAGCTACATAAATAAATATCATTAGCAGACAGTTATTATCGCACTGCACTCCCAGCGACTCTTACAACATAAACTCTTCTCATTTTCTGTTAATTTTTGTTCTGTCTTATCTGCGTGTGTCTTCCTTGTACTTAATATCTATTATCACGGATATTGTGGTGTAGACACTTTAAAACACTTCATCTTGTATCGTACTGCCACCTCGGCAATACAACATACATCATTTTATTCATCCACTGGACAAAATATTTATATATGCTAAAAGATTTTATTATCTACCAAATTATTTTTTTTACCTTATCATTTTGATGCGATTCGTCAATGTGCTTTTTGCACATTGAGTAATTGGATACAAATATTTTATTTAATTTGTTTTATTTCCCGTAATATTTTGGATACTGTTTATGGTGTTGAATTAAAATAAAATTAAACTGAATAAACCGTTAGAAATTAAAACAAATTGAATAAACTTCACAGATGTATCGCGGGCGCCATATTGCGTAGTACACTCAGGAAAGATAGATATCAAACTCGTAAAATATATATCTCGCTAGATAGAAATATACAACTTGTTAAACAAAAAATATTAATTCAGACATTATTATATTATTTGAACTTGATTATTTTCCTTCCAATATACTGTAAACAAGTTTTAATATTATTCATTTTGCAAATATTTGAAAAATAGAAGAATATAAAAAGGTAATCAAAAAATGTGTGAGAATACACAAACATGTTTAATCGATAATTGTTTTCGGTCGTTCTCAGAATTATTTACCTTCTCCTGTGTTAAACGTTCGATGAGGAATCTAAAAAAGACGAAGACAAATTTTACATAAACATGTCAGAAAATATTGTACCATTAACGTATATGAAACTTTCTCTTGATTCGGGTTTTAGTTACTTGGACAGGCTTTTCGTTCGACAGCATTTCTTTCCTAAGAGATATAAGTTTAAAAGAATCCTATACAACAGGTTTTGTCTTTTGTTTCTTAAAATATCCTGACGAAAACGGTGAGATGCATATGGTAGAGAAAAAGAGCAATATCTGTTTGGATTGGAAGAAAAAAAAGTTTTTTTACATAGCTGAAAATAGTGATATTTATGCAAATTCACGAAGTTTTCTCCGTGAGACAAATAAGACATTCATGCTTTAACCAGAAATATTTGGTAATTAGATTTTGTTATTACAAATGCGTTAGAAATAAATTGATAAGAAGAATATATACAGACGGTGAACAAAATAATGGAAAAATGTCAAAATAACATAATTTTGAAAATTAGATCAAACTTCCAAAATTTTTTCTATATGTTTGTTAATTTAATATTCATTAAAATGTAATTCAGTTTTAAAATGTAATTCATTTTTTTATTTTACAGATTTAACTTAAATGAGTTGAGTATATTAAAATCAGCTGTCAGGAATATATAAGAACGTTGTCATCACTTTCATTCTCTTATTCAGTAACAGTTTCAGAAGAAAAATGACATTTTTCAGGATAATGGAACCATTTATTTCACACTGCTAAAGTTGTGGCTGAATGGCACTAGGAAAGTTATTGTGAAGTAGAATATCTTATCTCGTCTTCACAGACCCCAGATCTCGAAAATAATGAGCAATTATTGTTCATTTTAATAAAAAATGAAATAAGGAGTTGATATCCTTCACAATCATTTTTAAAAGAATAAGAAATATAAATTAGTCTTTAAAGAATGCGAAGTTTCTAAAAATTAATCTCACGCAGAATTGAAACAGTAATTACGGCCAAAAGCAGTCTTGCCACTTATTGAAAAAAATCGTATGGGATTTAAACGTATTTTTATTATTTTGTACACACACACACACACACACACACACACACACACACATATATATATATATATATATATATATATATATATATATAGAGAGAGAGAGAGAGAGAGAGAGAGAGATAGAGAGAGAGAGCACGTGATTTGTAAAAAAAAAATTGAAACAAATGTGTTACGAAACATTCAACATACGGTCAATTTTACACCCTTTCGAGCGATATGATGTAATCGATTTCTGTCTTTTTTTCTCCTCAGATTAGATCATTTACAGGGTGTACACTAATATAAATCTATTTTGGAGATGTATGTTGAACTTTTTAAACCTTTAAATACATTGTGTCATCTCTCATTGCATCTGATTTATATACCGCCACCAGCTATTGTCTCAACTGTAGATAAGTTGTTCTAAGGCCATTGTCTGTGATGTATTTTATTCGAAGTAATCATACGAAAGTTATAACGATTCAGGAACACACTGGCAAGACTTACAGAATGATCGCGCAGATTGTTGTTGTCAACTTTTTAACTGTCAATCGTGAAATACAAAAGAAGAAACAAACTGGATTCATCAGTACGAAACGTAAACGAAAACGCGGTCGGAAGAAAATAACAACGCCAAGAAACGACGTATAAGTGACAAAGGAAATTCTAAAATATCATAGGAATGCTTTATTTGTTTTGTTCCAGATAATATTCAAAGTGGTGTATTAAGTTAACGACCAAGAAAAACCTTTTTTTAGGTTTGTTTTTCTTCTGTTTAGAAAGATATAGCCATCATAATTAACTAATATATATATATATATATATATATATATATTTCAATGAAACCTGTATTAATATATATATATATATATATATATATATATATATATAGTGATTAGAGTGTTTATTTTTAGTTGTTGATAAATACAGTAAAGATTCGTAGTGTTTTTCCTTATATATCTCTTCAATATTATTGATTACTTTTTCAATTTTTACAGATGTCAGTCTTATCTGTCCATCGACAACATAGTTACTAAATTTGGTGTTACTTTTATTTGACTAAAACTGAAATGTGAATCAGACTGCTTCCTTACATTACCTATTCAATCAATATTCAATATTGCGCTATAATTTTGAGAGATGTAATAGTTTTATTAGGATTTGTTATAACTAACTACGTTATTTACAAAGATTATATGACACAGTATTGATAGCTGATAAAAGTAAAACTGGAAGAAAAATTATAAAAATAGTGAAGGAAAGATGGAAAAAATGAATAAACCTCAATTGTTCTAAGATTGTTGTATGTACGTCTGAAAAGAAAGAATAGCCCAACATGCGAACTTCAATTTTGAGATACGAACATTAATATCAAGCACATACTACATTCAAATATCTTTGTATTTTTTGTTGTTTTTGTTTTTTATCAGAGAACGGAAATTGCTATAGACAAACCAGAAAGTACATTCAATAATCAAAAGAGGGTATGCAAAACATTAGCTAAATTATAGGAAACAGGACCATTTCCTTAGAAACACAGTAAAAAGTACTAAACTCTAACGTAATATCCGTCTACACTGGACAATATCATCTCAGATGAAAGAAGAGACCTGAGTCAACAAATATACGGTTCTGCAAATGGCTGCTGGAATAATATGGATTGGGTATGTCAATAATGAAACATTTTATAAAATATGAAACAAAACAAGACTTAGATTCATCAGAATGTTACAGTTGATAACTGTAAAACATATAAGGAAAAAGCTCACAAAAACTTTATTCTTATAGGACATATAGAAATAAGTTGGATATAAAATATATCGCAACCCTACCTAACCAGGTTGTGTATATGGTTGTCAAAACAAAAACTAGGGGAATAACAATATGCAAAAATCTAAAAGAAAATAGAATTGTAGAGATCTATGTTCTTTTACGTTGTGAGGAGAAACGACAGGCATTGAGTATTCATCTATATTGAATTATTGATGAAGTCTATTTTTAATATGTCCAGTTTATTTCCTGAATGAAATTCAGCAATGATATATTTTTAAGTTTTTTAAATATTTGATTTCTTTTCTATTATTCGTATGAATATTTCGTGTGATGTGTTTATATTTTTGGCTTTGAAAGTTTTTCTGTAACATTCAGAAGACCACCAGCACTGTGGGTAGGAGAAGTTAGGCTTCAATTTTTTTTAGAAATGTTTCCGAGGTTTTCATAGAAATGAACCTAAGCATTGAAGATACCAATTATTATTCTGATGAGTGTCAGTGACGGCTGTCTGTGAGCACTTTTGTATCTATATCTAATGTTTAGTTGACGGATATGGTTTAGAAAAAGCATTCCTTCAAAGAATTGATTATGGTAATTTCTCTAAATTGGTTTAGACTAGAGAATAATTAGTACAAAACAGTACAAAGTAGACGTTTCCTATCACTCACTCTCAGTAAATATGAAACTTTTATAATTGAGGTATTTCTTGGATTGTTTTAAATCTGCTGGCTGCAGAGTATATATTTATTCATTATTCATTTGATATTAATTACGTTCAACATGGTCCTTAATCTAATCTAAAATGTTAAGTGAAGTATTCTTCCCACATCCTCGATCAAATTGTAACGAGATGTTACAATTAATTCTCCCCGGTCTGGTTCAAAGGTCAGCAACACAATTCTCTCTTTTACTAGTTTTGCGCCTAACTATCCGTATTTCTTCAAACTCTGACGGGAATGAAGTATTTCAAACGTGACAGTATATCACCTTGCTGTTTTACACAATCAGAGGTATCAGCAGGCCAAAAAATGGAACTAGTCGTTTTCCACTACTTTTAATTGAAATATACTCTGCCACATTTTGAATATGACTTAAACCTGATTGTTTTGGTAGCTAGCCAGTCGCGACAATTAAAATAATCTTGTCTTACCAAAAAAGTTTCATTATTAACGGCACTTTGCATGTTCACCAAGATTTCCTGCTTGAAGCTGATGTGAGTTGATGTCGTTAATGAATTTGTATAGTTTTAAACTTTTGTTTCTCTTCACAGCCTGCTTTACGAAATAGCCAACCTGATTCTTAAAGGATTTATCTCCACACATTTTTAAAACGTTTTATGTAATTCCACGTGTTGTAATGTTTTGCAATCATGTCTCACTAAAAAATATTAAAACAGAGTAGTGAGTTTGCAACATACGAGCGGCGTTTAGAAAATTAACTCTCATAGACAGTTTCAATGACTATCCTGGTATGAAATGAAGAATTTGTTTTAAGCGGCCTACTTGATGAGTGTTTTTGCTCCTCTTGCAACTTCCTCCAAGTATTAAAATTGGTTATTTTACAAATATGCAACTGTTTCAATTTCCCAGAATTTTCATATTTGCTAATCCCAATGTGAGATTTTTGTCATATTTCCACTGAACATCCATATGTACTAAAATTTAAAAAAAGGCGCCAGAAAACTTTTGTTAGAATCAGGTATCTTCCAGTTCATATTGAAATATTCTGCGAAAACATGACGGATCAAGAAAAACAAACGGTTTAGCAATGATGCTGTAACTCGGAGCAAAAATAAATGAAATATAAATGGCATCTATCATATATATATATATATATATATATATATATATATATATATATATGTATATATATATATATATATAAAATGAAAACATTGGAATCAAATAGATTCTGAATGGGAATAAAAATAGAAAAATTTAACTTACAACTCTCTTTAAGTCAGGTAAAAAATATAAAATTTTTTGATTTCAGGAAGGCTGGAATACAGAGAAATCTAATACAATCATATTTTGAAAATAATGAATACATCAACAGAAATAAATTCGCTAAAGAGACTGGCTAAATTGGCCGACGTTCTTACCGTTAAGATTGATAAGAAGTAATCCTGTATTCGCCTAAAATATAAACTATGTTTTTATACTTAAATATGAATGCCAAATTCTGTTTAGTTATATTTGTCACACACGTAATTTTTCTGTTTTCCTACATACATAAATATCATTTTATCAACAATGTTCTAATATTCCTGATGACGAGATAAAATCTCGAACATTTGAAATTTGCATGTCACAGTATAGACTATATTAATTATAATCGAAAAACAAATTTAAATATATATATATATATATATATATATATATATTTATTTATTTATATATACATAATCATTTTAGCACCAATCACAGCGATAATGCTACATAGACGCAAGAGTGAATTCTTAGTTGAAGAGATTAAGAAAACTCTAGACAGAATAAATCAGAATAAAAATACTTTTTGAAAGACGACAGAAGATTAAGACTAAACTTTTATTTTCGTTTCTCATGATTGTAAGTTGCATGGAAAGGAATTATTCAGAAGTGCGAGAAAATAACCTAAAAGAACAGAATATACATGTTCGACTATCTATTCCATCAGTAAAATTATTAAACTTTTTAATACTCTTGAATTAATGTGATCGAGAAACCAATGAGCAGCACTCATAAAAAATTATCATGAATATATCGTTTTATAAGACAGCAGGAGCGACGGGTAACATCTGCAGTCGAATGCCATGACAGAATCGATAAAATTACTAACACTTCTTTTGACTTTGGTGAGGAATTTCATGAGAAAATCATGTCAAACATATTCATGTTTCTGAAGCTGCAATCTGAAACTTGCAGTTATTATTTTAATCCGGATAGATAAATTCAGTAATCACAGTAGACGCTTCAGTGGTTGACATAGACAAACTAAAGGCATACTGTATATCTATAAGAAGGCCGTGTAAATTAACATGTTCAATCAATATATAATTGATTAATATTTTTATAATTTTGCCAGGAAATGTTTCGACCAAAGAGGAAAATATTTTGAGAGATCAGAATGCTCACCACTGTTTGTGAAAATGAGCACAGCTAAATAGGGTGTCCGTCAAGTTAGAATGATAGAAGCACTATGCAATTTGTTGTACAGTCTGAGGAGAATATTAGCAATATAAGAAATATATTTTGTTAGGACAGTATCTTGAAATACTAAGGAATATAGCTATTCAATAAAATCGCCATTGTCCTTATCTATGGGTTCTAGACAAGTTTGGATTCTCAAATACATCTTCTCCGCAGTCTTTTTTATTATATTGGTGAATGCGATCATGATACTCGGTATTACAGGATGTGTTGCTGGTCTCTTGCTCAACTACGAACCATACATAATAATCAAGATAGTTGTAATCTTGGGAGTTAGGTTGCAAGTTTTAAGGAGTGATGTTGTTGCAACAACTGTCAGAAGAAATTACTAGGTCTTCCTGGTTTGTGGTAGGATTCAGATTCTGTTTGCCAGACATCCTCTTAAATCATGGTAGCAATATCCCCGCAGAAGACGTTATGTAAGCTTCTATGATGTGTAAGAGGCCCTCACAGACAAACTCGGGAGTTCTTTTCTTGTGAGAACAATTACAGTGTGTTTTTCGATTTGATGTAGCTTTGTAGCAATCATCACACTTTTTCAATTATTTATGAATATTTTTCTCTCTCTTCAGATTGACACTCAAACACTCTGAAATTTTCGTATTAGTGATTACGACTCAAATTATAAACAGAATAGCTTGTCGTTTTCACATTTTTTGTAGAGCGAATTGCGTTATGTTAATGTATTAATTAAAGAGGAGCGCAACTCACCCTACCATATTTTGCAGGCGACAAAAAAATAAACAAACAAAAAAAAACGCGCATACACGACATTAAAAGATATCACTCAAGACCATTTACCATTTTAACCCAGTATATATATATATATATATATATATATATATATATATATATATATATATATATATATTGTGTGTGTGTGTGTGTGTACATGAAAATGCAATGTTCTCAGATCCCCGAAGAAAAAACTTAAAGGGACATTTTTTAGTGAGCCAGCCCGCAAAAATTTCATCCACATCTCATATGTGCAAAAGATGATGTGTTCAATTATGTATGTTTACCGTTTCTCGTAGACAAATGTGTCAGTTTGCGGACATGTGCAATTTACATAAAGCTTCCACGAACATCTGAATCCGACAAGCGAAACATAATTTTATGTCTTATTACAGGCTAGCGTTTATATAACTCTTATCCGAATACTAGGAACTGTCAGGACAAAATATAACTATTCGTTGCACTGTCACTAACATGTCTGGAAGAACAATGATTTAGACAGCAAATTTACAAAATGATTTCAATGAATGGAAAGAAGACAGTAGACAGAACGAAATTGAAATAAAATTTATGATAGCATTTCTTACGCTAAACATTATTAAATGAAAGAGACGTGTACGCATCAAGGATTAAAAATTTTAATCTGCATAATTAAATACTATATCTTCAGAAAATGAATTACTAATAACAGAAATAATAATATATGAGAAATACAAATACATTTTTAAAATGAAAGTTGATGTTCATTTATTAGGGAAAATCCGTTTTCCTGTTTTTATAGTGTTGTTCATAACATAGGATTTTTCTCATGTGCCAAAACTCCGTGTGTAACAAATCCTCTGAACACTGACTCTAATATCGAAATCAAAATCTGCAATCATAGTATCCATATTTGTTGCTATATACGAAAGCTAATATCTACCAAAAGGAAGTCTCCTGAAATTATACAATCCCTTGTAGAAAGGATGGGAGCAAAAAGTGCAGTCCGACGCTTGCTCGCTGGCAGATCAACTGATTTTATTTTTTTTTGGGGGGGGGGAGTCGCCTCGAGGAAATGCATATCTGGTTTCTCTTCCTCGGACCGTTACATACGGTAGTTGTAAAACAGACACCAACTAAACCACACTTACTTCCTCTTTGTCAGTCTGACTTGACAGTCAGACTAACCGCTGAAAGAAAAATTCTATCTCCCCCAGCAGCGCTGGCACGCGATTTTCATGCCATTCAAAGACGGCCAAAATTTGCATGTGTGCAAATATCGTCCCGTCTTGGACGAGATAGGCACGCATAAATTGTGTCTTCAATCGCGGCCATCTTTCTGTTTTGTTATTATCTCTCAGGCAAGACACGTTCAACTCTATTCGAATTCAGAGGTAAGTCATGTCTTTTCGTTATTTTTATTTTTCAACTCTGAAGTTTTTCTTTAAATTCTTTTTGGTAATATGTTTCCCGGAGATCCACCTTCGAAAATATTTTACAGTGTTAAAGAAAATTTTACTGGATTACTTTGTGATTCTAAACAGTTGTTTAACATGGTCGAGAAATCATAACGAATACAATTGTTTTAAATTTCTTTACATACACTGCTGATGCTGCCTATTTTGAAGGACTAATCTTTTCGATTATATCTATTTTTCCAAATATAATTCATTGTTTCCTTTCTTCAATGCTGTGAATTGTATACTCTTTACCAATTTAAATAATGATGCTGATCATTTTACCATTTGTAATTTACATTTGAATTTGGAACACGCCCAACTCATTTGATAGAATATCTTGAATCATTTTTTAAAATTCTTTCATGAGATATTCACATAATTTTGCTTGTTTTCTTTTCTGATCCTTCGCATGTCTACTTCTATTTTTGGAATAAACGTGTATACGCAGCTGCAGTATTTTCATCCAGTCAGTATCAAATAATCCGATCTATTTTTTTTGCATTTACATTTAATTTTTGAGATATTAAAGCATTTCGACAATAAAATTAAGTTTCCATTTGAGACACTATTCGCGACTTTCGAAATTGTTTTTAATCTAAGTTATCTGATTTCTCTTAGCTGACTGGTACCCTTCCTATATATAAATTTCCTTGAGCTACAAGATCATCAACTACATCCTACCCTTTTAATATGAAACAAATTAATTGTAAACGCAAATTCTACGCGACCAGACTCTTTTCTCGCACTTTCAGCATGTGGGATTCTCTTCCGCTTCCTTGCTTTCCAGAGCGCTACAATCTTCATATATTCAAATGTAAAGTCAATTTTTATCTCCTGTATTACTAACTTACATCCTCTCTCAGAATGATTTTTTCTTTGCCCACCCCACTCTCATGAAATTTCGTTTGAAATATCGCCCTTATTTCTACCTCATTTTTAGTTGTTAACTCTTGAAATAAAATTATACCTTTAATCAGAAATATCATCAGTTTATTTGCTCAGAATCTTTTACATTCTTTGCTGACAATTTCAGCATATAAGAGAAAACGTTTCGTCCGAAATCTTTGTCGGACACTTGCATTTCCAACGAGTGTCGAATACAGAACTTTTGTCTCTAAAATAATTTTTATCAGAATATTCATTATTTCTTCTACACAAAATTATCCTGGCTTGTAATATTTGCAGTACTTGTTTTCTCGGATATAATAATTTTAACAAAAGTTTGTTTTTATTATCTCCCTATTCTTCTTTGAAAATATGTTCATGTCTTTGCAAATAAGCAAAAAATTTAATTCCATCATATAGATCCTACGCAAAATCCGGTATGGTATATGTTAGTTTCGAATGTAAAACAACTTCGATAAATGTCTGTTTCCCTACGTAAGATTACAATCAAATTTGTTACTGTTTGTGAAGTTACAACAACTGATGCTGCTACTGTGGAATTTTAAACACAGGAGAATATATTTTCTCCATGTTTAAAGAATAATTTATTTATTGTCTTTATCATTTATACACATAATGCAAACAAAGAATAAACCAACGTTGTACAAATTCTCGTCTTCACTGGTATAATTTGAGCCGAACAAAGCAACATTTATTTTTCTTAATTGTCAGTATGAATTAATATATCCTCGGTTGCTATCGGTTAAAATGTTGAATCTTGCTTAAGTATTCGCAGTGACGTCTGTAAGACATGCTCTAAAGACGGATTTCGACGATTCTTATTATTTTAAGACTCACCTGGTGTTCTTTATATAATTGGCTAGAATAGTTCCTTTTTTCACCTGGGTTAATAATTTTCCGATTACAGGGTCCTATCGGAAATCATTTTAAATATTCTTCATATTTAGTATATAATTTTTGTGATTTATGTAAATATCTAATATTGTAATCAATCGTCTAATTTTATCTGGTTGATTAGATGTTTTTATTTGATACTTAAACATGTTTTTTTCTACGTTCATAATATTTATTTTGTATAGTTTCCAATTCATTTTTTAGTCTATCAAGCAAAGGAATTTTGGTTATATCTCTTTGAAATGCATTTTCCTGTCTTTTTAAACTTATTCATTAAAACAAATATTCTTAAAACCAAGAAGCCAGAAAATAATCATTAATTAAGATGTTACCGTCAATTTTCACTTCATGTAAATGCACAAATTCCCAGGTGTACATTGATTTATTTTCAGGATATTTATTCTGCTCAGCTTTCTGTTTCTTAATACATTCTACTATAATTATAGTACATTTATATAATATACAAATGCAATACATGCTAAATCTCTATATATATATTACTAATTATTGTACTCTAGGCGTAAAAGCGGTGATGTTATGCTGCCTACCGTCGCTAAAATACATATACACACGAGTTTCATGATAAACAACATCGTCATATGCGTTTAGAATGTCAGATTGTCATCTGTGAGTGTGAAGTTGAATGTTCAATTATATATATATATATATATATATATATATATATATACCCGTAGATAGCACAAGTCGGGGTTACAAATTACGAAGTGATCTTTTAAGAGATTTTAATTTAAGTATATAAAAGTTAAATCATATAATGGTAGGTTACCATATTTTAATTTACCAATAGTAAAATATTAATAAACAAAAGCGCCATGATCACACGTAAAAAAATCGAATCGAAAATTTTTGCAGGGAAACGGAAGCGAGAACGCTTTTTCTTTTTTTCCAGAATTATATTATTAGAAATTTTGAAATATAGATCTGCTTTCTTTACACCTGAAAAATATTTATGTCTAGTGTATAACATCATAAGTATATTCATTAATACTCGTAAAACTCTTCCTTTCACACACACACGCACTCTCTCTTCCTCTCTCTCTCTCTTTCTCTCTCTCTCTCTCTCTCTCTATATATATATATATAAAGAAGGGAGATGTGAATATATGCATGAGAATAAGAGGTAATAGGGTGTTATGTGTTACAATGATATGAATTTAAATAAGAGCACCATAGTCGACCAAATAAGGAAATCTAACCGATAAAATATAAAGAACGTGTGTCTGAGATAACCCGTTAAATTTCCCGGATAACAAAAATGGTTCCAGTGATGGCTTGATGACATTAATGTGTTTCAAATTTTAAAAAACGTGTCAAATTAGATGTATTACTGATTTTGTGAAATAGAATCTTATTGGTGATTTTGTATTTTTTAATAAACAGAGAGCATAAAACACCATTATTTGTTGTAATTTCTATTAATTTTATTCATTGTCATTTAATATAACTAGTGACTGATAGCATTCGCAAAAGAGATCCTGACAGACAAGATCTTCAAAAATACATTACAACCGGAGGGAACATCATTTCAATAAGCAAACAGGATTTGTTCTTGTTTGTGATAACGATGTCTGGGCGATTAGATTTGATTCGTCTGTGTTTTTGTATTGTAAAGTTGCTTTAAAATGTTACAGCTCCTGTCTCACTAACCGTGACTCTATGGTGTAATTACTAGTTTAATGTAGTTTAATTCGGGTAAATTTTCAATATTTTGCTAGTGAGGTATTGGTCCACAAAATCTTTGTTAGAAAATATTCAAGTTTTTTCTGGATATTTTTTTCATAATCTGCTTCCCAGGCTAACATAGTTGTTCAATATGAGTGCTTGATAATTTCTAGTTAGCTAATATTGTTCACGTGCATTAGGTATTAAACTTTCGATTTCATCCTTTATTATAATTATTATATGATCAGAATAATTGCTTCGGATCAATCCTTTTTCTCTTTCAGTTAATATAATGTTTTGGGGCATGCATAAATAATTCTAACCATCCTAACCCAAATAAAATATTTGTCAATCTCCTCTTTATTAGCTTCATTTTTTGCCTAACAGAAATCGTATTCCCTCTTGTGTATCTGCTATATATTTTTGCACTAAATTCGACTTCGATGTCAAAATTAAAGCAAAGAATGTATCAATGCTCCCCCTCTCTCTCATATATATATATGTATATCTATATCTATATATATATATATATGACCGAGTTCACATTTCTTATGAAATATCATTAGATGTTCCTTAAATACGAAATATTTAATACTATGTTTCTCTTTAAAGTCATGACCATCTGTAAAGAGAAAAAGGGCAAGTTTTAAAGCGATTTCCTTAAAAATCTGCTCTTATACCATAAAATTCCCAATTTCTGTTTATAAGTTGACACAATATTTTAGTTTCTAATATCTCCATTAAAACATGTTCTTCAAAAGTCATTGGCTATTCCCCCAAATTAAGGTATCTAGGATTATATTCGAGTAAAACTGCACTTTATATTCCAAAGCTCTGAAAAAGAAAACAACAAGGCACATGGGATATCTAAGACAGGATAGAAGAAATATGTTAATGATGGAGATAGAAGATGGTAATTGACACTGCATTCAAATATTTAGAAACTGTACCTGTCAGGCATATAAGATATAACAAATGCCTTATAAGTGAAAAGGAAATTCAACATATCCAGGGATAAATATAGTTCTGGCCCAAATTACAAGTTAATAAAATAAGAAAAACATTATGTAGAAAACTCGTCTGATTACTACTTACATACGAATATTATGTGAAGCACACCAGAAATATCTAATTTGTTAGCAGTATACAACGGATTTCTCCGATCAATAGTTCAAATGATTGTGAGCGAATCACGTGTGTGGGTTTCATTGAATACCTTACTTCTTAACTTTTGGTCTAGCAATAAAGTATCATAAATTTCTGTACCAATTAAAATATTCCATTTCACTTGAGGAATTTAAACACTAGTAAAAACTAAAATTGATATCTCATGAAATTTAAAATCCAAATAGTCATCATGTTGATAAATCACTTCTTCAAAAAGACTATCAGGAAGAAAGCCTATATCATTACTAAAATGAGCAATGATATAAATCATATATGTGACAACTCTTTATCATAGAAACGCCTAAAATCACACTGTTCATTTCTCAAATCTTCGGCCTCAGCATCTTCTTTTTATCTTAATTTCATTTGCGAGTATTCGCCTCTCCAAGCCTTGTTGAATAATATCGAACTTTTCTTGCCGTCTTTTCTTCATCAGTAGGGGCTGGTTGATAACAATTTATATATTATTTATATTTATTTATATAATATTATTTATATTTATTTATTGAATATGATAAAAATACTGGTTGAATAAAATATCTCTGTTACCTAATTAAAAAAAAAAAGAAAAAATGAAAAAAAAGAAAAATATTGGCACTTATCAAAAATTCAAATTAAATGGCTTACTCAGAATATGTTTAAAAGATTAATTTTCATTGAAGGGATAACGGAAGAAAAGATGCAGAAATACGTACAAGAATACTTAAGAAACTGGTACAGGATCAAAACAAAATTATCAGACGACTATCAGAGATTACTAAATCTGAGATTCGATATAGAGAAAATTGAAGCAAAATAATGCTTATATATACAAGCCAAAGTAAAATGAGGAAACAGAAAAGTATCCCATGTTTTAGATGTGGAAAGATACATCACATAGACGATTGTGTCTTTAAGAATTTAAGCTACTTAAAAAGCGCAAAAGTAAGACATAAAATTTAAACTGGAAAATTAAATCAAGTTTTCACAAGAAATTCATGCACATTGTTGAGACGCATAAATATAAAAACAGTGAAAGAGTATTTGTGAAAGGAAATATATAATAATTTTTTATGTAAATATGCAGCTAGACGCTTGGAGTAAAACCACATTAATCAAAGAAGCCACATGAAAAGCAGACGGAAAAATTAAATTAAAAAAAAGTACATTATGGCGTGACAGTGAGAAATTATTTGTTTTTTTGTGAAATGACTTGCAAAGTTTCATTTCTTACCATGTGCTTAAATGTTAAGGCCCGTCTGTTGAAATTGCTTAAAACTCATTTGTACTGATTGGATGCAGTTATCAAAGTATAATTATATAAATTTATTGAAAAATGTTAGTGGACAAGTGACTAGTGCAACAATGTTTTCCGTGTGTTCTGTCGGATGTTTTTAGTCAGTGCTACAAAGTCAAAGCAAAATTAAAAGTAAAAAATTGCAAGTGTTTAAAACAAAACACTCGCAACCTTGGATTAAATAAACGAAAAATCTGACACTTGCAAAAAATATTCATAATTGAATATACAGCATTTTATGTGACAAGAAATTAATAAAATTACGACTGTTTTAAACATATAAAAATCACATACCTGCCCATTACCTAATCGTGTGAAAACTGATTTTGTTAAGATATATAATTCTTGGGCGTACTTGAAAATACAGTTTGATGAAGAATAATACAGAAGAAAGAAAAAAAGGAAGATAACTATTTTGAATGGAAAAGGGTAGGGGTAGAAAAATCGTTAATATCACTTATAAAATATTTACAAAAGACTAACCAGCAAGAAAGGAAGAACCTATACAAGTTGTGTATATTTTCGACGTACCAACTAACCTATAAATAATTCAACGTAAAAGCATGCTTACCAATACAAATAAAATTTATGGAAAAACTAGTAGTTATGCCTAAAAAAGTGAGTGAATACAAATGAATGAATACAAAAGAATAAAAAAAGTATTTAAGAAATTACACAATATGTAAAATGGGAGATGCTGTAGAGAATATAAGAACAAATAAACTAGATAATAACTAAATTAAAGAACTCAGTGTAAGAGTGTTATATATCGCCGTATGACGACAAAACAACAAACACGCATATATAAAAATATAAGGTTATATTTTTATTAATGACGACGAACTGTGTGGAATAGAGAACGGAAAGGGTGAGGGCGCATATAGAATGGCTGACGGGAGTGTAGTCTGCCTGTGTTGTCTCTCTCTGCTTCCACCGGCCGTTCTCTGCTACTGGCGAATCCGTGTGTCGAGGTCTTTATATAGTCCTCTAGAACCGGGACTTTCCTTCCGGTTTTTTTGCCTCGCCCACGCAACGCCTACGTAATTCTAACCTGATCTGTTTGCCTCTGTAGCCATTTCCGCCGCTGTCGGAAATAAGTTTCAAAACGACATCCGCTCCTGCTTCGACAGGATGTATTTCACAAACACCTGTCTTGTCGCTTCGCCGCCCCCTTCACCGATGGAAAACACCATCGCTTGCATCACTTCCTTGTTATATTACAAGAGTTCACAGTGTATTCTTATTTGTGTTCATTACAGGACTGCTGATCAGCTTCTGACATTGTAACCGTTATCAGCGACTTTACCTTCCAACTTTCAGTTACTCTTTTGAATAACACTTAAATTAATTTCTGATACCGTTCCAAGCATTACATATTGTTATTTTCTTACTATAGGTATCACTGCCTGCCTCTCTCTTTCTCGTGCGTAACAATCTTATTCTCTTCCCAAAAAATTACTCATCATCTGATATTGTTTAATATTACAAATCACCTAATAACTTATTTTCCTCTGAGAAAACCTCAAATCGCTAAATCATCCATAACTAAGTAGCTATCGTTTGTTTTTATTTCTATTTTCCGCTTTCTTTATCTCGTTTAAAACTTTTACATTAGAACCTCATATATGCCTCAATCAATCATAAACGTGATCATACATTTAGACCATCGCTGTTTATATCGTATTCAGTGTATGTTCAATGTTATAACCCTCGTCATGAAAATATCGTTATCAAACACTGTAGGCTGAAAAGATAACAGCAGTGTCATCAACCCTCAATGTTTCCATCCGCTCATTTTCGCACATCATCGACGATCACATTTTTCTTCTCTCACTTTTAAAACAAGTAGAGAGCAATTGCCGAACCCTACGCCGACGAAAACTTAGGAGCATATACCTTCCAAGAAAATACGGCACCACCTGAAGAAGTCACTGACTGTCGTTTTCTATACTGCAAAACTTCCTATATTAAAGCTACCATCTCTGTCTTTATCCTCGTCTGTTCATTTCATACACGAGATATTCTCGGTGTTTCTCAGTCCGATTCTTTAAGGTTATTTCCACCTCTACTTTCCCCTCCTTTTATCCTTTTATTTTGCCTTTTTTAATTCTGGTCAATATCCATATCCCATTTTTTAATATCCTTCTGCTTTCTGTTTCTCATCCCCACTACATATATAATGGGGTAATGTTATTTTCTTGATCACATTTGTCTCGGTTCTCTACTACCGTACCCAACTATTTTTTATCATTCATGTTTACATGTAAACTATGAGGGCTTATTTTATTTGACTTTGATTTTCCTTAAATTCTGCGTCACGTCCTACCAACAACGTTCGGCATATCTTATTTCTAATCTCATCGTTACAATTACTTCTCATTCCTCTATGACAGCTAGATTAAGGTAATTTGAATACACAACCTTTTTTTTGTCACTTCTTCCCAGATCCAAAAGGTAACTGAAGTTGTCTTTTCCTCACTTCTGTAATAATGTTACCCTTTTTGATTCTGCGTTTTCTACATTAGACCGTAAATTCTCCCTTTCCTATGTTTTCCTCTTAATTTTATCCCTAGTGTATTCTGTTCCTGCGGATGTGCGTTGTGGCGCAGTGGATATCGGCTCGGAACAAGAAATCGGGGAACCGAGTTCGAATTCCAGTTGAATTCCTTGCATTCACTTACGCGCAAATACCCTTGGGAAAGGTATTAATCCGTCTCTTCCTTCCAGTTATGGGTTAAATAATAGGACAGATTGGGTTCTATAGCCTTGGTCGGCAACCAGTCTACCGCAGAAAGCAATGGCAACCTACTGCGGGATAATCTTCTGCCCAGTCAGTCATGTCTCTTCGAGACATGATCGCCCAAAGCGTGTATCGCGCATGGCACTTAACTGACTGATTCTGTTCCTATCTTGTACAAATTTCTTATGCTGTATTTCAGTCAATATCCTGGCAAAGTATTCTCCCCCATATTTCCTTCTGGGCATCAAGATATTACCTACAGACAATCCATAGTAAGTGAAAAACTTACTTCTTTTATTGATGGAAAATCTGGCTTCCATTGGAGCCTGATTCATTACTAAATTCTATTTCCATTCTGTCTGTCTGTCTGTCTCTCTGTCTGTCTCTCTGTCTCTCTCTCTTTCTCATATATATAGTCTGGCTAACATCTCTCCTAAAAATCTTTGGCACCGTTCTACCTTCGCATTACATTCAGATGGTGTGGTGAGATTGTTATATAACAAAAATTCAGGCCTTTTGCAGCAAAGACCATCAGTCCCTCTATGTTCTCTGACCCACTATCAGTCTAATGTTCTAAAGTTGGTCAAAATATAGAGAATTACTAATTCAACACCAGGGTAGCAACTGTAAGAGCTATGTTGTCTTTCACCGAAAATTCCCCTCATAATTACTGTTTTCTTTGCAACTTAACCTGCAGGTCACCTAACTATGCACACAAGCTGTCACCACTGTACAATTTTGGCCAGTAATGCTTTCGACTAATTAAAATGCTTAATCGATTCCTACATGTCCAATCTTCTCATGGCATTAGTTTAGCATCTGACTTTCCAGGTCCTTAGGAAGCTACAAACTCATTTGGGGGTTTTCATCTTCGTTAGCTGCATCAATTCTCTTATAATTTGATATTTATTAGATTTTGGTACCTCTTAACCCTTTACTTCCCACAACCTTCTTACATAATTTTAATTACTTGCCATTCTCATCTTCTTTACTATTTACTCTTTTCTCATACAAATTTACACTTTTTTTCCAACCTTTCCGAAATCATTCCATTCTGGCATATCTCTCATTAAATGAGAAAAATTTATTTGCTAGGCCATATCATTTATTTCTGTTAATACTGTTAATGATCCTAATTTTAGCATTTTAGATTCGTGGTAGCAAAACTGAACACATATTTTGATTACTTAACATTTAATTTGTGGCAGTTGTAGCTACACAGCTTTAACGCTCAAAAGTTGCAAAATAGTATAGGACACATTCTCAGTTATGTGATATGTTAGCTAGGCTAGAGGCAGTATTGTGACATGAGAAGCAAATCTGAATTTCATCGTTTGTTTCTGTATATGAGCTATCATCTTTATTATAATGTATACGCCAATTCGGGGTGATTTGCAATTCTGTACAAGATCTTTGGCTTAATTACACCGTGTAGAATTTATCTGATTTCTTTCACTATACGGTCAGATTTAGACCCACTTCAATGGCAGGAGGCTATCAATTTCTATTTTTACCTCAGAGTATATCATTTGCAGTGACGTGCAGTAATATTAATCGATTTTTGAGGTGTATGAAGAAATTTCTTTGGTCTTGAAAAAGAATACGCCATCCATAATTGCAACATATTTTTATCACGCCCAGGCACTATAGTCTCGACTTTCGATTAGTTGTCTTACAGCGATGTTGGCAAGGACTTATATACTATAAGGAAGCACACCATAATTGTAACGCTGCAAGAAAACATAAATTAGCCTTGCAGAGAGATCGCGGATATTTTGGTGTCAGCATTTGCACTGTCAGTCGCGTCATGAAGGCAAAGTAAAAACGGAATCAATCTGACAAAACGTAAAGTAAATTCTGCCGGAAAAGAAAAAAATAACGCCAACGTGTATGTATACGTGATGAGCGAATGGGTGAAGAATCCTAGGAGAATATTATTCATTTTTGTTTCAATTAATTTGCACAAGGGTGGAAATCTGAGTATGAGAAAAGTGTTACTACTCTTAATTTATATTCAGGTACAGAAAGATGATTGTTGTACTTCTTGGTCTATTTAAAGCAGGCAAATTTTTTGGTTCAATTCATCAGAAGCACGTCATTAATTCCCCAACAAATAAATAATATTCAATGATTCTAACGAATTTATCAACTTCTATCACTTTATGCTGCTCTAAAATGAATCATATAACCTTCACCCCATCTGTATCACGTTCTATTATATTATTAATGACGAAACATAAATAATTGGTTTTGTTTTTTACAGAAAAAATGGCATTTTGCCAACTTTATCTTTAGCTTCCACTTTCTTAAATAATCGCAAACAATCTGCAAATGATGGAATTGCTCATTTGCGTCTTGGAAAATGCAATTATATCATCAGTATAAGACATTGTAAATTATTTAAAGCCACTGAACACTATTGGCATTAATTGTTGGAACTTTCCTGGAGTTCTAGCTCAACAAATGACATTACAAAGCATTAATAAAGTCCCAGATGACAAAGAAACGCAGTTTTCTCCCTATCTGCTTTGTCCATCGATACCTGCCAATAAGCTGATGTAAGATCAATTGTAGAAAAGCAGCTGTTCCAAGCAAAGCTGAAATATCATCGATGGGTGTTAACAGTTAAGCTAAAAGCTAATCGATGATTTCCGTCTTTATCAACCAATGCCTTGTGAAACTCTATGATGAGTGTGCTCAAACTACAAAGACTGCATTTACAGCAACACTTGTTTCAATAACTGACTTTTATGTATTCGCATCCTATAGGATTCTTATTTAATAAGTGGGTGACGACAAATGTTTACTTTCATTTTGGACGGTCTGAGTTCTCCCAAACTTCTTATCTGGACTTGATATTACCATCTTATTTTTCACAGTTTTCTGTTATTCACTCTTGATACTCTTCTGATGTTTCGATTTCGCTGCCATAAGTTTTCCTATTAGTGTTTTTATTTTCCTTACCGTTCCTGTGATTGAATTACCACGGAGTATTTATCAGAAATTAACATACATATTCTTTCTCTAATATCGATCAAACATTTTGTTCATTTACTATTAAATTTTACGTTAAATGTTATCGTTCTCTTTAGATATGAAAACATAATAATTTCTCGTATTTTAAATATTCCCACTGAGTTTCTTATCTCCTGTTTTCCCTTGACGTGAATCTATATTTTCTTTATCCCTGACATCATTATCTTCATGGACTGTTTTAAACTGTGGTTCGTCTGATATTTCGTTCTGATATGCCCCTTTTTATTTTCCAAAACAATAGCAGAAACTTAAAATCTCTACTATATGTCCCGTATTTAGGTTTGAAGGTAGAAACTATTTCAATTTGTCCCTCTCTTCCACACTTGTAAGACACTATTTCACTTCATCTTCTCACTATATCTTCATTCATGCCACAGATTTTGAATGTTCATTTTGTTGCTAGCCCTCGTCTAGTTCAAATGTGCTACACTCTCTTCTATGCAACTCACTGAATCAAGAATTTTAATTTCATTTTTTTAGGATAACCATTAGATATTTTCTGTTAGATGAGCGTTAGTAAATTCACCTCTCCCACCCTCTTAAGGTTACCTTAATCTGATGCTTCTAGTGACAGGTCTTGATTGGTAGAACAGTCTAAAACTAATGATTAAGTAATAAAAAAAAGTCGGATTACTTATTTGCGATGTAGGATGAAACAGGCCCACACCCAGCTTATTGACTTCGAGAAATGTTGTTCGTGGAGTTTCAGAGAAGTTAGTTTTTTTAGGTGAGTTCACGTTTAATATGCTTTTGTTGAAAAGACTAAACAGCAGTGGTGTCCGGGCTAAAAAAATAACAACACATTTTTGTGAACAGATATCTTTTCATTTTTTAATTTATGGTGCATGCCAATAAATTGTTTCTGCAGCATACTAAATGAAAAGTATTATTAGAGGAATGGCAAAATTCAGAACTGAATTAAGAAAGTTTCCATGAGTTTTTCAGGAAAATTTAACTCGTGCACAAAAGTAAATGCGAAGTTTAGAGTTAAATAAAACGCAATACCAATATTCAAAACGAAACAAAATAACTTTTGCGGCGTTAAATCCAATCAACAATGAAGTAGTAAGGCTAGAACATTTAGGGGTTATTTCATAAGTAGATTACACTGAATGCTTATCACCACTTTTTTACCTGAAGAAAAAGAATAATAAAATCTACCTATGTGCTGATTTTTTAACGTGGCTTAATGAAAACTTGCAAAATTACCCTTAGCCCAGTATGGAAGAAACTTTTGCAAAATTAAATGGGGAACTTTACGCCTACCTACAAATGCTGTTAGAAGAGTGTTCGAAATTACTATCAACCTTCATAAAGTTCTATACATGCTGGTTTTGAATGGGTGAAGCATATCTGGATAGCATATTGATTAAAAGAGAAACCAGACACTGTTATGCAAAAGACGTAAATTCTATGCAAAATGATCAGCACATACAGGTTCAAAATTAATTTCACAAATTGTGAGCTATTTATTTCTAGAATAATACATATTTTCGATCTACGTACGACCTTCTCCCAGTTGAAACAAACCTAAAATGTGGGGATACATAGATACAGATCTATTTTTCGTGTAAAATTCAACGAGGTACCTCGTGTCATGTTCTTTCTGCTTGTCCACATTCATTCTAGATGTATACGTGGTGACACAACAAGGTATTATCATTGATCAGTTAGTTAATTGGAGATATAAAATCAACAGCTCATGGCAGCAAAGGAAACGAAAATTAGATTTCATGTGAAAAATGAATGTTCTGCAAAGAAAAAACAAACAGCTCCGAATATGCAGCTGCTGAGCGGAGCCAGTGATTGGGAGGTTTCAGTAGACATAATGACGTCTCAAAAAGTTCCAGTACACATCGCACAGACAAACAAGCGTCCTGACATCGTCTTGTGTTCCACCTTAAAAAAGACTGTTTTCCTAATAAAGTTAACAGTCTCTTGGGAAGAGAACAATGTAAAGGCACACGAGCTAAAGAAAACCAAATACAAGTCACTGTGTGCCGAATATGTGGACAATGTTTGGACGCGTAACGTGATGCCTATTGAGGTTGGGTGTCGTGGGTTTCTGGGACATTCAGTTATTTCTTTTAGAAATAGGCATCATTGGCTGTGGTGTGAAAATCGCTTCGCACTGCATTCGGGAAACGGTACAGCACGCGTCAAGTTGGATGTGGTCGAAATCAAAACAACAAGCAAACAAATTTCAGGCAACATCACAATCTAAAATGCGCAAATGCGATATTTGTGTGGTCGTCCATAACGTTTTTTTCTTCCTCAACGAGCGCATCAATAACGGCAAAAGCGTTCAGGAAATTTGCATTACCGATACGAGCTGCAAAGAGGAACGATCGTTTTGTTTATTTCAGTACGAGAATATACAAAAGGGATAATCAACAATTTTATATTCTCACCCTGCCTGTTGGCAAACATTGCTGGTAGCGCCAGGGGTGATGAAACCGGCATAGCCACCGAAACCGTGACATCACCCCTGGTCGGCGGCTGATGAAGACAGGGTATCGCACGATCTAACACACGTTGTATGTTAATATATATATATATATATATATATATATATATATATATATATATATATATGGGATTAATTATTGAAAAAAATAATCATTGACCTGATTCTGTCCACGCAAGAGTAAGTACTACAGAATTCTTGCTCCCACCAATTTAACCTCATTAGAAGCATGTTTACCTTTTCAAAATTACTACTATGTGTTCATATCAAATATGCAAGAGTTAAGAGTTATGCACCTCAGTTAAAGAATGTCGCAAAATGAGTCTGAACAGAGAAATGCCAACAAGTGTTTTAGAAGATGAAAATGTTCTAACATTTAGACTCATCAGTAATCTCTTTTCATCCCTAATTAAACACTGTCGTTTCATCAGATGCAAGTAATTTGAGAAATAACAATGTAACAACTAAGTCATTAGCACATTTTTGATATCGTTAATATATGCTGAGAAAAACTTCAGCTATATTGAGAAAGAAAGCTTTGGCTATAATTTTTTGCATTAAAATATCCATAAATTCCTACATGGTGAAAAACTCTCCTATGAAGAGACATTTGCCCGTTGGTGTTAAGATATGGTACATAATATAATTTCTTAAACATACAGCAAATTAGCTGTAACGCTGGGCAACTCCACTATTAAATTAAAACAAAACATAAAAATTATATCCTCGCAGAAATTAATTCATGCTGATAGATATTCTCGCTAATTCCGAAATATATGGAATTATTTAAAGCGACAGTGATTGCGGTAATAAGGGTTGGAAAATATAATTATAATTGTTCTACGGTAAGTAATTTGCCTATAACCCTAGAGGGAATAAGACTTTAGTAGCGTTATGACGCTTCATGGTAAAAGAGATAGATGAAGTGAATGTAAAAAATCAATAATAGGAAAGTAAGTGAAAGTAATGCATTTTCAATATGTGATGGTGTACTGATTTACGCTGATAGAGTTGTAATTCCAACAACAATATGAAAACGCATGTTAAAAGATTGCCACATTAGTAATCCAAAATTCTTAATGATGATATCCTTCATGAGTTGCTACACTTACGTGCTGAAAATGGATGAAGACTTGTTTCTATGTCTTCATCCATTTTCCAGGTTCTGCTCTGAAAGCTAAGCCCCTGCCGAGTAAATTATACCTTGTCCTGAAACAAACTTTGCCTGGTCCCGATGACATATAGATTTCACTGGGCTGTTGAATAAAGCCTAATGTCCTCAGATAGTCAACAGGTATAATAGGTGTAGTGAATTATTGCAATGGAGAAGACTAATAGAACAGAAAAATATTGCACGAAACCTTAGCATGTTTTGGCGTACCTAATTCCATTTCGTCGGACAACGAGACGTAGTTCAAATTTATTGAATTCAAGTTAGTCTGCAAGTCCATACAATATCACATATTACAAGCCCCCTTATCATCCAAGATCAAACGGATAAGCGGAAAGCTTTATTGACACGTTCTAATGGTCTTTTAATAATTCGGAGAGGAAAAGAGTCGGATAAAAATGTTTAAGCAATACATTAAGCGTTTTCAGAATTAGGCAAAATCCTAATAGTAGAGCTGGAATGTCACTAGCTGAACTGATATTACAGAAAAATTATCACTGTTCACCAAATCACTTTCTGAAAGAAAGCGAAAACATCTATACATATATCTGTAAATAATTACTTTTACACGGAAAAATGGTCTTTTAAGATGTATCAAACGGCAAAACAATTTGGAAGAATGGTAAAAAAAGAATCGCTCGATTGACTTACATGGAGCAGCAGCCAAGATGGGAGTATAAACCTTACCTGAACCAATGAAAACAAAGACATCCTGATTTGAAAATTTATAGACAAGAAGTTGCCATGGAAGTGTTATACGTTACATCTGGCATAACTATGCCAAAAATAATTATTGAACCGCAGTGGTACGGCATGAGAGAACAAAAACTCTAAAATACAGACTCCAGAGGATAGATTCCAGTAAGAGTCAGCTCAAATGTGGGGTGCTATTATGGAAGACTATGTCGATATCAACACGTGTAGTCGAGCATTTATCTTCAGGCAGAAAACTGAGCTGTTGACTGATTTGTGCTTCTGGAATCACATGATTATATATATATATATATATATATATATATATATATATATATATATATAAACTCCGAGAGATGTCTGAGAGCATCGTTCCGGTGTTGTGCATCCTTGAAGAGATTGTTTCTGAGGGAATTACCCAATATAATTATTTCCTGAGCGTTTTTGTGTATTATTAAAAACAAATTTGTTCATTACGTTGACATTAAAAGAAGATATCAAAATATTATAAATCGGCAATAGCAACTTACCAAAAGTTGCCTTTAGAAAAACGTTGGAAAAACTAAATGTACAAAATAAACAAGCAATGATTCTCTTAAAAATATCTTATTAATTTTTAGTATTCGAAACTGAGATGATAAATTTACTGAAGAAATCGGAGAAAAATCGCTGTCTAATGGCGCTAGTCAACATTTCATTGACAAACAAACAGTATGTAGATGAAATTACAGGTTACCCTATCGAGAAGTCGGTTTGAATCTTGCTGGTTAGCGCATAAATTTTCTCTCATAATTTCTCAAATATTGATAGAGGGAAACAATAATAAATAAATATACTGTTGAATAAATAAACGAGACGATACCTCAAATATAACTGTTTAAAAAGTTTCGTTTAATTATTTGAAAATATGTCGGTTTAATGAAAACAAAACAGATTCATTACTTTAAACACACATACACACATATTTTCATTTAATTTTAGATTGATTTATTTTTCAGTATTCTGCTGGTGGAAATAAGTTTTTAGCATGCACATATTTGTCATTAGTTCTCGACATCAGGCTTAGGAGAGAGCATTATTATTGTTGTGTTTAAGGTAAATGTGCTTTTCCATTTATAGTGATTAATATTTTAAATTTCTGTTCATGTTTTATTATTGAACAGCCAGGTAACACAAAATTTATACATCAAGCCTACAAAAGATTACACTTAAATACAATCACAAATCAAACACCCAGCACACATACACACACGAACAGAAACATTTAATCATAGCAGTAAAACTTTCAGCAGAAATATACACTGACACTTTAAAAAATTTCAGCTCAACATAAGACTATTAAATGGAGATTTACATAAGCACATTTAAAAAGGGACAACAGAATATATAGATATTAATCACTAACAAACCATACAGCAAAAATAAAAGTTAAACAAATAATACCACATTCGTCAAGCAAAAAATTATGTACGGACAAAAATATCATTTACTGAAAATATTGTATGGATATAAAATATTGGAGAATAGAATCAGTAGAAAAAAAAACGAATAATCTTGAAGAGTTATTATATTAATGTCCTTAGAAAACTTAAAATTTAGCATAACATTAGAAATAACACCACCCCATTGACACTTTGACCGTTAGGGATAAAAAAAAAAAGAAAAAATGTACGTATTCTCTAAAAATAGAAACCACTGGCCAAATTTCAATGTGAATCTTTATTCTGATTAGGTAAAAGGAACACACAAAATTTTATATCTTCCCACATATATAAATAGCATTTTTTTTTGTATTTAAATATAAATCATTTTCGCAATTTATGTTTAATTAATAACATATTTATATATATGTATATATATATATATATATATATATATATATATATATGTAGAGAGATAAACAGGCAGACAGGGAGACAGCATATTTTGGCAGCTTTCGTTAAAAATGACACAAAAGCTCATCTGGTCAGATTTTATATAATTTTCTTTTAGGCTGTCTAGACATGTAGTTAAAAATTGGGTATTTACACAGTAATCTTACGTTATAGTTGTTATTAAGTATATGAAAGACTTAACCACTGCACACTATTTCCTATTTTTAAATGAAAAAAAAAAATCTGAAATTAAATCAACAATGTATAATTGTTAGGATTTTCACAAATGTAACGATAAGATAACTTTTCTTAAATGGTCAGTTCCTTAATAATATATTCTCATTTTCATTATATAACAATAACTATTCCACCTCCATAATATCTCATTTTTACCACTAATATATTAAACACAGAGAAGAATGCTTTATTTTGGTACATTTCAATAAGATTGTTGATTCCTTGAAATGGCCTGAAACCACGAGAGTCGATGGTTCGATGCATAAATTATAAAGGTTTCAGCTTAAGGAACTTCTTTTTAAGTACCAAGCATTGCGTGACTTGTGGAAATCTCCTAAGACTCGATTTTCGATAAAAATGCAAAACTATTTCGACACTGGAAGGCAGAAAAAAAATGATACATCGGAAATTATCACCGAAAGGTAGAGGTACATGTGATGATAATATATATATATATATATATATATATATATATATATATATCTATATATATATATATTCAAGCTATTCATCGAAAATCTATGTTTACAATCTGGTGCATGCATATATATATATATATATATATATATATATATATGCATGCACCAGATTGTAAACATAGATTTTCGATTAATATCTTGAGGCGAAAATTACAAAAAAATATCAAGATCAGTGGCGATATACAATGATAAAACACTTCTCAGGTTTTTCATTTGATGATATTTTTATTGAATTTTCATTGTTAAAAATATTTCTCTGAAAGGAAGAAATTTAAATCTTAACGATCTAGCATAGCTAGCTAAACATTTCCCAATATAAATAATACACATACACTCTCTCTCTTACACACACACACACACACACACACACATGCACACACACACACACGTGTCTGTACAATTTGGCAAATTATCTCCATCCAAACATGTTTCTTTGAATAATATAGACCTATTATTTTGTTCATTTTTATCCTTTATATTTATCTTATTAGCCTATTGTTATTAAGTTGAATTTCGTGAAGCAACGCGTCTTAGATTTTATTAGCCAAGTAGTTTTGATCTCTTTTTACCTCACTCTCAGGGTTGAATTGAGAAGGCAAACTCATTTCTACGTGATCGCTATGACAGTGAATTTTGAATAAAAATTTGTCAGGGGCGATTTATATTGCAATTATTTTGAAATTATTAATATATTCTATTTATCTATGGTGTTTTCGCAAACAAGAGGCCAAATATAAGACATATTAACAGATGTTAGTTATTAATAATGTCATTAATTTTTATCAAATTTATTCTAAAAGGATACACTCAAAAGAAGTATTTTAGGTGTTTCTTGGTTGATTTTGATATACCCAGCCTCTATAATTATATGTTTTTGTATATTATTTTAATGGTGTTTTATGAGGGTGTGGTGACGAGCTTTTTCTGTATTATGAATGTGGACAAGGAAGTTCTGTTGATTGTTGTGTGATAGTAGCTTTATCTGACAAAAGGAATGAGATGTCTCGATAATGTTGTTGTCGTCAAGCCAAATTATCTACTTACATTTTTGTCAATGATACAATTACCAAAATACATTTAAAATTATATACGATATTGCTCTTTTTCAAACCGCTATGAGATCGAGAAGCGTTATAGCGTATGATGAAGTGGTTTGTGTTAAATTTAGTATATTGAATAATTCATTTTATTTTCTACTGGTATCAGTGATTATATTAGTACTTATGAGAATTTTTTATGATATTTTCATCTTGTTTATAGATTTATGTCAATATTTCAAATAGCTCGTCTAATTTTTTTATGAAAAATTTCGATTGTTTTGATACGTCTTTGATTAATCACCATTAAAACGTAAATTATGTTTCTATCAGTCTCTTTGTCGCTACTATCCACTTGTCTTCCTTTATTTTTCTACAAATATTTTCATGGAAATTGTTCGTATGAGTTCCTCATCATGTTGTGTATCCTCTGCGAATTTAAGCACAGTACTAGGCTGGTGACTAATTTACAGTCTAGTCGGCGAGATGTAAAAGTAAAATGTCTGGTAAAAATTTGTCATACATCCAGCTAAATTTAATCAGGAAAATTTTTAAATGTAATCTTAGTCTTTATCTGTGTACTCCTGATTAAACTTCCTATGTTCTCGCTTCTTAACAATGTTTTTGTTTCTCACTTTTCTACACTCAGTAATCTATTCCGTTTTTGTAGCTTTAATGCTTAGCTTGGTGTGAACTTAACTTAAAAAAGGGAGAAATTAAGAGATAATGTCAGTTAACTATTCTCTGGCATATTTACTGTGTTAAATATGTACAACGATTTAATGTAGTGTGTCGAGTACGTGCCACCATGTGTGCATTTGTATTATCAAACATGACAACACTGGAAAAATACAACATATAACATTTTTATACACATGTTAAACAACCGTCACATCTGCGGTTACGCATTTACTTAACACTTGTTGTTTCTTTTCGAAAATACGAGCATTGAGTATTATTTATTTTTTATATTATTATTTTGGTATAGTGTGTAATATTTAGGAATTTTAATTAGCTAATGAAAGTGTGTTCATGGAAGTATTTATTTACCTGACAACTGAGAAATGTGAGACATTAAACGGCCACGATAGCCCATTGCGTGTCGTTAGGGGGCAGATGTAATACGCTTTTGCCAAAATCTACCATTTCGATTGATGATCATAAAAGTGGTAAATGAATAACCACAATGAAATGAGAATTCAGCACTCCGATTCCTTATTCCGAAAATAATTATATCATGTTCAGATTGAACATTTAGGTTCTGATCAGGCTCGATATTGTTTAACTTTGCCGTTACAACAAGAATCGATGAGTCAACGTGATATGGACGTAAGCCGTTTTCTAATTTAAAAAAATAACAAATCTTAATTTAAGAAACTGAAGTGAATATATATATATATAGTTCATGCATGTACACAGACATGTATAAATATTTATTGTATTATTAGAATAGGGATCAATGGATTATGAGCTATTAAATATATATATATATATCAATGAATATAGATTTTAACATATATCTATAATACAATATAGAAATTGCAGTATGCAGCTATTAAATGTATATAAATTTGTAACTGATGATTGCATATGCCATGAAACTATGATTCATGCTCTTTTCGTAAGATAATATATATATATATATGTGTGTGTGTGTGTGTGTGTGTGACAATTTTAGTAAGAAAGAACTAGAAAGCATACCCATTACAGCAGAGTGAGAAAAACAAAAACATAATCATGATGATAATCGATTTCTAAAGACATTACATTGAAAATTTCGAAGATTATAGTTGACTAAAAGCATAGATCCGCGAGTGTTTCAAATGCAAGAAATTCGAAGAAAAAACTATTAATATATAATATACGTTCACATTTAACAACTTGACTGTTAAATTAATTATGATTTGTCACCAGTCTAGTAATTCACTAATATTTATAATCTCTGTGTACCACAGCAAAGAGCTCAACCGATTAATTACCATGAAACTATTTATAAAAGGCAGCAGTGAGTTAAGTTTATCAGAATGAGAAGCTGAGCTGCAAAGTTAAGACCAATATTACTGCTGATTTTTATTTTAATCTTAACAATCATTAAATAGTTAGCAGGAACAATGAACTATAATTGGCACTAATATTCTAAACGTGAGATAACGGTTGATATCTAAATATGAAAGAGAGATTCAGGAACCAAATCTTGTCGAGCTCGACGGCTTGTACACAGACCTTTATCAGATGAACTGTAAATGAATTCAATATAGTCATTTTTTTGTCAGCCAGCTATGTTATTCCGAAAAGACGCATTTGTCATTCACCTTAAGGTTAACAACAGTCATGTTGATCTGAAGGAGAAAGACGTCTCTCCTGTCTTAAATAGAAATCAGATTTGATTCGTTTTGAAGACGTTAAAATTAACAAGCCATATTTTGCTAAAGTTCAGAACAAACACATTTTTATGACACCAGCTCCTAATTTTATTTTTCAAATGAACAGACTTACAATCTGAACATGAATAAATGGACGTATTATCAAACTGAGAAATGTAAGACAGTGTTGATTATCACGTCCATATACTCCATACCTATATTTCCTCGATATTAGCATTGTATGAGATATCTAAAATACATTTTCTAGGATAAAGAGAGTATAGAGTGTGCGTAAACTATCTAGATGTATATTTATATAGCGTATACACGTTTTAACAGAGTTTCAATAAATGTGCTTTCTTTTCAAAACGTATCCAACTAGATTCGAGTCTGGCTTTGGTGGATTTGTCAGGAATGTAAAATCCTTATGTTATCATTCTGTGCAGGGAGGAAAATCTAGATTGTGGCGCTTTATAAAGCACCTGACAACTACACCATGTACTGACGCAAAAATGTGTGTCAAATTAGCAAAATTCGATATCAATGAAGGATGTCTCAAATCATTTTGACCAAAGATTTGATCGTACTCGCATCATTCAAACAGTTTATCTCGCAAGTTCATGCTATCTTTCTCTTTGACTAAAGTCTGCTCATCACATTAGCAGTATAAATTATAATTAAAAATATTATAAATGTTATGATTTTTACGTGTCGAGTTTTATATTTGTCACGCTACAGATGTTTCGAGTGTAAGATTGACTCTCTTCAGGCGAATAAATTAGTGGTTTTACATATCGGGATCCTTTTGTTTCTGAGGGCCAAATCCTTGTTTATATAGTTAAGTTGACAAGCTAACTCTAACATTTTTTCTTCCTTCACGAGCGCGTTAATAACGGCAAACGCGTTAAGGAAATTTTATATACAATACAATCTGCAAAGAGGAACAATCGTTTTGTTTCACCTGACCCTTGTGTGTGTGTATGCATGCTGGTGAGCATGCAAGTCTGTATCTTTATGCTTTTCGTTGTGTCGTTTTGTTGACTGAAGGCTTGCATTTTTATGAATCTTTCTTCCTGTGCAACTTTGATATTGCCATCATTACATTCATGCATATGTGGGAGACATATAGTTTCCTGTTGTATGATAATCTTATATTGCATTTATGAAGGAATATTATATTATTCAAGCATTGTGTCGCTTCTACGTATATATTTGCTCATTTGTCGCATTTTCGAGCGTAAACTACATTTTTCGAGTTGCAGGTCAGGTCCGATTTTATTTCGAATGTAGTTGAGTTTTCAAACTGAAAGTATTTTACTTCTATTATTATGTTGCATACTCCACATTTTCCTCTGTTGCATTTTGTGATCCCCTGTGTTGTGGATTGTTAGAATTTCGATGAAGTTCGGAATTTTTGAAATTTTGTGGTTAGCATTTGCTGTTAATTATTTTGGTTGTCTTTAAGATTTCTTTATTTTTTAATTATTGTTGAGCAATTCCATGTGTTTTGAACTTTGTGAATAATTCTGGATTGTTTTGTTGTGTGTGAAGACGAATACTAGAATGTTTTCTTCTTTCATTTTATTCCTGTTATTTATTTGAATTCTGGGGGGATTCTAATGGTATTTTTTCTGCTAGATAGAAACCCTTGGTTATGAGGGAAGTGGGATATCCTCTTATTTGTAATGTTTTTTGTAGTTCTTCTAGGCGTATTTTAGTGAGGGTTTTTTCAGTTACTATCGTGCAAATAGGTCGTGCTAGGGAATAGGGTATGGATTTTAAACAGCTTTTTTTAAGAGTCAATGTTAGACCCGAAACACGTGTAGTGTCACAAATATCATTAATAACAATTAAAAAAGTATAACATGTGTAATATTTTTAAACAACAATAAATGCACACTTTAAATTAAACGTTCATGGCCTCTCACACATTTTATTCTATACCAATTTCTCTCGTTGGAACAGCCCTATTTTCTTTTCTAATATATATATATTAAAACTTAATGACTAGTAAAACAATTTTGCTGATGCGTATTGATCCTTATAACAGTATCAGACTAAAGTGATGTTTACGTTGATGTAACTAAACAGACGCATGATATTATTTATTGTCATATTTGCTTTGAAGTCTTCGAAATATGGACGATAAAATATGTACAAAGAAAAGTGAAAGGTTGTATGAGATCAAACGAGTATTTAATGTGAAATTTCAAAGTTTGAAGCACTTTCTATACACATTCACATTAGAAAATCGCTTTCATTTTTAATGAGAGTAGATATATTTTTGTTTTTGTTTTTCTCTAGAACGAGATTACGAGCATATTCATAACTGAGCAACTAATGAACTGATTGCATTGTTTTGAAAATGATCTTTTTGGCGTTTATATAATATTTTTTTAATTAATTTTGTTTTTGTCTATGAATAGCTTGAGGGCACTTAGTTTTAGACAATTGTCTGTTTGCTGTAACATGATATCACGAAAAGTTAAAATATTTTTTCTTTATTCTATTACCTAATTTAAATTTATCGTATATTCGACATATTTCCAAGGTCAGCAATATAATTATGCCATAATATAATAAAACAGCGTCGGCAATTTATTGGATATAACTTGATTGTTTTTGCAAAATACTGAGAAAAAGTTAAGTTGCAAGAAACGTTAAGCAAATACATGCTTAAATAGTATTTTCCTTGAATATGGACTTTTCGTGTATCTCTCTCATTTTATCTCTTTCTTTCTCTCTATATTTAGATAGACAGTCATATAAAGTATGTGTATCAACATATTTTTAAATATATGTGGGGGGGGGGGGGGCTGAATAGGCACATAAATACAGGGAAAATGTTATCTCTCTCTCTCTCTCTCTCTCTCTATATATATATATATATATATATATATATATATATGGTAATCTGCTGCATAAGGACAGCAAACGAATTCAGCAGATATGCACATATAGAAAGCAGAATATAAACTGTATTTGTCGTTTCACCTGATATATTCAACTTGCACAACGAGACTGTTCTGAGAACCTTGGATGTTATGCCAGGATTCGTTATCGGCGATGACAATCTGAGTAACCTAGCATATGCAGATTATACATTGCTGATATCCGACGCGGAAAGAAAACTACAAGACTTTATAAAAATGTAGATGAAGAATGTCGAAGGAAAGGACTACAAATGAAGTATAAAAAACCCGAATGTATGGTCATCGGCAAACATGAGAAAAAATGCCAATTATATGCTTGGGATGCTAAAATAAAGTAGGTACAAAAACTTATGTTCTTTGCATTGTTCTAACGGAAGACGGAAATTCCGACACTGGGATCCGAAGGCAAAATGGCATGGCGAAGTACGCTTTCCAGTAGCTGGGAAGTGTATTAAAAGTCATGAAAATTTCACCAGAAACAAAGAAGTTAATATTTAATCATATGTGGTCATATGTCAGCAAAGGCAGGACAATAACATTAAAGATGAAGAAAAAACTTGAAGCAACTGAAATGTGATTCTACGGAAAATATCATAGATGGAAAATGTAAGCAATGACGAAGTTCTGGAAAAGATGGAAACGAAAAATTAAATGAACGCAGAGCAACAGAAAAGAACTGATATATTCCTGGCACAAGTGACGAGGAAAGAGAGTTTAGAAAATCTTATATTCTCAGGTCAGATAGAGGGTAAAAGATATGCGCGAAAACAGCGGATAACCTATTTAACGGGTGTGGGCAGGTGGAATGGAGAGCGGAGGTTTGCTAAGTTAAAAGGGAAAAGCTTGCTAAGAGCCATTAAGAATAGGGATACGTGGAAATCCATGATCATCTACGTCTTAAAAGAAAATGGCACACAGAAGAACAATATATTGTTGGTGAGTTATTAGGTTAAAAATTTTATTAGGCGCTTTTAAATTTTCGATTCAATCCACCAAAATAATTTTTAAAATATTGGAGGTTTCCTCACTGAAAAACTAGGTAAATTGTCTGTGTGAGCATATGTGCAAAGGGCCACAAACACAGCCAATCACAGCACGTGCTCCAAATGTCCTCTGTTTGTTTCTTCACACGCATACCTCTCTCGGATCATTGACATGAAAAACTTTCAAACGCGCCCAATTGTTGCACATAACCCCATGAATCATTGGTAAAGCGTCCTTTATTATTAATATTTGATGCATTAGCAAATTAGTTTTGGTTATCGCAGATAAAAGTATACAATATTGAGGCCGGTTGAATATTCACACCATCTAACTAGTCCTTTCCTGTGTATCCAACTTTCATGAAAGGATTCATCCTCTAGTATATCTGTAAGCGTATTGAAAATAAAGTTCATGTAGACAGCTCATGTAAGACGTGCTGGAAGAACATTTAATCTTACCAGGTATTCTCTTAAATATCCAGCCAACAAATTAATTGTAAGCTGCTCCTGGTGCCTTTCTCGTATTGCACCATGTTGATATAGATCTGCTCACAAATATTGTGTAAATTTATTTTTTCTCTTCCAAAATGTGCTCATGCGTAAACAAGACTGAAAAAACAAACAATTGATCGGAAGTTTTTGCAATAAAAAATTGGAAGAATTGACGATGTATTCAGCACTGACGCTTGATAGCTGTTTGTGTTGCATCATGCTATTATTATACCAATGTAAAATCAATGTAACATGTAAAATCTTTATATGCTATTATACCGGCCACTTAATTTGAAATAGATGGCAAATTGTAGTTGTTTATTAATAAGTGGGATACATCTATCGGTCTGTACATTAGGGAATTATAACGGAAGAAAATGTCTGTTTCTTCTCCTTATCTCGGAATAATGTCTGATCCGTTTGGTCACGAAAGCCATTTCTGTAAACAAAATCGTGTTCTTTATTTAACGAATGCACAACTGCTTCTTTCAGATTAGTTTACTCAAGTGACATTATCTGCTCATTTTCTTATCGGAAACATAAACAAAACTTTGCACATTTGAAGTAATAAATATATCATTAAGTTCAAAGCGTGTTTTACGCAAATAAAGCATCCGGATTATTTACCTTATCACTTCATTACATATTTGAACTTAACAGCTTTAGCAAAATATTGAAATAACAATCAGTATGAATGCTGGTTGTGTTTTTTAGAAGCAAGGAGGTACGAAAGGAAGCTTTCAAATTCAGAACACTTCTCTTTTCATTGAAACTGACACTCAAATTCTATCTTTTTTCTTTCTATCTTCTTTCTTTCTATTTTTCTTCTTTTCTTTGTTTTTCTCATTTTGCATGACCCTTGTGTGTGTGTATGTATGCGGGTGAGCATGCAAGTCTGTATCTTTATGTAATGAACAGCATTAATTAAAATTTAGGAAAACTTTCCTTGATGTAACAGAGGACTTAGTAAATGATGCTTTTAATCATACATAAAACCCAACGAAAATTTATAACACATCCAACCAAATTCTTATGCCCTCATATATAATGAAACATGTATCCTCTTCGAAAGAATATAGAATTACCAAAGATTCTTTTAGTAAAAAAAATATTTTAAAACATTGAGTATTTTATAATAATGCACTAAGGAAAACAAATAATCAAGAAAGAAGTATATAAATCATGATAAAATGTTAAATCTTCTCGTAAAACAAAGTAAGAGTATTTATTTAAATAATAAATATATCTATAATACATATTTATGTAATTATTAAAATCCTAACGATTGCCAACTGGAAAACAGGTGTCTAAAAAATTCTAAAGTTTAGCAATTTTATATAGATCAAATGATAACACTGCTATAAAGAAGTTTACACTGGATCTAATAAGAAAAATGTTTAGTATTTACATTTAACTTACTTCCAAATTAACACGTACGAAAATAACTAACCCTTTCTGCCATTATTGGATGTTAAATAAAACAAATAAAAACCTCAAAGTAAAATTGTGGTAAAAACTAGAATTGGTAAGACGTTCTGTGGCATATGCTCTCTGTGCCTGAATAAAAATCTGCAGATTTTAATATTTTCTTAAAGATAAAGTACTACTGAATCACAGACATTAATTGACAGTTTTATGGAAACATCGAAAATGTTTTCCATAAAATTTAAATAAGTACAATTGTTCATTTATAACATATGCTCCAATTTAACATAAAGTTAAGATGTTTTTTATTAAAATAAATAATCCACACTACTTATTTGGTTTTCATAATTACAATATACCTTCGTATACCATTATCTTTTAATTCTAACTATAACCTAAACATTCTGTTGAACACATGAAGTATTAGAAATCATAGTTTAAAAATCCCTGAAATGAAACATGATGCAAAATATATATTGCGCCCTTGTAAATAATCTATAAATCTACTATAGTTTTTGCTCAGACAAAAGCAAGTGACATGCCATGACATCAGGCTACTCCATTACCTTTCACGACCATAATTTTCAACTTCATGCATCAAACTCATTATCATTTTTAACTGTACAATATTGTCACACCAACAATCATATTCTACTACTACTACGACACCCTGATATTTTAAATAACCATAATTTCATATATATTTTATAAGTAATTAATTTTCGCCATTAATTTTTAAAAAATATCACCTGAAAAAGAACCATAGATTTCTAAAACACGAAATTATTTGTGTAGTTGTATCTTCTATGTTTCATGTTCCTTCAGGACGTAGGCGATCATGGCCCTCCACATCTCTCTATTCCTGGTCAATCTTAACAAGCTTTCTCCTGTTACCCCACACAATTCCCGCTCTGCCATCATCTTGCTGAAACGTTTCAAGTATGTCACCTGTTGCGTTCCCCTGTCTCTCTGTCTCTCTATCTGACCACTGAGCACTACATTGTCCAACCTCCATTTACTCATTTCATGTCCTTGAAAATTAAGCTGTTTTTTCTGATGCTCAGTATTAATTTCTTTTTCACTTCTAGCTCTTCAGGTCCTGGGTATGACCGTAAACTGCATCCGGCAGCAAGGCCTCTGATTAGGAGGTTGTGAGGAGCATGGAACCACATCTAATTGCTGTTGTTCCCAGGTCCACGGTGACCCGGGATGGTAGCACCTGCTAGGGTCCCAGCTATGGGTAAATAGTTAACCGCCAAACCGGGGTCAAAATGCTATGAAGGAATCTACCAACAAAACTTTTTTGAATGAAAGATATATTACCAACAACACTATTTGAATGAAAGATATACTACCAACAAAACTTTGTTGAATGAAAACTATATTACCAACAAAACCTTTTTGGATTAAAAATATATTAGCAACAAAACAAAGACTGACCCTTAAATGACTAAAATGGTTGATGGGTCGTTAAACTTAAACCAAACCAAAATCTAGCTCCTCATGCTCGAACAATGATATACATAGTATTCTTCTGTAGAACCACATTTCAGTCGCTTTAATTTTTCTTCATCTTTGATAAGATTGTCTACAATGAAAAACAGACATCACCTAGCAATCCCGTACTCTCTGATTCGTTTCAATAGAAATTGTGATAGACGCATTCCTTCCATAAAGTTAAGAATCAAATGTTAATCAAATTTCACAAAGATAATATATATATATATATATATATATATATATATATATATATATATATGTCAAATTCGTCACTTCCTTCTCAATGTTCTTAATGCTGTGCTCAATATTAATGCAAGAAAAGATTTAAAACTGTAATTCAAATCACATCGCATTTAATACATATGTATTAGATTAAGCATGTATTCGTCTGATATTGTTGCTTATTAGTGAGCAAGATAAACAAATACTTAATATAATATTATTCGTTAACAAAAATATAAAATTTTAAAATATTTTGCTTATTTTCAATAAGGAAAAATACAATTTTCATGTATTATGTCCTATTCGAATGATGAAAACATACAATACGGACAACGTTAAAGAAATATAAGTTTTCCTAAACTGTTTTTGTTTTTTGTCAATTAGAAATCAATAATAGCTTTTCAGTTTTTGATGTGACAGAATATCATTATTATGTGTTCTACTATTCGTACTTATATGCATCATTCGTTGTTGTACCCCCAAATTTCTGCCGTTCGCTTGCTGTGAATATTTTACTCAGTACCCTTTATTTGGTATGCAACGAAAAACAGTGAAATACAGAAGAATTCACTAAAACACAATTTACACAAAATGAAAGAAAATGTATGCAATTATTAGAAAATATATACTTCCATATACACACCAATTTTCCTTTAGTTAAGTAGCATACACTCTGAACTTTACTTAAAACAAATTCTTAATCAGACACAACTATACCAGAGGGTTGATCTTTATTGATACGACTCCTGCTTGTCACAGGTGTTTACAACTCTGTCAGTAGGTTTGCATTATATAGACTGTAAGTGAAGATCCGACACATACACACACAGACACGTGTGCTAATCCCAGAGGCTTATGAGAGAGCGGACTTGACTGCCTGTCCAACCATTAGGATGTGAAAAACACCTGTAAGCACAGAAAGAGAAGGGAATCTCCTATCAACGCGACAAGCCAAACAGTTAGCCAAAAAGAAGTCAACCGTATAAAGTATAAACTCTTTAACATTCTATTTTTTTTTCACTTACAGTACACCTGAGACATGTTCATATAGTGTATATGAAATCAAATATTTAGTCCTTTCTCCAAACCGTAATCTAAATTGCTTCTTTAATTCAATCATCTTCCCACTAAGATATACTGGTGACTAGGCACATGAACAGTACTCAAAAATGAAGACGTCTCATTTTCAGTTCCACACATGTTTATGTAAAACACGAATAAAAACTAGACAACATTCATATATCTGCTTTACAAAAAACTCAAACTTTGTTCAACCAAGTACAAGCTTTGTTGCAAATAAGTTTGACTCCAGAGCAAATGAACTAGTTTATGTAGTAAAAAACTCTGCCGAGCACACAGCGTCAGATGTGAACGACATCATTAAGCAAAAGTCGACCACAAACGGTAGGATATTCTAAAACATACACCCTAAAATGTTTCGGAAAATACAAGGACATATACAGATCGGGAATTGATCACTATCGCAGCTACTATGATCTGTGAAGAAACTCTTAAGTAGCAACTTCAATGAAGCAAACCTACTAAGACGATTGTGGCTTGATAAGCTCCCCAAACACATGAGCAAATTTCTTCTGTAAAGAGACAACGTTCAAACCACAACCACTTTCAACACTTCAAAAAAGCCGGAGATGTCAAATGTTTTCAGGTTGGAGGAAAAGATCTAAAAGATTGACGCTACCTTTTAATGTATCTCGTTCAAAAATGTGAAACACGACACCAAAACAGACTAGACAACACCAAAGGAGGAATATTAAATAGCAGACATTGGAGTTTAACCATGACTGAAATATTATTTGTATCACTGTAGTCAATATAATTAACTCCGAGAAATGTACACCTACTTGTGCATTTCACACGTCATGAAATTAAAGACAAGAAATGTGAACTCATTTGAGCATTTCTCATTCTAACATCAAGGACAGCGATAGATTGACGAAATTAACAGGTCATTTAATTGTAACTTTTTCCACATGACAGACGAAATTTTTGCCTTGCGAGTTTTTATTAGACACCAGCGTCGTTTTAGCATTTTATCTAGCAACACATAAACAAATACTCAACAAATTTTTCTGAGTAGCAGCAAGCAATACCGTTATAAGCTCTTATGAAAAATACAATTGGTCATTTCTTTAACCCAGTGCGTAAATGGTTTTCTAAATCTAACTAACTTCTACATCGGATCAAGTTCGAAAGGGTTAAGTTGACATCATTCTACTTAAAAATCGGCAGGTGGAAGATATTATTAAACGAATATTGACTTATGCATTTTTAATAATGAACTATGTATAGCTTTTTATTGTGTTCTCGTTGTATTGCAGCATGATTCTCTTCAAAGCATATTCCATGTTCGCATCTCTATTTCTTTATTTCAATTTAAACTTGTTCGTACAATCCTTTTTTATATTTATCTGTGTATATATTTAATGTTAAATTTACTATTTTCATTCTTTCAAGTGTTCTTATACAAATGATTGCAATTCTCACACCAATTGTTTTACAACCGGTTATTCGTATTTTGCATCCAAAAAAACATTTTCATTTTGATAAATAGCTGTTGATATATTTTTCTTCGACAAGAAATGTAAACGTTAATGGCTGGACAGAACAGATCTCATTCGGATAAATCTTGGCCAGTACACTTTGCAAGATAGGTTTTTCTAACATTTCCTAACCAGAATGCCGTTTTAAATTAATTTGATTTGATTCTGAAATTTTAGTTCGCTGCTTAGACAAGCCTGTGGATACTTCAATTGCATTGTGAAGATTTACAATAGGTGATCACTTGAAAGTTATTTCCATAACTTCTTTATGTCAAGGCTCAATAGTTCTCATTGTACATTATTTTCATCATCATCTCTTCCAACAATCCACCACATTCATCATTCATATTAGGACAGTATCTTTGTACTTTAAATGTTGCTTGAGAATATATTAAGTGGTATGTATTGAAAGATGTAGCTTAGTAAATATGAAAACATGATTGTCTAGGGAATTATCTCTTAGTAATTTCCTACACTGATATACATATCACCGTTATTTCTCTGCAGGGATAAAGGGTGACAAAACATTTTGACTGAATAAAGAGTTCAAACTTGAATAATGATTACTTTTATTTTGGCTACGCAAATTGAATTAGATTTCATTCGTACCTATGTTTCGATCTTTGTGGACAAGAAGGCTAACACCTGTTTGTTTTCTTTTGTCAATAATATAATTTAGCTGTAATATTATTGTCGTTTGTTCAGAGCTTTTCGGTTCGTTATATCTGATGCTGCCATTTCTTTAATTCTGAGACTGCCTTCATGTGTTACTTTGGAATAAATTATTGTAATGTATATGCTGATAAGATGCGTCACTGTTTTCTCAAGATTTGAATTGTGACCAATGTTCTCCAGAAAGTCCATGTGGATTTTATGAAAATGATGTGAACGATCATTACGCTAATATCATTTACATAGCATAAATTGTTAGTAGATTGTTAGAAGTGCAAAGCATGGATGCTTGAGAAAAACGATTCAGCCATTATACCACATTTTTGGAAAATTAAAATAGTCAGACATATATTCTTGGCATCATATAACATAGAGAATGCATTTATGAAAATTTGCCGTTGATGCAAAGCTCATTATGGTGAATGTTAAAGAGTATATACAGTTACTAAACTACTTAATAATGCCACAAAGATGCAAGTGATATCTTAGTCTGAGAGAACGCGAGAAAATGGAAAATATTATGACATATATAATATGCTTGCACATATACACACACACACATTTATATATGATGTGCGATTTATGCTTTAATCTTCACTCAAGAATTGAGTTCTTTCGGTGGCAGTGTTTATGCAGCGATGATATATATCACATTGATATGTCCGCCTATCTCATATTATGCGCTTATGGCTTAGGGTCGAGAGACCCTCAGTGACATCAAATCGGTCGAATTTCTTTCCCTGCCAGAAGGCAGTAGAGATCTAGCCACGTTGATGAGCTGTGGAGCAGCGAATCAAGTTTTGTATGTGGATTATTAATATATATTTATATATAGACACTTTCTTTCAAACATCTTTCATTAAAATACGTTTGAGAAGAAAGATATTTTATCCAGCGTCCTAAAATACAACAGAATATATATTTGCCTACAAATTGTATTGCCCCAATCGCATCCGACCACTTCTATAGACATTTCCAAATGTCGTTTGTCTTTGCTGGTGTCATGCTTTCCTCCTGTTTTATCTGTTACTTTTTAATTTATTTTTTGTTATTTTCTCAAAGGTAGTATAAATTCCGATCATTCAAGTGTCGCACGCGACTGGAATTTGCGTAAGCATGCTTCTGTTAAAAAAAAAAAAACTTTAATATTGTAAGCTTGTTGGTATTAGAGAAATGATTTATATATCTACTCGCTGTTAAACGCTATAAAATTATATTCGTTTTCGTAGCAACCGATTCGCAACGACCATGAGACAGGATTTTTGCTAGACTACATGCTAAATGTCCTCGGTGATATTCCTGTTGTAATATAATCTTAGTTGTGGACATCTTGCTGTATTTCAGTGGTTTCCTTGCTATGAACTGAAGTGGTTTGGAAACTGTACTATCTTGTCGACTACAATAAATAATTGCCAGTTGTATTTATAATTTTACCACTGTCACCCAAATCTAAGATCCATCGGTGCGAAATGCCAAATTGTATTAACTTATCTGCAGCATTAAGAACATAAGTTCTACAACAAAATACCAAAAAGATCAAAAAGGTTTATCAACCTTTATCAAAAAGATCCCGTTTGTGTTTCTATGATATGATAGTTACTAGTACTTGGAACTCTTAACACAGAAATTCTCACAGAATATATCAATAAGACATAAAAACCGACTTCATAAGGCGATTATTAAGCTAAAAGATCGTTAAAGATTTAAATATTATCATGATGTCTGTTACACAGAAGAACGTGCCAATTTTTTTCACACCTGAATCGAGATCATCTTTTTACGGTGTTACAGATTTATTTTTTAAACATATGTAATTTTAATGAGTTTGCATTTGGTGGTTACTCTTGCAGAAGTAAGCATTGGAGTTTCTGAGTTCAAGTTACAATTAGTGTCAGTTACGAGCACCTATAAAGATTTCTTCTCAACTGCTTACCAACGTATATTCTGATCTGAGATGCGAACATGATATTGTCTTACGATTATGAATGCAAAATGAACCGAAATTTTTGTGTCAGTGCATTAAGAGATTTTCCAGAACATGTACGTGTGTTGTAATCAATATTTTGACACGTTCTCCAACATGAAACAGTTATAAATGTTTCGCATGAAATAACAAAACCTATATGAAAGTAACTGTTAACATTAAAATGACAAATATGTTTCATGATTAAGAATAATTTTCTGGAGATGTATACAGAATAACTATATACTAGCATATCATTTCAATTTTGAATTCATAACAAAATATGCGAAAATATCACTACAAATACATGCTCACTTATATATATATATATAATGGCGGTCCACCCGTATTCGAAGATTCCTGATTTATAGGGCGGCTAGCTGATCTCCATTACAGACGCTTGTTCGGGCATTTTGAGCTTGTTAAAAAAACAGAATCTGCCTGTATTTTTCCTGCAACTATACTGAGCGGACCTTAATTACAGTCTCTAAGTCATAACGCGTTATCTAGTATGATCAAGAGTTTGAACAATGCCAGGGCATTCAAAAACTCGGTGACAATTACTTGTGAGTTCGCGCTAGCACCACAATCGACGACTACTCAAAGAGTACTCTACACAATGCTTCTCACAATGCTTGAGTCTTCACGGAACTAGATTCCAAATAGATGGGAACATTGAGAAATAAATAATATAACTAACTGCTCATTTCTTAAATCTTTAAAATGTAACACGAATTATTATCCGTGTGTTTGGATTGATTTTATCAAAAACAAGCAAACAACTTTTGTACGTTTGTTATTGTTTTATATATATATATATATATATATATAAATTATTTTTGCAACCAAGGTTCCAAATTTTCGGAAGCCTTAGTTAATTTATAATAACTGATTTTTCAGTATTTCAAACTTACAAACGGGAATACTTTATGAACGTGCGACTGGAGATTTTATGTTACTGAACATTTTAAAATTACGGAGGAATATTTAAGTATTTTAAAACGCTATCATCCATGTTTTTGATCCTAGTATGTGTTTATACATAGAATTATATCTGGGCACTAATTCCGATCTTACATTTTCGAGATTTTGTTCTGGTAGCAAATAATTGGTTATCACTTCCTCATGAAAATAATCTGCATGCGTTGCAACCGTTCTCTGGTTTGGTTATTTTCACTATACTCCAAATTTTATGAGGTTTTCTTCCACCTTTCATTTTTTTCTTCTTCCACCTTTCATTTTTTTCTTCTTCCACCTTTCATTTTTTTCTTCTTCTACCTTTCATTTTTTTTCTTCTTCCACCTTTCATTTTTTTTTCTTCTTCCACCTTTCATTTTTTTCTTCTTCCACCTTTCATTTTTTCTTCTTCCACCCTTCACTTTTTTCTTCTTCCACCTTTCATTTTTCTTCTTCCACCTTACATTTTTAATTTTTTACATTGAGCCTACAGTTTGATACAATTTCTGACGTTTTCCAGTTTAAGTATAAATTTGTCATTCTACCTATTTAAAAAAAATCATCTATGTACCAAATATATATATATATATATATATATATATATATATATATATATTGAACACTCTTTAATATATCTGAGCATTGTTCTAATTTAATTATTCTAAAATTAAAAGCTATATATATCCATGCACAAATATGCATATATATATATATATATATATATATGTACTTGGGTGGCATCTTTCATTGAATTCTATTGAGTCTCTTGACCCAAATCAATTACCCATATCTAACATACTACCACCTCATTAAGATGTTGACTTACAACTCAAAATGATATAGAAACCATAAGGAGAATGTTATTTGATCACACATAAATCTGTATTGAACAAAAGAAGTTCGGGATTTAAAAATTTATTTGCTCAGCACTGACTCATAGATTTTGTCAGTAAAAACGAATTTACTCGAATTTACTTAGTACACACACAATTGGCGATATTTCACACCTCGATGCGAAATGTTTTTTCGGCCAATAGAAAACTAAGACACATCTATAAACAAAATAGAAAGGCTAGAATCACGTATGGGAATTTTTAAAGCATTTCTAAATGACCTTTTCGGAGCCCAAGAAAACGAAATAAAAGACGGAGAAATCTCAACCATCGCCAGAGAGAAGTGGGACAAGCTTAATTAACGTAACCTCGACAAAAGTCAAGTGATCTATATTGTCTCTGTCTTTCTATCTCACCTCCTTCCTTTTCAACATTCAGCTTGAGCGATAAATTGAAGGTCGATCCTGACCAACAATAAAAGCTCAAGCATACATACGTTCCTGTCTACGTATGCATAAATTCATCCTTGCAAAGACTATTACGAACAATTGATACCCTGAATACTATTTCTCACTGAACATTAACTTCTATTAATTTATATTATTATTTTAAATTAAAAGTTTATGTTTAAACATACAAAATGTATACTTTTATTCCTTCACAAAGTCTACACATTCCAATCTCCAACCTTCTGATGAGAGCGAATAGTAATAATTACTATAGGAATAATAGTTGTAAGTAGTTCTGTATAAGCACCCCAAAAAAACATTAACTATCTCCCTACGCTTGAAATCTATTGAAATCAATTAACCTTCGACAATTTACATGCTCATTTTTTAAACGCAGTTCCACCGCTTCCGACCTGCCACTGTTCACTTACGGAGAGGAAGTGTAAGGTGTTTCCTGAAAATAGATATGATCCTTCCGCCAACACAGCCGCTTATGGCACGTGAATTTCCTAAGCAATTTCTCTTCCACGAGATCTTTACCCAGTAAAATTTACTTTGATGTGCAATTTAAGGAAAATATATATACCTAAAAAAAATGCACATGAAAATGGAGCGTTTTTCACTGGGTGAATGACGCTTGGCACACTAAAAACTATGGGCAATTTTTACAATCTGTATCTCATGGAAGAAAGAAAATATTAGAATGCTAGAAAATATAATAGAATATTAACTCATCAATGTTGGCCATATTTAATGAAAGAGTTTAACCTTTGTTTATAGGGATGTCCGCAGAGTTCATGCCGACTTTGTCATTCGTGTTCGAACATGTCAATTATATTTATATATAATGTATGTTTACATTTCCAGTTATAGCACTTTTCAAAATATTTCTTGAAAAAGAAAGCATAAAAGTATATTTTCTGTAGATTTTACATCGCTGGGAAAATCAACGATTATTAGGTGTATTGTACTGATGATTTTTGTTAATGTAGAGGTGAAAATACCTCACGATCAACAAAATGTTACGGTCTGTGTACTGGAAATACATTTCAGCTGATAGAAATTTATATACGTGGTTTAGTTTTGTTGACTGCAGACTTAATAAAGAACAACAGGCAGTGCACACACATCAGATGACGAGCAAATCAGGATTAACTCGCATTAAGGCCAGAATTTGTATAAACACTCTAATAAAATCCACCATCTATTATCTTTATTGAAACTTGGGTACGCAAATGACCATGTTTGGGTAGAAAATGATCTGAATGGAAGTAATTTTTTGGAACACACTTTTCCTATGTTTTGCGGTATAAAAGTGTGGGTTGTGAGAATTAGAACTTTTACAACAATATTCAGAAAAATAGATCCTGATATAAGCGATATGAGCCAACTTTAGTCACTACAAAATGTGTTTAGTTTAAGAAAATCATGTTCATCTGTTTTGGAGTGACATGGTATATTTTACTGTAATTCCGCCAAGTAATCAGTTAATAAGTTGTACTTCACGCATGTTGACGAAATAAAGGTAGCAAATAAAGAAAAACGATTAGAATTGGTGAAATTGTAAGATGTCGTTTTATGTCAGATTCTTTTAGATCTTCGTTTACTTTAGAGACTGGGAAAGTGTTCTTGGAGCTTGTTTGCAATGTGTTACCCGAGTTGCGGTATTCACCATAGTGTGCGCCTTAGGATTTCATATATTCAGGTCCTTGCAAAATTATTTCAGTGGTTAAAATAATTGTTTGAATCACGTGACAAATCAACCTTAATGGTTTCTTTGGCACGAATCAAGTAAAATTCTAATCAGACAGAATATTTATGTTGAAGAAAAGCAGCATTTTATAAAATCATTCTCTTAGATACTCAAAATATCCAATTTAACCAAAATCATTTATTACTCATATAGTAATGTAGACTAAGTTGTTAAACAGATAATTATTTCGAAAATTTTGCTTGATACTTAAACTCAGTAATGAAAAATTTTGAGATATCTCTGTTTTCAAAGTCGCTGTCACGGCAATAATCTAATGATTGCATCAAATATTCATATCATAAATTAAAACAAGATTTGCACTGGGAGATTTTGCCTAATATAAGCTCTTTCCGTTCAAATTATATCGTTAAATAGAAAATCCTCCGGCTCCAGGAATCAATTATCTCCTCGTTCGTTTTATTATTACACCACGTGAGAAGACCTAGCACAGGCGGAATGTAAATCAAATTATTTTTTATAGTTGCCAACGGATGTTTTATAGGCTAGTCATCACATATATCCTATTTAACAGATTTTTCTTGTAAGTGTTCATCTACTCTATGATTCTTAACTGGTAAAAGTTTGATTCTCTATTTGTCATCTTAATTTGAAAACACCCAGAGTGCATATATATATGTACCTCACGCGACATGACAAATTAAAGGTAGCAAATAAAGAAAAATGATTAGAGTTGGTGAACTTGTAAGATGTTTGATGTCAGAATAATTTCAGACGTTAGTTTAATTTAGCGACCGAAAAAATGTTCTTGCAGCTTCGTTATAATGTGTTAACTCATGTGTGGCAATTATTACACTCTGCGCCTTCGTATGTGTAATATACTCATATGAGAAAAGAAGTTATTTGGTGGAAATCTATCATACAAATCGATGCTTCCGAAAAATTAACAATATTAGCAAGTACAATATATAAATAAGTTATATATATATATATATATATATATATATATATATATATATATATAGTAATCCGCAGACAGACACACGTCGCCGCACCACAGCCCATCAGTACGGCCAAACATCCGATTTCTTTTCACCCAAGATTGAAACGACCGATCTGGTGTCAGTCGGAAACGCTATCATTGAGCTATGGGCATTCAGTAGAAGGAAGCAGACTTTTAACTTTTACACACACCAATAGTTGAAAATGTTATCTAATTCATTACTGAATAAACGATGCGTAGATGCTAGAGTATCTACTGTATTTTCAAAGTCTACTATTCTTCCAAAGTTCTCAATCGGGGTGTGAGAGCGTAAATAATCATCCACAGACTAACCCGCCTCAATATATAGCGAAAGAGAATGACAGTGAAGAGAAAAAATCTATCTATATATAATACCATGAAAAACTTTTTTAAAAAATTTAAATGATTTTAATTTCACGCATGTGACTTTTGCCCTTAATTTTGTCGATATATTGCACATTATCGTATCGTCAGCTAGACATCTTCCGTGAGAAAAATGTTCTACGACGTAATAAACTTCGCCAAAAATTTAGAAATTACATACTCTTCCGCCTGGTGTGTCCGCGGAAGTGTAATTGTCATTCTGAGAACAGTGCCGATGATTGTTAGAAATATTTGATTCTATGAAGCAACGCATAGCATCCTCTAAGTTCGGCGCCAAAGACTGCTGGCCACTCTGTAAAAGAGTCCTTAACAAGAGCAAGTCTTCTGTATACCACTAATCAATAAATTTCAGGTCCTCACCTCCTCTCCGGACAAGGCTGAATGATTTTCTAGCAGATTCTCAAGCAATTCGAGACTGGTTTCGTCTGGAGTTTCTACACCCGACTTCCCACCTAGAACTGAGGCTCAACTGAATGACTTCCACATTATACACTCGCTGGTTGCTAAAATAATCTCAAAACCTGACCCTCCCAAAGGGAGCGGAGGGGACGGAATCCCAATCATTGTGAAAAATATTGAAACACAGCACCAATCATTTTAAAACAAAGGATCGGCAATCGGCACGATATGTCACAACGCCCACAGTTTAATACAATACATTGATATTATCCACCATGGAGAATTTGCTTCTTTGCCTCGTGTGTACGGCATTCTGCATGCATTTCACTTCTTACAAATTTGCTCTCGCAAAAAAAAATAAAAAAATAAAAATTCAATAACTCGTCAACCCATTTGATTCCGATTAATTGCATCCAAGGTCACAAAATTGAAAAGCATTCCATCATAGACAGTTTGTGCTGATCTTTGAAGCAAAGTTTGTGTTATCCAAAGTTTCGTGTGTCTTTAGACATTCCCCAGTAATTCTAGAGTAATCATGCACGTGACCTGCCCATGCAAATTGTTACCCCGAGACCGCAGAATGGAATATCATTATTGAGCTCATTTGTATCCGTAATATTATCTTGCCATTTAATATTTCAAATACTTTTTAAGCAGCTAATATGAACATTTATTCAGATATTTTTTCAAGTATACAAGGTCCACCTTTCATTCCCGTAGACAGCTGTAGAGATTATGCATGTTTGGAAACATAGTTTCAAACAAAATATGTATCTTATAAAAAATGTTTTTCTTTTTCCAAAATATGTTCTCCGATGAAAAGGAAGTGGCTTTTCTACGTATCTAAGTTTTGTAAATATATCTGGGGACCATTTCCCATATTCTGTTGTTCTTTTTTATTATTTCAAGCTTTCTCCTGGCTTCCTTCCTTCAATAAATTATTTCCACAATCTCCTCTCTAATCAACGAATTTGATGCCCTCACCTCTTCAGCAGACAAGCCTGAGGTCATCCTTCGCACATTCTCCACCAACTCGACACTGGACCCGATTTCCCACCCCGAACCGAGGCCCAACTGACTGACATACACATTACTCCATCGGTGATCTCTAAAGTAATTTCAAAGATTGACCCCACCCCACAAAACGAGCGGTGGTGACAGAATACCAATCATTGTCCTAATGAAATGTTCTCCTGAACTCTCATCTGTTCTCTCTAAACTATATAACTACTGCCTATCCGTTTCTGTCTTTCCTGCCTGATGGAAGTCCTCCTCTGTGTTTCCTATATATAAAAATACCGGAGAACCCTCAGACCCCTCTAATTATCACCCTATCAACGTCTCACTGATGTTTTAGAATGTGTTCGAAGCCATCATCAATGCCGAAGAAGTACAACATCTCACAGCCCACAGACTCTTCTCTAACAAAGAGTATGGTTTCCGCTTCACCATGTTTACTGCTGATATGACCATCACTGAATATATACACCAGGCTATCGACATGATTGACGAAGCCCAAACCGAGGTCTAGACATCTCCAAAACGTTTGACAGTCTGGCATGCGGGCCTTCTATGCATGCTGCTAGGCTACTGTATAACTGGACCATTGTTTGACCTAATGCATTCACAATGAAGATATTATTGAATGGACATGCCTCCCAATACTATCACATGAACGCTAGTGTGATTCAAGACACTAATATATGTCCCATGATTTTCCTTATCTGCATTAACGATCTCCCCGATTTAATATGATTCCAACTAGGCATGTACGCTGACAACACTACAGTTTACTCGCGCCTCGATTAAAATCTGTTGAGGCTGACAAATCAAACCTCGTTGCCGAGCTTAAAAATGACCTCCAATCTGTGGTGTAGAGGGTTAAGAAATGGCTCATGAATTTTAATGCTTCCAAAACGAAGCTCTTATCTATTAACCACCAGAGAAAATCGTGCCTGCCCCACATTAGAATGGATCAGGCTAGTTTCCATGAAAGTAAAACATTGTGCCATCTTGGGTTCACTCTCACAACTGACCTCAAGTAGAATGAATATCTACAATCTGTAGCTAAATCTACTGCTAAAAACTTCGGTTCTCTGTGTATGGCCAGGAACTTTTACCCATCTGAAAAGATCCTTTACATATACAACTCTACCATCTGCCTGTGCATTGAATGTTGCTGCCATATCTGGTCGGGTGCTGCTGCTATCAACCTAGGGGTCCTTGACAAAATCAAATGGACAAATTGTAATGTCATTGATCCCGACTTGGCAGCTCGGATACAGTCTCACTTTCTCACTGGCTCAACGTGGCTTCCTTCTCACACTTTTACAAATACTTTCACGGTTTGCACTTAGATGAAGGGTTCAATGGTACTCAATATATACGAGTTTACTCGAGCCATAAGGTTACCAACTAGGTCCCACTCTTTTACTGTGAAACCAATAAAATGTAAACGCAAATTCTACCCCATCAGCTTCTTGTATTGCACTTTCCGCCTGTGGAATTCCGTTCCGTTAACTTGTTTTTGTGCCAGCTACAATCTTCAAATGTAAAATCAATAGTTAACTTCTATCTCACTAACTTGCATCCTCTCTCTCATGATCTTTTCTTTGTCCATTCCACTCTCATCAATATTCTCATCCTTCTCTTACCCTCTCCCTGACTCCCACTGTAACCTGTTACTCTTTCACATAACTTTCCTCCTCTGTAATCCCCTACTCAGTAATAGCAATAAAATGCCTTGCTTGGAGACATGTTTATAAAATAAAATTCAAACCGCTCAGGAAAAATGAACTCCAGTTGTATGTAGTAAATTAAAGCGAGATAAAATAGCAAAATATCAACTGTAAAAAGGCAACATGTTTACAAGCCAACAAATAGAATAACCCCAAGATGCAAGCATTAATCAGAATGATCAAAAGACAGTACATATATTTAAGTATATTGGATATTTTTAATAGATGGTGGAATATGCGACAACAAAATTCGAATTCTCATCGGAATCGAAGCCATTATCAACGCCGAGGTGATTCAGCACCTTATGACCAACGGGCTTCTCTCTGACAAACAGTATGGGTTTCGCTTCACCAGGTCTACTGCTGATATGCTAACGACCATTACCGAGTACATATACCAGGCACTCGACAAGAATGGTGAAGCCCGAACCGTTGCCTTGGATATCTCCAAAGCATTCGACAGGGTCTGGCATGCTGGCCTCTTGTGCAAACTGCGGAGCTATGGGATAACTGGACATCTGTTGTACCTCATCCAGTCCTTCCTCTCTAACCGCACATTAAAGGTGGTATTAAATGGGCATGCCTCCCAAAACTACCAGACGAACGCGGGCGTCCCTCAAGGTTCTATCCTAGGTCCCACGCTATTTCTGATCTACATTAATGATCTCCCCGACACCATTAGATCCCAAGTTGGCATGTATGCCGACGACACAACAATCTACTCCCGCATCGATCAGAAACCAGGTCTGGACGACAAAGTGAACCTCGCTGCTGCACTGGAAAGGGACCTCCAATCCGTAGTGACCTGGGGTAGGAAATGGTTGGTAAATTTCAATGCCTCCAAAACAAAGCTGTTATCAACTAACCACCATAGACTATCGCATCTACCTCCCATTAGCATGGGACAGGCTAGCCTCCCAGAGAGTAAAATACTACGCCTCCTTGGCCTTACACTCTCGGCGGACCTCAAATGGAATGACTATATTGAATCCATTGCCAAATCTGCTGCTATGAAAGTCGGCTCTCTGTGCAGGGCCCGGAAATTTTTCCCTCCTGAAACTATTCTGCACATATACAAATCTACCATCCGCCCGTGTATTGAATATTGCTGCCATATCTGGTCGGGTGCCCCTGCTGCTCTCCTTGGGCTTCTTGACAAAATACAAAGGAGGATCTGTAACGTGGTTGATACTAACTTGGCAGACCGGCTGCAGCCGCTCTCACACCGGCGTGATGTAGCTTCCCTGTGCCTCTTCTACAAGTACTTTCATGGCTTCTGCTCCGATGAGCTTAGATCACTGGTGCCGCCCAAGCACGAATTTACACGAGATACTAGATTAGCAACTAGGTCCCACCCTTTTACAGTTAAACAAATAAGATGTAACCGTAAATTCTACTCCAACAGCTTCTTTTCTCGCGCTTCCAGCCTGTGGAACTCCCTTCCACAAGTCTGCTTTCCCGACAGTTACAATCTCCAGGTGTTTAAATGTAGGGTCAATAGACACCTCCTTTCACACTAACTCCCAACTATTCTCACAACACTCTCATCTACCCTCATTCTCGGTATCCTCACCCGCCTATCACCCACCCTCTGTTATTTCCTATATTTAACCAGCCTTTCTCCTCTCTACGTAGCCCCCTGCACAGTAGTGGCAGTGACATGCCTTGCTCGGGGTGAAACGCTTATAAAAAAAAAAAAATAGCGAAATATTATTTCCTAAAAAAAAGCATTTTTTGATTATTTGATAATTGGTTATTTCACGAGAAACAAAGAAAACCATATTGAATTGTTGTTATATAATACTGATTTTATTGTATAACAGTCTATACTGGAGAATATCTTTGTTCATTATCAAAAGAACAATCGAATTTAATAAATAATAACAAATATTACTTAAAAATATCTTTCATGTATTAAAATCTATTTATATATTTTTTATTGGTACATCTACAGATTTTAAGAATAAGGTTATCACTCATATTTTTTCTGTAATTATAATGAACTTATTCAATATTCCAAAATTCAAATGAATTTTCTAAAAGCGAACAATTTAGTTAAACATTTTTCAATTTTATTTCTTTAAATATTGAAATAGGTAGATGAATTCTTGTGCTGCCATCATAGACTTAGTGTATTTTTCAAAAATATTGTCAACTATCAAACGTCGACATAGCATGGTTTTTCATTTATTGAAAGTAACTCCTGGTAAGTTTCTCTGAACTAAATAAAGTAGAAAATCCATATTGCATAAAAAGACAAGTTGTTTTCTTTCCAGAAATGAAAAAGGAGGAAAATAGTAAGAATTATTTTGCACAAAACGATTTTTTTTTTCTGTTCCATATACCGATGTAGAATTTTAGGAACATTTTGCATGTATCCGCTGGAAATACAGCTATTAAAATGAACTGGCTTCAGATCATTAAAGCTTTTGCAAACTGTAAAAAATAAAAATATATCATATCACTTTTTGTATCTGTTCATTTGAGCAAACTATTCAAAAACACACATAGACATATATTTATGTATTTTTTCATGCATGCATATATTGAGAACAGTCCGTTGTTGTACTGTCATGAAAGCAAAAGACATCGTGACCGATGGCTAGAGAGTACTGTCCTTGTACAGGCTGTTCATCAGGCAACATGGCGCAGTCTCTCCAAGAAACTCTTACATAGAGCCATGATATCATATTTACACCATAAATCTCTGCTTAGCTCAGTGGGTTGGGAACAAACCCTTATGTGCTTGAGTAGGCGTCTGTAACAAATATTAGTTATGCACCCTAGTAGACGGCCATCCGTGCAGTCGTGTAGACAAGCACATATATATATATATATATATATATATATATATATATATATACCGATATTATATTTCAGAGCACACATATTTTCATTAGTTACAACGGTAATTCAGTGGTAGAAATAGTTGAGTAGACGCTCCGTTTTTAAATTTAATGTGCATTGTCCGTCCAAAAGTGGGCTGCTGGACTAAATGATGCCGTAGGAAGAGCTAAATTTTTCCTTAGAATTTTTTTTTATGTGCTCATGTTGGAAGATAGAATATATCCCGTTTAACAAGACGACACGTTATATATATATATATATATATATATATATATATATATTGTCTCGACGCAACGAATTACATTTTGCAAAGATGACCTAACAATATATTCAAAATAATCACTGTACTTCATTACCTTCGCCAAATTAGACTGAGATATTGTAAAGATCACAACTACTTCAAGTTACCATCGGCCATGCAGATAGAACCATGCTGTAATTAACTATCTTGGTGAAACTTAGTTGGTACAATAAAAATGACAAAATGATAGTATATTGTTTTGAAGGCTTTAGAATTAAGAACATATTTTTCCTTTTGTAATATAGATAAAATAAGTGTATCGTCGTTAGAGATACGTAAAAGTAATAGCAGTAACAATGTAGGTCACTTAATTGTATTTGCGTTATTAAATACAAATTCAATTTCACTATTCAATAATACTTCATGAAGTAATTTATCGACTTAGAAAAAAAAATTAGATGAGGCTTACCATATTGCGTGAGTAAACATTACGTTAGTATTTCATAAACCAAGAGAAATATCTCATTGTCGTAAACAAAATATGTAATTAGTTAAATTTTGTAACGGATTTCACAGAATTGTTTTTTAATTTTAAATTCATGGGCAATCGAAGGAATAATCTATACACTTTTTGCTAAATCAGAAATGCTTATATATATATATATATATATATATATATATATATAGTTCTTAATGTGCCGTGTCCATTCAGAAAGAAAGTGATTATGAACTTCCCCTTGGCCTTGACTCTTGTCGCTGTCAGTATTGTTCATCTTCGCACCTCTCTCACACCCGGATCCACGATCTACATACCTTGTTTCTCTTTCCCCGTCTCCATCGTGTGACTGTTAGATTATCTAGTAAATAAATGAAGTGCTGCAGACCATGCAAGTTGTTTGAAATTGAAATATAAATGTAAACGACAACTATTTATCGTTTACCGAAGTAAAGTTTCGAATACATACTAATTTCTCGAGTATTCAAATACCCTGCGCTTAAATCATTTCGAATACTTCAAAATTTTAAAAATGAATAATTAAATATTTGTAAGAGAATTAAGAATTAATTTTCCGAAATATCTCTAACATTAATTATTATCAAAATGATTTTTAAACCTATTGTTACAGATTTTGTATGCCGGATTAAGATAGGTGTGTGTTAAAATATTGCTTCTGCTTGAATGTGAAACCGAATAATTTGTTATACATAAATATTCCTGACTGATTTATCTAATGCTTCTACCATGATCTCTATTTTGATAATTAATTTCGGCGCCATATCAAAAAACATTTATTTATTCTTAACAGATAAAACTACCATTCTTTTCTTCTTACGTGGGAGGGAGGCTGCAGCTTAAATCTAATATTTGAATACTCGGCGATTTTAATTTCAAATTAGAACACTAAAAGAAGACTGGTTTGAAATAGTAAAACCACGAAAGGGCTTCCCGGAAATGTTAACTTTGTCAACTATATTAATTAAAAACTATTCACGCTTTTTTATGTCGTAGTTTTGTGTTCAGTTTGAAGATTTGTTGTATTTACTAAGGCGCCTACGCCGCATATAAGGCTTCAATTTAAAGGGAGATTGACTGCATATATCGCTGAAATTAGCGAGACCTCTCTGTACAACTCATTTTGGGGCCGCTCAGGCATTACTTGATAAAGCCAACTAGGTACTAAGAAGAAGAAAACAACCTGCGTATTGGTCTGATTTTTAAAGAGGTACTTACGTATTATCGGGAGGACCTTTAAAAAAACGACTCAAAAATTAAAGTAAATTATTTATTGAAACGGTTAAAACAATAAAATAACATTACATTTGTAATTCCGGAGGCCAGAACGTCGCAATTGCTTCCAAAAGTGACTCAAAGACATCAGTACAGGCAACATGCTTCCGCCACATGAATTCGGCCAAATACGACTCCAAATGGTGACGTGCAGTGCCACAGTGCTTCTTGTTTCGCCACTTTGTCGATCCCCATAGGCGTTCCACTGTCTGCGTATGAGCCCCGGTGTTCGAATCCACAAAGTTGTACTTGTGGTTGACGTTGAGGTGATGAAAGCCTGATTTTTCCAGTTCCTTGGTGTTATAAGCGGGCTTATAACACCTTGTTATCAAAGGTCCTCCCGATAATACGTAAGGACCTTTAAAGACTAGTAATTCTAGCCAAAAGTTCATGATTTATTTTACATCCAGTTGTTTACTTGCATATGATTTGCAAACAAATACAAGTTTCTCTCCCACGTTTTAACAATGTAAATGTAGAATACTTTATCTCAGATAAAAAATAAAGGAATGTTTGTTTGAAATGTAAAATAATATGTTTTATTTAAACATTTTTAGACATTCTTGCAGTGTTTGGGGTACATGAATTACAGGTTACTGGATCAGCCCCATAAGTTGAATTAATGGACAATGTTTGCGGGGCAGTATCTTCAGATTCTCGAATTTTATTTTTATGAGAAACCGCTATGTTCATTTGACAGACGATAATCAATGAAATGCTGTAATATTAGGAATCAGATTGTGAAATATTTTAAAGCCTCGGAAAAATCAGCCAACTTAACATAGAAATAGAAATCTTTCTATTTCATTTTCCACAAAGTACTTTCATTCAATCATATATTTCCCAGGTATATTGAAGTTATAAATAAGCCGTTAAAATATTTATATATTTCGAAAATATATGTTCTATCGAAATAGTCTATTTCATATTGTATTTTTCATGATATGTCTTGATTCAATCATTTATCTATCAGTTTATACTAGTTGTAAGTAACCTTTCACTATCTGTATAACTTTCGTAAATAACCCTAACAAATATCTTTACTTTGTTAAACATAAACGTTTCAATAAGCGAATTTAATCCGTTTCAAAATATCTCGATATTTATAAAAAGCAAAGAACTTTGCAAACTAGTTACAATTTGTGAAAAATATCTTTGCAAATGAATGATGTTTTGAACATCTTATTTTCAATAAGGCATTTTTAACCATCCAATATGTTTAGGTATATTTGGGTAGTAAATAACATTACAGAATATTTATGCTCTGCAAAAATAAACATTTATAAATATTTCTAGAACCATTTAAAAAATTCCATGACCGAAATAGGTTATATATTTTAAGTGTTGAATACGATTTCCCTATAGGTTTGGTTTATGGAACGATTCGGCGTTTCATGCTTTATGGAATCAAATGCATATTTCAAACACAAATGTGTGCAATAATGCATAAGCAATAGACGTAAGATAATATTTATATTTATTAATATGCATATAATAGAGCTGTGTTTATATATATATATATATATATATATATATATATATATATATATAATTTGGTGCAATGAATGAATTGTCCTGTAAATTACGCACAAAGAATATTGACATCTCATTTTAACAAAATTGTTTTTTAAATTACACAAAAACGCCTTGATTACTAACGAGCAAATATAGAACTATATTGAATAAAATCATCATTAGCCTCAACAACAGCCTGCAGATTAATTCACATTATTCTGCACATCATCTATGTGGTCTTCTTGGTTGAGTTGAGGAATGATGGTTGCCTTCAGTATATCTTTGGTGTTATGGTTTTCTTTATGTCTCTCAGAACCATGAGCCACCTATAATTTTGAATTGTGTTATAGGCTAGTGAGTTAGTTGAGCAAAGTTTAGACAATTTCTGTAACAAAATCATTTCTAACAGCCATGAATCAATTGTCTTGTCTGTATGGCATGGTGTCGTGTCTTATTACCTATTGTTTATGCCAGCAGCCAATCTCTTGACGCAGGACAGCACTATTTCCCCGTTGAATCGCGACCAACGTCGCCATCTCAGGGATCACATCAAAGACATTTTTATTCAGAATAACCCCTAGCATTCTGAAATGTCTTATTATAGTTTCCGACCTGAATGTCAAACAGTACAGCAACTCTTTTGTAAATTATAGCAGGCTGAATTGTTCATGGTGCTCTATTTCTCATTGACAGTGCCAAACAAACCTTAATGTACGAACCCCCCCCCCCCCGCCAAAAAAGACAATCGTGCAAGAAATCTTTAAAAATATGGCGACAATTTCCAGATCTTATACTATATATATATATAATCTAATTAAAGATCTGAAGATCAAAAATAGAGCAATTGGAAAGTTTAAAAAGCAAGACATCTTCCAAAATTCTGTAAAAATAATATAAACTTACGTAAAATCATTTGTTCTGACCCAAATTATCCCATAAGGATTGATAGGTCGTTAAATTTCAAAACACACAATATATATAGAGAGAGAGAGAGAAAGAGAGAGAGAGACCCTAACAAATGGCCTTATTCGTATTCGTATTCAATTTTTTTTTTAGAATTTACTTAGTTCGTGATAATATATTGTTTTCATGTACGCGTTTCTGATATTTATTTATATATAATTATTCAGTAACAATGCTTTAGATAAGACAACATTAGACGTTGATAACCATAAATAAAAATAAATAAAAATGAAATCCTTTATCAAAGTGTTTGAATGATGTTCTCTTTCCCTCGACGACCATCGATCCACGGAATCAATATGTCACATATTATCCATAAAATGTAAAGTAAACCCAATAAACAAGTAAAATATCAGGATGCCTTGAATAAATAATCAGTCTAAAGTTTAACCACCAAAGATAAATTAACTTTAATATAATTACCTGTCCTTTCTTTTCGCATCAATTTGCATTCATTAACAAATCGTCCTGAAGTCAAAGTTTATGTCCTGGATAGCCTTAGTGTCTGATAATTCATAATTGAATATATAGCTCTATTACACTTAACGAGAAAGAAAGATTTTACTTAATTCTATTCTGATTAGTTATATTAATGTTAGCATGGATACCCACAAAATAATCTTTATATTCTCTAAAGAAGCAGTTTTGATTTACTTGAAAAATTGTAAAGTCATTCTGTGATTGATGAAAGAAAAGATTTAAATAAAGAATAAATTGAATGAATTATAGCGAACCATTCAGAGTCATACATAAAAATACCAAAAATTACTCTCATGTTCGGAAAAAATGGGCCAGATTATTATTTTCTATTATCGTTTCACCCCAAACAAAAAAGTACGACTACTAGTGTGCGGGGGCGGTTATATAAGAGAATAATGAAGAGGAAGAGGCCACAGCGAGTGACGGAGAATAGCTTACAGAAGGATGAGAAAGATAGGGGAAGAGAGCTGCGTGACTGAAGAGTGAAAAGGAAGAAGAACAAGGTAAGGGAGTGTCAGGGAAAGGATAGAAGTTCAGGTGTTGATGAGTTTTTGTTTTTATAATCGTGTCGCCCCAAGCAAGGCATTTTACACTGTTGTGCAGTACGTTACATAGGAGGAATGCTTTGATTTTAAATTTTGAGTTTTGTTCAACGGCATATCAACCTCTGTCAGTAATTTAATGCGAAAAATGTAGGGTTTTAAGGTTTTTGTATAAGTTCCATAAGAGTGAGAAGGTTGATTTAGTCTGATTTTAATGAAAATTTTGTTTTTATTCTTTTTTATTTTACAAAACTGAAAATGTCTTCTGGTTTTATTTTACAAAACTGAAAATGTCTTCTTCTAAAATGTATTCAAAATGTTTTGATAAGAAAAAACTTTTTCCTTCAAAAATGTATTATGGTAATAATCTTTCCTTAAAAACTGTATATTTTTCTATAAATGTCTATTTTTATGTATATATTTCTGTAAAAGTTTATTTTTATACTTTAATAGTATTTTGACCCCAGTTTTGGGGTTAACAATTAGCCCATGGCTGGGACTCTAACAGGTACTACCAATTCGGGTCAGGGTGGACCTGGGAACAACAGCAATTAAGAGGTGGCTCCATGCTCTTCACAACCTCCCAATCAGAGGCCATGCTACCGGATGCAGTTTACCATCATGCTTAGGACAAGAATGTTATCAGAAGGAGTGATAGGTTGCAGGGGTGTCAGGAAGAGAATAAGAGAAAGAAGGGAATACTGATGAGAGTTGGTGGAAGTAGAAAAAATCATGAGAGAAAGGATGTAAGTTAGTGAGACAGTAGATGACTGTTGATTTTACATTTAAATTCTTTAAGATTATAGCTGTCGGGAATGCAATAATGCGGAAGGTGAATTCCACAGGCAGAAAGTGCAAGAAAAGAAGCTCTTGCAGTAGAATTTGTGTATACAATTTATTGGTTGCACACTAAAAACCATATATAGGGGCTACCAGTGAGCTAAGTTCATCGGAGCAGAAGCAGTGAAAATATTTGTAGAAGAGACACAGGGAATGACTATCGGCGTTGAATTGAAACGCTTGATGATTGAAATTAATCAGTATATTGAAGGAAGTTACACAGGCATGAAGTGTGAGAAAAGAAATTACTAGAGTAGAAGAAGCGGTTAAACTTGATTGTTTTCACTGTAAAATTTTTGGACGTATTTTTCAGTGTTGTAGTTTGCGCCAGGGAACTAATTTAAGCTCATCACAGCAAATACCGTACATGTATTTGTAGAATAGAGAGAGTGAAGCAACATCGGTGAGAAAGAGATTGGAACCGAGCTGCTAGCTCGTGATTGATTGCGGTAAAATTATTTATTGCAAATCGCCTGAATGGTAGAAACCTAGGTTGCGTAATAACTCATTTACAAATGGAGAATATATATATATATATATATATATATATATATATATATATATTAAGCGATGCATAGATGTGGCAAAGCGTAAATTTATTCGGCAACTCGCGAGGATCGAACTCAGTAGTTAATCGTAGGGGTCTAGCGAGACAAGTTTGTTCAGAATTATGAAAAACTTCGACGTGCTCAATATATATATATATATATATATATATATATATATATATATAACGATTTATGCCCACAGAAAGTACTAATGGTTTAAAAAGAACAGACGTCGTTTAAATCAAGGGTTCACATTGGCTTTAATTTTAAGGGAATTAAGGAAAAGGACAAGGCAAAATAAATTAAATTACTTACAATGCTGAGAGATGATAGAACTCGTTTAAAAATAAATTTATTGAAAAAAAAAACACATAAAATGTAAAGGAGGTGTAAACAAGAGTGTTTAAAAGTGAAAAAATGTTACACTCACAGACTCAGCAGCAATTGTAAAAACCGCTCTCTCTCTCACTGTACAGGCTCGGCTGTTGAATTTTCAAGAAAATTCCTTCCAAAATACGTAGATGATGTGTAGACCGAGCGATTGCAATACAGTAAACCAGCTGTCCTCATATGCTGAGTCACACACTTGATTGTCCAAAAGATGTCGGCCAATAGCGGAATCCAAAACATATTCTGTTGTTCTTAAAGGTCTGAGAGAGCCACTGGAACGTGTATTAGCGAGAACGTTTTGTGAAACCCGCGTCTCCTACCTCAGATTGGTACGTCCTATATATGCCGCATCACAACTGCATTTAAATTTGGAAACAATGGAACTTTTTCGAAAATAGGACACCCTATCTTTACTAAAGGAAGGAAACACAGGTCTAGTCTGAAAAACAACACGTTTCGGAACGGAAACTAACAGGACGAAACATATTTACGTAGGCGGTACCCCGGAAAAATCATCGGCCAGATTAATCAGGTTGTAAGAGAATGTCATAGGGTGAATAAATTGAGAATCAGAAGATCTTTTCAAATCTTGTTTGTCTTGTGGTATGGTGCCTTCTTATATTCAGAAGCGGTTAGCCAGAATTAAAGCCACTAATACCTCAGTTGAACATTCTTTAGTTAAGTATGTGCTTGATAAATTGTTTGATCGCTCAAATGGGTGCTTACGTTCTTTTCGTTCAAATATGAACAAAATCAAAACAGAAATGAGCTTCTTTGATTATTTCCGGTTTTCTCGCTTTTTAGTTAATTGCAGCTTTCGGATGGAAGAATCTGCAAATGGGAGAAATAAAAAGGACCTAGAATACTTAATCACCAGACGGTTTGGTTCTGTGTCAGGTGATCTACACCGACACATTTTCAATTATTCCAATATTAATCTCACTGGTATTGAGCTTTCTGTTCTATCCCGTGGATTGGAATTTTGTTTTCCTCCTTCTGCTGTTAATAAGGAACGGATTTTTCTGAGTTTGAGTTGTTATACTCTCAAATCATCCATCATATTCCTAAGTCCGTCGAGAAGTGTTCTGAGGTTAAAACTAGGTTGTTTGAGTTGCCACTGAATACTCTGCGCTAGGTTGCGAGAAAGATTCTCTCGACTGGCGCAGTATTCATTTTCAAACGATTAGAGCTTTACGCTCGCGGGGTGACATTTTTATCACCAAGCCAGACAAGGGTGCCGGTGTCGTGATTTTGAATTGATCGGATTATATTGCAAAGATGCATAATATATTGGATGATCCATCTAAATTTACAGTTATCGGTCCAGCCGATACTCACCATAACACCGGCAAAATAGAAGCCAAACTTCAACTTTGGCTGTTGTCCAAGTATAAGGACAAATTAATTCTTAAGGACATCTATAATAGGATCAGACCCGTGGGCTCGCAACGCCCTAGAATGCATGGCCTTCCAAAAGTTCATAAAGACGGAGTCCCACTCAAACCTATTTTGTGTATGGTGGGCTCCGCACAACATGAGTTGGCTAAGTGGTTGGCTGAGATTCCCCAACCTGTGTCTCTTTCTCTGTCGGCGTACAATATCATTGACTCCTTCAGATTTTCTATTTTCATTAGAAACTTAGATTTTTCATCTAAGGATAAATTTATGGTCTCCTTTGACATTGTCAGTTTGTACACAAATGTTCCATTAAACGACACTATTAACATTTGTGTAGACATGTTATGTAGAGGGAGTTTAGGTGCCGCGGCAATTACCGAGGAGTTATTGCTGGAATGTATGCGATTGGCAACTGAGGGGGTCGAATTTAGCTTTGACGGGACAATATTTGCGCAGACGGACGGTGTTGCTATGGGTAGTCCTTTGGGTCCTGTCCTCTCGAATATTTTCGTGGGATTTCATGAGCGTCTATTATTTGAGAGTGTAGCTGAACCTTTTATATATCAGCGATATTTTGATGATACCTTCTCTTTATTTGACAGCGCCATTGATGCTGAACATTTTTTAGTTCAGCTAAATTCTTTACATCCTTCCCTTCAGTTTACCATGGATATTGAAAGGGATGGACGTCTCTCATTTTTAGATGTTCTTGTTCAGCGGCGGGACGGTGCTTTCGGTGGGGAAACGGGTAATTGATCGCAAGATCAAACGTTATAAAGAACCTAAGGTTGAAGGACCTAGCCAGCCGCTGTCTCTTTTATCTGAAAATACCCTGGCTTGGTAGATGTCAAACTGTAGCCGACAAAGTTTCGGCATGTGTTTCGTCCTGTTATTTTGCGGTCCAGTTACGTGTTATTTTTCAGACTAGACCTCTGTTTCCTTCCTTCAGTAAAGATAGGTTGTCCTATTTTCGAAAAAGTTCCATTGTTTACAAATTTAAATATTGTTGTGATGCGGTATACATAGGACGTACCGATCTGAGGTTGGAGATTTATTTATTATACTAACGTATAAATTTGGCACAAGGCCTAAAAAGGGGATTGGTGGGTTGGTCTTCATCTGTTCTATCGTTAACATAACTAGCCTCTATCACTGACCCAATTGTTCTTATAATATTTCTATCACCAAAACAATCCAGTCACACAACACTGTCTTACACAAACACCACAATGCCACACTCTCTCTAGGACCTCCTACCTAAACTAATTATGTACAATTTTGGGGGGGAATGGGATGATAAAATAACGAATCCCCAATGTTCTTGATGTTTCAAATATTATTTACATAACTAAATAAACTGATGTTAGTATGGGGAAGCCCTCACAGTCTAAATGTGGCAGTGAAAGCGGTTAAATGGACGAAAATACTGCGAGATTATAAATAAATATGAATCATTTATACAATCTACAATTACTCACACATCCACTCACACATTTAGACACGATAACAAATACGAAACCACACGCTCGAAAGGAAAAGAGATCCCACAGTTACCAGAGAACCACCATCGCTGTCACCTAATTTGGGGGTGGGGGGGAATATTAACCAAAGATAAAGGGGACAAAAATAAAAGGTGGGGAGGGGCTATGACCATTCATACCCTAGCTAAGTTAAAATTAATTGTTCAATAAACTAAACGAAAAATGCCTTAAGCTAAACTAACACTGAGCTGGGCTGATCACGTTTAAAGCAGGTGACCAATCTCCTCTAGCCTAGGTCACCTCCAAGTGGAAATCTAATCTAGCCCCTTTTACGCTCACCAAACGCGAAGCAGTCACCCACCTTTCGCCAAATTTTAATGAAGAGAGCCGCCTCCTTTCCGCCCTGATTTTGATTTTAAGCTGATGCTTAAAAAACAAAACCAGTTGAGAAGAGGAAAACTTCTCGCCTTCATAAAATTCCTTCTGTCGCGTTGTCCAAATCACGACTCTCATAATGCCGAGTAAACACAAGAACACATAGTGTTCATTCTTTTTCAACTGCGGCACAACATTGCTACAAACGGCACTGACTTCAAGGACAAAAGCCTTTCCACCCAAGACGCGAACCATGTAGCCTTCAATTAACTCACACAACGACCGTACGACCCTGCAGTGAAAGAAGATGTGGTCCAAAGACTCCACCCCAACACCACAGCGCACGCACTTTGGCGTAACTGCCAACGCCGCTGCGTGGAGCCTCTTGTCGACCCAGAGAGCCTTCCGCAACACCAGCCAGGTAAGCGATGCCTCATCGTTATAGAGACACCTCCACCCGGGCGCCCAAGGCCAGAGACAGCGAAACTCCTCATTCGTCAAAACTAACCTTTCCTTCAAATCATCTTTGGCGGCCCCCCGTACTAGCACACGATATAATGCCTTAGGAGACAACAGTCGGGTGTCGGAGAGGCCTTCCTTGACCCGTGTGAAAAAGTCCAGAGCACGTCGATAGAAGGAGCACTCGGCACGAGGATTGCGCAGGGCCTCCTCCTCTCCCTCATGAACACTTCTCAAAGCTGGAAAAGCTTTCTTAGCGTCTTCCTTCCAGAAGAGGCCGTTACCCTCGTCTTGCGCACACATTCGGTCTAAGAATCTCAGCCGCAGCGTATGTTGACGAATCTCAACGTTGGGCATCCCTAGACCGCCCTCAGCAGGATGGAGGCAACAGACCTCGCGACGCACCATAGGAGTTTTCTTGCGCCATAAGAAATGGAACAAGATTCTCACTAGTAAAACTAGTTCGGTGGACAGGAGGGGAAGAACCGAGAGCCGGTAAAGTAGGAGGGGGTAGATGTGCGAAGCACAAACTTCCGCCCTCCCCTTCAAGGAAAGATTCCTCTGAGACCACAGACGAACTGCAGCCTCAGCCTTTTCTCGGACCTCCAACCAATTCATCTCCAACTGGAGGTCGGGGCCAAAACAGACGCCGAGTATCCTAACAGGCCCGTCTGTCCAGCTGAAGGGCCCGGGAAGGGAAACTCCCTTCCACGAACCCAACCGCAAGCCCACAGACTTATCACGGTTGATCTTGGCTCCCGTTACCGTTTCATACCTGCTGATTTCCTTTCCGACTTCGTGTATCTCGGCACTGCTTTGTACAAAAGCAGTCACATCGTCGGCATAGGCAGAATACCTGGCCGAGGTGTTCGAACCAGGGAGGGTAATACCTTGTAGGACCGGATTCGCCTTTAACTTGCGGAGGAATGGCTCCAACGCAAGAACGTACAGCATCGGCGACAAGGGGCAACTTTGACGAATAGATCTGGACAACATGAAAGGCTTCGACCTTACTCCATTCACTTCCACCACAGCTCCGGGGGACCGATACAAGAGACGTATCCAGGCGCGAAAGTGCGGCCCGAAACCTGCCGCCTCGAGAACACATCCGAGAAATTGATGGTCAACCCCATCGAAAGCCTTGGACTGATCCAAATTGATCAGCGCGGCTTCTCCGTCGACTTTTTCTAAGATCAAGCGTACCGTATGAAGGTTGTCCTGGATAGTCCTACCCTTCACAGCACAAGTCTGCTCGGGGCCAATCATACTAGGCAGGACAGCCTGCAAACGGTTGGCTAAGACCTTGGCCAAAATCTTTAACTCTGTATTTAACATAGTTAAGGGCCGAAAGTTACTAATCCCATCCCCTCCGCGCTTATCCTTATGAAGCAGCTTGATCGCACCTCTGGTGAAGCGATCGGGAATACTCCCGTTCTTCATCCAGTGGTTGAACATCACTGCCAGCAGAGGGACAAGCACGTGCGACTGCCTCAAGTACAGTTCGTAGGGAAGACCATCAATACCCGGAGTCTTGTCACGACCGACCTGCTTCAGCGTGTCCCAGATTTCCGCCTCTGTTATCGGACCCTCGCACCCAGCCGCTTCAGCCGCCTCAAGGCGAGGAAAGTCAGCTAAATAGGTGGCGAACTGAGCTTCGCTCAGACCGGGCTCCTTGGTGAAAATATCCTGAAAATAAGACCGAAAAGCCTCACATATGCCATCGTTTGTAGTCACGGTCCGCCCATCCGGCAATGTGACACTGTCGATGTATCGATTTGCGATATTTCGGATTTGTTCAGTCCGCAGTTCAGCGGCCATATTTGTCGCCTCGGAAGACATTCTTTTTAACCTAGCCCTAACTACCAGAGTTTGATCCTTCTTGATAAGCAAGGAGGCCAGCTCTGCCCTAGCTACGGCTATTTCCCCACTATCTCCCGATTTGATGGCCCTTTCTAATCTAGTTTCTTGTGCCGTCTGCGCTGCTACTCTATCTCGGTTGAGTCGCTTACTATATTCAGCGGCAAACGACCTAATGGTTGACTTAAGGTGTCCCCACCACTTATTCCCAACCACGGCCCCCGTCAATTCCCGCTTTATGGTTAGTAGTAGCTGGTCCTGAAAATCCTTCTCATCGAACAACGATGTGTTAAATTTCCAGTAACCAGCCATTCTAATCCTAGCCTTATCTAAGTTTAGACGAACCCGGACGAGCCTATGGTCCGAATAAACTATACTATGAAAACTTGGACAGCCTAAGAGCCCTAAGTCGACTCTCCTAACTAGTACTCGGTCGATGTAGCTTGTACGCAACACCGAAGCCGAGCTGCCCCTATTAGTCCAAGTCCATGCTAATTCCCGGGGAAGCTCATTCCGGTACTTATCGACAAGATCAAGCCTGCCGATAAAGTCCGCTCCCTACTGGCATTGGGCGCATAAACCCCAATGAAAGGAAAGCCTGCTCGTTTATGGTAACATCCAAGACACAAAGCCTGCCTTCAGTATCCGCGAAGACAAGTGTACATTCAGCATTCAAAGAACGTTTAACCAGCCAAGAAACTCCTCTAGAGCGGCCATCATAACATGCTGAGAAGAGGTGAAACCCCCTCGACAGAATATCATCACGGTCGCCAGAATGGAAACGAGTCTCTTGCAAAACACATATATCCACCCCCAGGCGCTGGAGGTCGCGAATGAGTCTCGCCCTACGAGACTCCGACCTCAGCCCCAGGGCATTCAGACTTGCTAGAAAGAGATCCATTGTTAATAACTCTAGGGTTGGGCACCTCCTTTAAACATGACCGGGGAAAGGATACCGACGGCTCTGCCCATGGATCCTCCACCCATTTCGGTGTCTATACGGCCCTTTTGGGCGAGGCCGCCGATATCCCAGGAGAATGTTAACTTTAGTGCTCTATAAAGGGAGGGGTGAACGAAAACTGAGAGCCTCCCCGAACAAAATTGCCGCAAATGTTTTTGGTTTGATCATTGTCTGTAATGATTATTGGAGGATCCATGTCCTTGTAGGCTTTTAGTGCCTCATCCACCATTGCCCAGGCCTGTCGGGAACCCGGACCAGTTCGAATTACCGACAGGATCCTTTGGGCAAAGGGGAAATTTCGAGGATTGTCTATGGCTTTGTCGCCAAGTTTCTGAAAGGATAGCAGGTATTTTAGCGCCTGTATCCGATTTCCATATTGCTTGGCTCTTTCGGATTGGTTGGGATTGATTTTACATACATTCTCGCCTGTATTGTAAGGTAGTGGTTGTCTTTTTTTCCTTTCCTTCCTCTCTAAGCTGGGAATCCTCTGCCTTTTTTGGTTGGTACTCCTGGCAGGAGATGGAGCCGGAGATGGATCAGGGGATATATCAGAGTATGAGGCAGGAGAGGGCTGTGATAATGAGGGAATGGGCACTTCATTTAAGGAGGACACATTTTGGGGTGTAGGTGTGAGTGAGCGTGTGCGGTTTCTTTTTTATTTTTTCTGTGCGGGAGATACAGGGGCTGAGACTGATGGGCGAGAAAATGAGTCAGTGTTCTTTTTGACTGGGGAGCATTTTTTAAGGGGAGTCAATTTTGTCGGGGTTAATGGCAATGATTTAGTTATAGGGGGAGGGGCTCTAATTTTAGGTGATGACGGGGTAGAAGTAGCTAGTTTCTTTGATGAATTTTTCAATTTTTCATTTAATGCTTTAATTTTTAATGTTTTAGCATATCCTGGATCATATTTGAGGGACATCTCGTGTAGTTTTTTGGCATAGCTAGCCGGGGCCTCACCCTTGGGACTGTTAGTGCCCTTGTCCTTGGGGGCCATATGGGACTGAGACTCCGCTGGTTGGGGCTTCCCTTTCACGTTACCCACGACTTGCCATTCCTGTGCATCGTCCGCCTTCTTTTGTACAGGCAATGTGGGCTCCTTAGGAGACCCAACCGGGGCTTTTACACCACCGCGTTTGTTTATTGTTGTGTGCATAAGTCGCTCTGATATATTTGTCGAATTTATCACCTTGCTATAGACGTGTAACCGCGTTGAAGAGCTCTGATACAGCGAAACAAGTCTCTGTTTTGATGCCCCTTTCCCTCTCTCTCTCTTTCTCTCTCTCTCTATATACATATATATATGATATATCCAGATACAAAATTGTTTCACCGCTGCGTCATAGCTGATTAGTTTTCTAGACATCCACTTGCTTCCCTCCTTAAGTTCATATTTACCACTTCCCCAAAGAGACGTCATATGCACAGAAAAAAATCTAGATGTTTTTCCCAAACTAATCTGGTAATATTCAGCAGATTAAAAAAATTTAAACAAATAAAATCTATCATAATTTGAATGTTAACGTTACAAAGCAACAACATTTGCAGTAACAAAAAAGCAACATGAACGCCAATTTCAGTTACAACAAAATATTTTTTTGAAAATTACGGAAGAAAATGCCAGAATTATACACTCCAGATGCTACTGCAAATATAATTAGCAAATCTGTATACAATCCTGACATAGGAATAACTTTCGAGTTTATATCAAATCTATTAAAGTATTTTCAAAAACAATTGTTCAGAATGAAACGATGAAAATAAAATTAATTTTTTCTTATAAAGTTGACCCACTTCTGCAAATGAATATGATGTAAATCTTTGCCAAAAAAGTTTAAAAAAGGAAAAATAGTTGAGATATATATTGATGTACCTGTAGTAACACTATCAAAAATTATTTGTGATTATATTTCATAATTTACTACAGTTTAACAATGTCTTAAATGCCATTGTTACGATGAAGATTTTGTCACTTATTCAAAAGACGTGAATGGAGAATTCGAGAAGTTAAAGTTATATTAATTAACCCTGGATTTATTCAAATGTTTAATATAAATTAACCCTGGATATCACATGTTTAATGTACGTGAGGGGCTTAACTTCTAATAAAGACTTAAACATATTTTATAAATTTCGAAAAAGGTTTCTCATGGAAATTCAAAACAGTAAATGAACTTTAAGGGGGAATTAAACTGTAGCATTTATTTTGTTGCAAAAACTAATAAAACCGGTGTTGTTTTAATTGAATACACCTCATCTGTTTGTAACAGATTGGATTTCATTATTTGGTGTTTGAAATCTAATTAATTCTTTCTGCAACAAAATAAAGATTGTTACATCAAGGGCTAAAACAGCGACTGAAAAATTGACGAATAAACTGAAAATAATTTTTCTAGAATTTGATATAAAAATACACTATTCAGAATGCTGATGCTCATTCGGAGTAGTGTCTTTTTATATCGAAATTTATTTATATAATCTCTTTAATTATTAATTGGTTCTAAAGCAGCAGAAAGTACACTTTTTTGGCTCAAATAACGGTGTTAATTCAAATTTAGCTTATTTTTGTGCATATTAGTAAAACCTCAATGAATACAATGAAACAAAAGAAATATTTTTAAAAAAGTGTTTTTTTTTTTCAAACAAAAACAAAATATGTAAAAAGATGCGGTAATTGTAAATTTAATTATTTAAGTCTTTTTTTTTTCAGATTTAATATTTCATACGTCAGAAAATGAAATTAAATAAAACTCTTTTTTCACTACATATTTCATGCAGGAAATCAATCTGTAATTCGTGTGGCATTAATATAACTTTTCCTCTAAAATTAAATGGCTACATTTTTAAATATTTTTCGAAAATTTTTGAACTGAGAGCGTAATGGTTTCTATATTTCTAATTTCAGTAAAACGAAATAATTAATTTTTATTTTTATGATAAATTCATTTAGTCATCAAGTTTAAAATGTCACATAAAACATCAAATCACGTTTACGGAAAAACAAACGAAAATATATATTTTAATAGATTTTTGATCAATTTTGAAACAACAATTTTTTTTCTAAAATTATTATTTTATATCACTGAGTTTTAAAGGAATTGATCTATTTAATATTATAAATATTATTGCACCACGAGATTTTATATTTGTGTGAGAATTATAAACATTGCGTTCCAAGTAATTTAGCAGTTTATACTCAGTTTGAATACTACAGCGACATGCATTCAATACCTTCTTCTTAATTCTGAAAATGGTTACTAACAGCCTCAGTTCTCCTTTCCAACTTTCATTAAATTATTTCCATCTACTCCTCTCATTGGCATCTTCTCCTACTACTAAAATGTACAGAGTTGCACGGGAAACGCCGGGCTATAATGTTAGTATATGAATAAAAAAGGGCATTCCCACACATACAGCAAATAAACTGCAGCGCTTGGAAAATATAGTTATAAAATGAAGCATCTACTATCTAAAAATTCAGTCATGCGTACGGAAAATATAGACTGATACCAAAATTGTGGGAACCACTTGACGATACACTTATTGCAGCGATAAGAGTCGAATATCAAATCAATAATGTGTTATACAATAGAGTAAGAAAACATCCATAACATGTGAAAATAAGAATTAAGTCGGAAAATGAGGATTTTATGATAAAACTGATTTAATGAAAAATTAGAAATGTAAATATTACCGTATATAACGCATCTTCATTATGTAATAATACAGTTATGTATGCAGACAGAATTCCGATACCAGCATCGTTGAAAAAAAACGTATGTTAAAGAATTTAACATTAGACATTTATAAATTTCTAATATTAAATCCTTAATGAGGTGTTATACATATTCGCCAAAAAATAGATCAAGATATTGAAAATTTGGTAAAATAATGCAGAGGTTGTAATCTGGCAGCGAGGTTATCGCTTATAAAACTGTAATCGTGACTGAAAGACGTTATGTCATGGTCCAGAAACAATACAGATTTCGCAGAAATTTAAACAAAACAGGCTATCTAGAAGTAGCCGGTAGTTACATTAAATGAACAGAAATATTAAAATGTAGAACACAGACAATCGCAGTAACCATATTTTTTAAACGAGATTTTTGAAAGTTTTGCTCAACCTGTCTCACTTCTTTTGGATAAAGAGACACAATTCACGGCTAGTATATTTAATCTTCTCTGCAAATCATTACATTAGAGTACAATAAATCACCCCTTTATCACTCACGATTAAACGGACAAGCCGAAGGGTTTGTCGATACGTTTTAAGAAACAATACCAACCCAAACACAGTTTCTGTAATGTCGCCTACAGAGTTGTTATTCGCACAAATTAATACATGCTTTTTAATGAATTACTTCCAGAATGTAAAGCGAGAGTGTCAAAATAATAATAGAATTAAATACTTCAAACCTGGAAATAAGTTGTTTCTTAAAATATATCAACGTGGTAAAGAATATAGGAAGGTGGCCTCATGAAAACAAGGATCGGCTAAATTAAATATATATAACATGGACAAAGGTGCAAACATAAGCAACAACTTAATCAGTTAAAACAAATATTCATTGATTTAGGAAGTCTCCGAAAAGGGGTATCATTGTAATATTTTATAGCATGTTTGATGTAAATACGCCATCAGAAATCGATGAAGCAATGTTTTACATTAAAACAAAAAGAACAGCAACAACATTTTTAAACAATGGTCCAACAGACGTGATCAGATCTGCAGTGGGCATCTATGAAGATGACACCACCATCTACTTCCGCATCAGTAAGGCATCTGTCGATGCGGACAAACATAACCTCGCGACTGATCTCGAGAAGGACCTCCACTCAGTGGTGAACTGGGGCAAGAAGTAGCTCGTAAATTTCATTAAATTTAAAACAAAACTCATCTCTGTCAACCATCACAGGTAATCTCTCCTGCCACCCATAAGCATGGACCATGCAAGTCTCTCCGAAAGCAATACACTACGTCTCCTCGGCCTTACTCTTTCTTCCAACTTCAAGTGGAATCATTGCATTGAAGTAATAGCTGAATCCACTGCCAGGAATTTTGGGCACTGTGTCGGGCCAGGAATTTTTTTCGCCTGAATCCATCTTGCACATATACAAATCAACCATTCGACTGTGCATTGAATACTTTTGTCATATCTGGCAGCTCCACTCCAGCCACTTTCTCATCGGCGGGATGTGGCTTCCCTCTGTCTCTTTTAAAATATTTTCCGAGCTTCTGCTCAAAAACTTTAGGTCACCGGTGCCCCCTCCACAAGAATTTAATCTGGCTACCATACTGGCATCATGGTTCAACCTTTTACTGTTAGCTTAACCAAATGCAAGCGACAATTCCGCCATCTTTTCTCGCGGTTCCCACCTGTAGAGCTCCATTCCATATACTTTATTTCTTAACGGCTATAACTTCCCCGAATTTAAATACAAAGTCAATTGAAGGCATTATTTCTAATATATATAACTTTACAAAAAAGTATTCAGATCATATGAGAAAACAGAATACAACTATTTGAATTAATTGGTTGTCAGAATTTCAGGCGAAATTTGGAGAGAAAAAAGCTTTTAAATTGTTCAAATACATTTGATGATTAGAATCAACGGGACGAATTTTAAATGAAAACGCATTTGATAGACTATTTCAAAAACTTGATATATTTCAAGTTAATGATGGAGGGAAATGTATTGCGGGAGAAGAAATACGCCTAGCATTTTTCAACAAGAGCAAATCCTCAAAACCTCAGCTCTTTTATTACTATGACACATTGCCAAATACTCAAGATAAATTGAATGCTTTACTCGGAAATACACCTCAAACTACATTCTCGTTTCATCAGGTCTACTAGAGCATTCTGCAATTAAATAAAATTCGCTTAACGCTGTCCCTGACTTATGTTATCAGTTTCACAGAAAGTATACGGACTCCAATATATCGCTGCAGTTGTCTTAAAATAATGTGTTCCGGATCTCCCAACACTAAAACAAATACATTACTGCTTGTTCCTTTCGAACATATTGGAAGTCCTTCATTATAGTTCATCTCATTAAAAATTTTAGAGAACCTTCTTAATTATCCTGTTAGTCTTTTTTTATGCCAGATGATTTAATCAAAGTCAAATCGTTTCACTCAGTTAAGTTGGGCGATCATGTCTCGAAAGAGACACGACTGACTGGGCAGATGATTATCCCTCAGTAAGTTGCCATTACTTTCTGCGGTTGACTGGTTGCCAACCAAGGCTATAGAACCCAATCTATCCTGGATGTACGTTGTGGTGCAGTGGATATCGGCTCGGAACGAAACATCGTGGAGCCGAGTTCGAATTCTAGTTGAATTCCTTGCATTCAACTACTCGCAAATACAATTGGGAAAGGTATTAATTCGTCTCTTCCCTTCACTTATGGGTTAAATAATATCATCTGCCCTGTCAGTCATTGTCTCTTTCGCCCAAGTGTATATCACGTATGACATTTAACTAACTAACCGAATTAGTTAATCAACATGTCACACGATCTTTTGAATAAACAATGTGGTTTCCAATTCTCCAGGCATACAGCCATTATTTTTACGCCTTTTAATGAATTTGTCTATCAGGTATTACATAAGCAAAGGCGAAGTTCGATGTACCGTTTAGATACGTCGAAGGACTTTGACAGGTTTTAGCGTGTTGTGTTTCTCCACAAGATTTTGGGCTTCGATGTCTCTGGTCGAATAATCTAATGATCCTCTAAAATCGCATACAGTGTACGTGTCGTATAAACAAGATTCTAGTTAGTTTTACATTAATGCGGAGGTTTGTCTTTACGGTGTTTGTTATCATTATCAACGAACTTCCTGATATTATCACTTCTCATGTCAGTATTCACGCGGATGACACATTTTGACATTTATCATTGTAATTAGTTTGACAGAGTAACAATTGTAACTGATCTGGAAATGGAAGATCAATCATTGCTTCAAAAGTACAGCGGCTCTCTTGTAAATTTCAACGTTAAAAAAACTGCTTTCATTTAAACACCAGAGAGAAAATGTTTGAGATTCATCAGCATATCTAATACTAGCTAAGAAATGCGTCTTCATAGGTTCATATTTTCCACGGTCATGAAGTGTAGATAGATATATTTTATACATCTGTTAGTTTTACTACAATGAAATTAAGATAATTCGCTCGTTCGACATAAATTTTATTGTCATAATACATCTTTCACATTAATAAATAAACGATTGCTATTTTTTGTTCCTATAATACATCCCCAGATTTGAGACAAAATTCAGAAAATTCTCATTAATAAAATCAATCCTGATCTGGTATCTCGGCTTCAGTCGCAGTCATACCGAGGTAATGTGGCTTTGCCTTTTCGACAAATATTTTCATGACGTCTGTTAGAGTGAAATTTCTTGTTCAAGTAACTCGACCACATGAGTTTAAACGTATTACTAGACTGACAAGTTCGTACAGATTTATTTTTGATCTCGATAGTGGCAAGGGTCTTTTTAAATAGTTACCTTTCTCGTCATTTTCAATTATGGAATTCACTTCCTTGTCATTTGCTCCTTTTCTACCTAAAAGATCTAAACAATTAAATGCATTCGTAACGTGTGTTTCCCTGAACCCTTCTGATTTATTGCCTACTAACGCAGTTTCACTGTCTGCAACCTTTGGAGTAGATAGACTAAACCATCGCCCGGTTCACACTCCACCCACGTCTATTGTACAGGTGTAGAGGCTCATCCCTTGTTCCCTGTTTAGGATATGGTTTCCAGCTTTCTCTTTTCCAATCTTTTCACTTTTCTTTTTTTCTTTTTCTTTTTTTTTTTTCAATTAGAAGAGATAGGCTAAACTATTGCCCGGTTCCCACTCTACCCATGTCTATTGTACAGGTGTAGAGGCTCATCCCTTGTTCCCTGTTTAGGATGTGGTTCCCGGTTTTCTCTTTACAAATCTTTTCATTCTTGCGTAGCCCCCTGCACATCAGTGGCGTAACCACCTTGCTCAGGGTGATATGATTAAAAAAAATATATATACCTCGTAATTTTAACAAAATTGAAAGAAAGGTGTGTTACCGGCGCTAATCTGGCTTCTCAATTGTAATTACCTTTTTCACCGACGTTTTATGATATCCATATTTCTTTTTATACATTTTCATGGCAACTGTTACTTGATATATTTTGTAAATGAACTTAGTTTTTAATCTAGTAGCAAGCCTAAGTTCCATCGTTTCAGTTTTGAGCTATCTAGATGCAAGTGTATATTCTATTCTATTTTACTTCTCTCGGAAATCTTAGCTGTACAAATACTTTTAAGTTTACCTACCACTTACAATTAATTACAATTGTAGATACTGTAACACGCACATCTCCGTTTTGGAACCCTGTTTTTAATGATCTTTGTCTTCATACAAATTTTCTCATTCTCTTTCAATCCAAGTCACCTTGTACCCACGTAGTTTTATCGTAGCTGGGAGTGTAATGATTAAAAAAAATAATGTAGTTTCTGTGAATGAAATTGTTATGCGTATTTGCTAGTCGGAATTGTACTTTTCCAGAATCGTTATAACATATAATCTCAAAACGCCCTCAATTTTGATTTTAAAAGACTTATAATCCGTGATAATTATTTTGCCACATTCAGAAAAGAAAAAGGTTCATTTGTCGAACGTAGTAAAATAGATCCTCTGTCGGCTTTGCGGGTAAATATTTTCATTATTGTGAAGGCATGAAATATTAATGATAACAACACATATATTAACAAATAATTTTATTTATTTTCATTATAAAATTTTGAGACGATTTAAAATCTTTTCAACCATCATTACTTATAGCACTTTATTTATTGAAAATAGAGATGTATCTGAATATTTACTTCAGTCATAACAATTTCAAAAAATTCCAAACTTGATCTTTGTCATGGTTTTCTTGCGAATAAACGGCAGGTGCACCCGATAAAGCCAAGAGTCAGAGACCAAAATAATCTGTTGTTTAAGCCCTACCTACAGTGCTCGCACAACAACAAGATCTTAAATATAACATATTCTGAGTAATAGTTATTAAATAGCCAAAAAAAAAATTATTGGTTTAAAAAAAATATGAATTTTATATACTTTCAATTATTATTTATTTTAATCTTATCACCTCGAGCAAGGCGGTAACGCTACTGATGTACAGGGGGCTACGTAATAGTGAAAAGATTGGAAAAGAGGAAACCGGAAACCACATCCTAAACAGGGAACAATGGATGAGCCTCTTAACCTCTTCAATAGAAGTGGGTGGAGTGTGAACCGGACGATAGATAAATTTATCTACTCCAATTGAAAAAAAAAAAAAAAGTGAGAAGATTGGAAGAGAGAAAGCCGGAAACCACCTCCTAAACAGGGAACATGGGATGAGTCTCTACAGCTGTTCAATAGACGTGGTGGAGTGTGAACCGGGCGATAGATAGATCTATCTACTCCAAATGTTGTGTTAATTGAAGATTTTAACTCCCTCTGATAAGGAGTTGTAATTATAATAGATATATCGGAGTAACGGAATTTGTATTGCATTTCAGGTGTGCAAATTATTTTCAATAGTAGATCAATTGTTTAAAGAATTACAAACATCATAAATGTTTATAACAAAAGGTACTCTAAGAAACATGAATGTTTAAAATAAATGTTCCATGAAATTTTAAAACTGATTAAATGATTATTTAACTAAGATTAACAAAAATATCATCTACCAACCTGTTGTCTGACTTCACCTACTATCTATAAGAAAATATACATTAAAAATAAAGTTGTTTACTTGATGCATATATTTAAGTCAAACATTAATACATTTGATGTATTTACATCAGGCATTGATGAACTCGGTTCTGGACAGAAATTGTTTATACTCCTGTTAGCATATAGAGTATGGCATCCACAAATGCAAAATTACAATTTGCGTATTAATGTTATAGGGTTTTTTCTTTTTTAAATATATCTGAAGGGACAATATAAACAGTAACAGTAAATAAGCATCATCTCATTAATTATTTCTTTTGTTTATTACTACTTGAAAAAGGCAGAAAGGTTAAAAGTAAGTCTTTTTTTTTTACTAGAGAGAATTGACTTAAGAAAAGCCTTCAGGGTAGAGATCACGACTCTGATCTCTTTAATTCCAAGTTCCCCGCATGACAGTTTTTTCATACAACCACATCAATTCAAAAGGGAGAAAATAACCACCTAAAAATCTAAAATAAAATATTTTGTATATATACATATATATTTATATAAGTAACTCATCTCTGATTAGCAAATAATGTATTGAACTAATGTCATCGTATGTTTATGAATATCTTGCTGCTGTGAAAGTTCAACCAGGTATATTTGAAGAATGCGTTTGCACTTCATGAAAAAGACACTGTAGCTATACATGTACACACATACCTCTTTCATCGCGGCTTTCAATATACCTGCGTCAATTCTCCGTTTATATATATATATATATATAGTGTGTGTGTGTGTGTGTGTGTTTTGGTGTAGTGTGAAGGGAGGCACATACTATAGAAATATTTCGAGAGCACAGTATGTCAGGAGTTGGTGTGTTTTAATGGGACATACGTTAATGTATTCCACTGTATTTCTTAAAGTAGTACCTCTACTACATACGTTATTGCGAATACGAATATATCATTATATAACTTCATAAAATATTTTTATATATTTTATATATTTATTCTTAAACTCATATTGTATGCATCAAAATCTCCTTCTTTCTGTCTCTGTATATATATATATATATATATATATATATGCATGTGTGTGTGTGTGTGTGTATGTATATATATATATGTAGGTACTTTGAATAAGTTATCAGTGTATTTCAAAAATATTTCCATCGTAAGGCATCTACATTAATGTACTAAAAGTAAGCTTGAGATTTAGTTCATAACGTTTTCGCTATTTTTCATACCGTTGAACATGTTGGAATTCTTGCTAAGGAATGTGTATTGCCGGAACATTTTACTGAACTAGTTCATTTAAAAGAAATCTGCGGCTGAATCACGACTAATTATAGCTGCGATTTATGGCGACTATGCATAAATTGATTTAGAAGCTTAAAGATATTAAATTGGGTGTTCAAGCATTAATTCCTGAAGTCTCATAGTGAGCTTGCTGAATCAATAGCTAATGAGACAAAAGTTTTGAAACATTAGAAAGTAGTAAAAATGACTCAAAAGAAAATACATTGAGTGCTGTTGGAGTTGAAGCCAAGCGACGTCAAACGGCGTATTGTTACGTGTGAGCAGCAGATTTAGCGATAGAATGCTAGTTTTTACACTGTATCATGGCCGGCGATGAAAAGTGGATACACTACGATTGTAAGACGTCAGGCCGGGCTGGCCATCAAATATGACGCTCGTTCTCGTTGATGGTCGTGACGATCTCAGTTGTGACACTGTCACCCGGATGGCCGGGTGATTTGATCGTTGATGCTGGTTGTGACGATCTCGTCCGATGATGTCGCCACAAATGCTGGTTTACACGACGTCTTTTGCAACAACGCACCACTGTCCCACGTTGTGATTTGATCCCAGATGTCACGTCGTGCAATTTTAGCAGTCGCCTTTTTAAGCCAGTCCGGACACTCGTGTACAATTGATGTTTGAAAAAAAAAAATAAATAGGGCACCAAAAAAAATTAATAATACAAATGAACGAAGTCGAACACGCCTGGAGAGCTACGAAGAATGTCTTTATATATATATATATATATATATATATATATATATATATATATATATTAAATAATGTTTTTTCTTTTTCTTTCGCAGGAGCAGACAATACAGTTGTAGAAAATGAGGGTTACAACAGAGAGAAAGTTCGCTAAAAGCATCAGAGCTTCCAATCCTTAAGAAAAAAATGTCTTGTCGAAGTTTCATTAAAGTAGACAGAGCTCTTCAAATTTTCACTAAAGGCTTTTCCATATTATCTAAGATTAGAGCTGTCCGTTTTTCTTTTAGGTGATGTTTAAAAAAATGAAATTATATTCTTTTCGGTTCTCGTCGGAACTTGACGGAATTTGCCGAATCAGAGGCGGTCAATGGAGGCGAATATGGCGGTGAAGGCGGCGGTGGGTTTGGTTTTCTTGTCGTCTGGACGTTCTCTCCCGGCTAACTGAGTTTTTCTCGTCGAGTCTCTATTTTTATAATCATTTTCAATTCTCTCTGGTGATCCAGCCGGCTTGAAGCCTTAGGCCAATCAAGTCGATTTCCGTCCACTCGATTTGCGGAAGGGGTTGATCTCGACAAATGAGATCCCGCCAGCTCCCATTGCATTTCGATTTTTCCAATTTCTCACAGATTCTCTTGTTTGCCAGAAAATCTGTCGAGGAACTTTAACCCCGCCTGTCCCCATAATGTCAAATAATTCAGGCACCTGTTTTGGCTAAAAATTTTAGCTTGCTGAAAAATATCCGCTTCAAACACGAAAGAAGGAAAAATTATATTTTTCATTCTTTTCTTTCCCAGAAATCGTTAGATTTTATATTCCCCTGATTTTAGAATTTCATGATAGTAAAGTTCATTTTTTCTATTCCCCATATTATACAAGTATTTGAAAGTATTAAAATTATTATTATATTTTTTACATAAGTTCACATCGCGCATTACAATAAAGCATAACTGATAATATTGCTAATATCAATTTCTCTCTCCGTTGTATTAAACCACACATGGAAAAGTATCCCCGCGGGAGAATGGAAAGTATCCCCGCAGGAGATGGTCACACGATAACCCAACGCAATAATGATAATGGGATAAGCCCGGGCATGGATCAACATCGGTAGCAAATCTGAATATCCAATGTTCAGTGACTATGCCCTTAATTTTGTGAAAATAATTGAGTGTAGTATATTATGACCTGCAGAAACAGACACAAAAAATTACGGAAATCACTAACGAGTGAAATTGTTGCGTTTAAGGCAAGCTTTAAAAAAAAGTAAAAAAGACCCTTATAATAGAAGACTAGTCAATGGGATTTTTCAACATGATAACTCTAGTCCATAGGTAAAAAAAAAACAGGTGATAATCTACGTGGAAACGTTTAAATAGGAAATCATAACCAAGCAGTGGTGTTCACCAAAAATTGTCCTGTAAAATTATCACTTTCCAATCACTGGCAAAACAATGTGTCAACTCATAATACGCCTTAAAAAAAACACGTGATTTTTCGGGGGTGTAAATTAATTGCTACCAGAAATATATCAGAAAATAGGAACTAGAAATGGACAATATGTTCAGTGAAATATTTTTGTTTCTTAGACATTTTTTATAAATAATACATTATTTTTAATGAAAAATCAGCCAGATCTTATTCAAGATTCTAATATATATATATATATATATATATATATATATATATATGTGTGTGTGTGTTTGTGCGTGTGCAAGTATACGTATATATATTCATCGGTGCATATATGTTTTAGGATATAGATACTCCTTTATGTGTATATGTACATATATATATATGTTTGTATATCTATATATATGTTTGCGAATGCGCTTTTATGTTTATATACGTACTTACTTTGGTTTATATAAAAGTATGTGTATATGTATATAAATGTAAATATATATATATATATATATATATATATATATAATCATAAGTACTTATATTGATGCTAATATATATGTATAATTTTAAGTATATATATACATGTCAATCTCTATATATATGTATGCATATTTGTTATATACGTATAACTCTCTCTTTATATATATGTGTCTCTCTTTTCCACCTCTCTTTCTGTTTATATATATATATATATATATATATATATATATATATATAGTTTAGTGTAAAACGACTTAAACTGATTTATTTTCCTCATGAGAACAACCATGACAACGAATGTCAACATACACTTTAGCATAAATAATTTTATATCGTAATAAAAATTGTTCCAACAGAGGTCGAAAAACTCGTCAATGTGTGTCGAACGTGTATTGGCATAAATAATCATACATTTCAGGGGCTGAATAAACCATTGTCAGACAGGTATCTTCGTTAGAAACCAGAAGAAATTACTTGATTCTTAGGTGATATCTGTTTTTCAAAATGCCTGTTAAGGCTAGACAATCGTATCAAAGATGAAGGAAAGACCTGAAGGGATCAAATATTTGTTCTGCAGAAAGATGGTGATGATACCGTGGACAGAACATGTGAGCAACGGCGAGGTTTACATAGGTTTTACCCGAAAATGTACATAACATTTAAAATCAAGAAAAGACATTTATGTTTTTTGGACATGTAGTGATGAAGGAGTGCTTGCAGATCTGATGCTCACAGTATAGATATATGTAAGGAAACAAAGAAAATCAATGCGAGACATACGTGATATGTTTGAGCAGATTAAGTGGAGCGGGTGCTGAGCGGAAAAATAGAATTTGTTAAATGTTACAGTTTATATAGAGATATGGAGAGCCATGTCCACCTACGTCTTGAAGGAACACAGCGCACTGAAGAAAAAGCATGCTTATAAAAAACATTTCCAGATAGATTTAGGAAATCTATTTGCATTTTCCTTGTAGAAAATCATTTGAAATACAAAATTGAAACACGGGAAATATCAAGAGATTAGTAGATGAAATATATTTTAGTCACGAAGAAAAATCTTTTGAATAACAAAACATCATGAATAAAAATAAATTAAGGATCTCGATTAAATAAATCTATGCATTAACACAAAAAGGAAAATGCTTTCAACGAAATGCAGAAAAAAATTCAAGATATATATCTTTTGAATCAATAAAAATTATTCAGATAAATGAAACAGAAATGAAAGACTAGGATGGTCATGATTAAAAACACTATAACTGATCATTAGAGAAATAAGTATTATGTAGTGAATAGTTTATTTCAAAACCACATCTCATATCGAGTGTAGATAACTGTCTCCTGAATATTTCTGACGCTGCATCTAATTCCTTGAGGATTGTAATTTGCAGATACATCTATAGTGATTTGTTTAAACGATATTCTTACGGAAAAACGCTTAATAAAATAAATCATACAGTAGCATATATCAAGCTCAACAGTAAAACGATTAGAACAAGTTATATTGTAGCATACTTCAGTTCATGCAGTCGTGATTCCAAGGAGAAACTATTTTTTAACTGTTTTCATGAAAATGAATGTAGAAAAAGCAAAGGGAACAACATTACGTCTATAAGAAAGTGATTGAAGTCAAAATGACAGATCAGATTTCGATACATTACATTTTCCACAGCAAAAATAAATAATAATAGATCATTAGATAAGTGATTACAGTGTCAAATATTTAAACCAATTTTATAGGAAGAGGAACGTGTTAACAGAAAACATTACTATGAAAAAGCTTCTATCCGCTCAAAATAAACATACAAATCCTATTATAAGGTAAAATGTCAATATGTAAAATTAATTAGATATTAGAAAAATAGATATGGGATGGAGAAAATATGAGCACTTATAACTGTAAAAAAAATGGGCCCTGCCTTGAATGGCTAACAAAAAATTATAAAAAATGCCATCATGAAGAAAAGTTTGAACCAGACAAACCGCTTGCTGAAATTAGTGGTGATTAAATAGTAGTAATATTTGTTTACCCACGTGATGAATCAACAAATTATGTTTTAAAAGCAATGCTGATTGATGTGAAGTATTTTGTTATTATATCTATTTGGCAGCAAAAAATAATATATTTGGGTCCACTTATCGAATATCAACAATTTGTTGATTATTTTTATGATCAATCGACAAGTCAGTCTATGTCAAGAGGAAGATCGGAAATTTGTGTATACCTATTTGAATAAATATCTAAGACGTTTCGACAATTATATAGTTCTATTTTTCTCAGATGTTTACATCACTCAGTAACCTGTCATGGTTTATTTATTAAATTTCTGATAATTTTCTCATTACGTTTACTTGTTTACAGTTTATATTCTATCAGTATTATGCATGAGATTATTGATTATGATGATTCGTCATGCTGGCATCTGGCAGCAATGATTAATTTTGAGAAGAAGAGAGGTTACTCTTAATTGTATTTTTTCAAGTGCCCTTCACCTACGGTGATAGCAACTGTTAGGTTTGCAGCTATTTTTGAATGTTTAACGACGAAACTTGGCTCAAATCATTATCAAAGTATAAAAAATATTTTATTGTAAAATTATCAGCTCTTCCTTTTCATAAATAAAAATAATACGAATAATATAATCTCAATAGAATTGTAATGAAAACATGCCAATTTTTATCAGAAATCTTTTGAAAAAAATATTCGTTTTCTAGGTATCGTTTCTTTTCATGACGTTGGCGATTATGGTTTTCCACAATTTCTAGCCACTTGTTGGTCAGAATAACTTTTATCGGTTATGCGTTATTTTCTTCTGTTTGTCTTTCAACTCTCTTGTGATTATGAAATTTCCAAGTTCTTTTGCAGTGTTTTCTGCAATAGAAATTTTAACTGCTTTTTTTTACATAAGTGTCGTGTACTCTGTTACAAGTCCATCAAGAAATAATACAACAACCAAAAATAAAATAACGATATATATATTAAACACAGCAAAATACAAATACTTGGAACTCTGTTAGCAGAACGATAAATACGGGTTAGGTAGTAATACAGTAATTCAATACTCGAACTGAGATTCACAATACTATCTAGTGTAGCAATGTTGGCTATCTCACGCTGTCTCTGCATATCACTTTTTATCAATCTGCCTATCGTTCTTCTGCTACCACCTCTCATGAGGAGAATTATATGTAGTAGATGGAAGAGTTCAATCGGTTGAAGGAGTGAAGCCAGCATTAGAATAAGTATAATTTATTTTACGATTTTTGTCATTCATTCAAACACTTCATCGATGCACAATTATTCAACACATGGAATTCTCATTATCTTTCTCTAGAATCACATTTTATTTGATTCAAATCTATCTCCTCTGTCTATCATCCACTGATATATAACAAAATTTCCATTACATAACAGAACAGAATTGGTTTCTTTATTCCTAAAGAAATGTTGTTTCTTAATACTTGGCTTATAATTTGTAGGGTAACTTTCTGCATGCAAAAAAGCTTTTGAACTTTGGCGTCACACTTCCCCTCTTCTGGTGATAAATTTCCCAGATATTCATATTAGTTTATTTATGCAATTTCAGTTTCTCCACTTTCTAATGTATATGCCATGATTTTCGTTTTGCAAATCACCATGCATTCTGTCTTCTTGCAATTGATATTATTTATTTCTACTTGTTTTAGTTTTCTACCGTTTGCATATAGCAGAGTCCAGACAACCATTCTGAATGTTGGTCGACTTTTTCTACCAGCAATCCTTGTTTAAAGTCGACCGTATTATTCAAACCAGCATTCACCAGCCCAAATTAATGACGACTACCGGCTCGTCCCAATTATTGGGCCTACCTTACTAATTTTGTCTTGTGCTCTTGTTTTGTTAAACAGATACCTCTGACCGGGGTGGAATATGATGTATAGGGTTTACAATTCCTTCACAGTGTAACTCTCACCAGCGCGAAAAGAAAACTACATTTGACATTTTAACTTCCAGAGGTAGAGGGAGAAGAATCCACTCCCTGTTATTATCTGCCTGTTCGTACTAGCTGTCCTGTTAATCAAAGCATAGGATATTATCAAGGCCGTATTTTGACCTACGGTTTCATATTGTCAAAATTCATTGACAAGTATTTTTTGTGAAATAGATCTGATAAAATCGCTTAAAAATAATTTTACACTCATTGGTTACAATTTCAGCTATTTTAACCGACCAAAATTTTTGTATTCTCCTGTTTTGGAGAAATCTCTTATCTTTGAAATCACTTATAATTAATACCATTCATCTTAAAATAGGTTTATATGCATGATTTTTAGCGACCTTACCGTGTTTTTTGTCAACATTTTAGTAGGTGAATGATCAAGCCTGGAAAACAATTAAAGTACCGTTTAAAAGTTTCAAGTGCGTTCACTCAAATATAGATATCTACTAAACAAATTCGAAGTAGGTACTTTCATGAAATTGCTAAAAATTAGCATACCGCCTATAAAAAGTTAAAACATAGTTTTATTATCAAAATATTTATGGTATTATTCAGAGGAATTTTCAAAATAATTTTTTAATATGTATGAAATATATTACTACCCTTTAAGAATTTCGAAATTTTGATAAAAGTTTTTTTTTCCTTGCTTCAACAAATTTATTAACTTTTAGCGAAGCAAATTTCATCTTGTTTTATCAGTTGAAAGACTCGTCAATTTCAACGTTATTGCAAAAATCAAATATTAGTCGATTTTAGTTAAATTTTCAGGAATACACGATTACTTCTGAAAACTGTTTATTAGAAAATCTTGGAAAAGAAACTTAAATAAATGAAAATTCTTTAAAGAATTTAAAACGTGTATTGTATTTTTTTCTTTTCTTTTGCAACATTGGACCTTCTCTTACCGAAAATTTTATCTGAATCGAAAACTCAAAAAGTAACAAAATTAAGCTAATTAAATAAGCATCTAATTGCTTTATGACCAAAATATTTAATGAAAAAATGTATGTTAAAATTGAACTTTTACAAGAATACTTTCAGATTTTTTTACAATTTTAAATTGTATAATTTCTAAAAATCTTAAATCTTTAAAGATTTAGTTTCAGTGCTGTAAATATTGATATATAATTAAACGGTTAAGTGTTTTAATCGTTACTAGTCACTGATGGGAAACAAACTCTCAGATAAAATGATATTCTGCTAAAAACTATGTTATACTATACTATACTTGACTTGCGAGCACCATATTTAGTAGATAAATCGATTCATACGTCAGAAAAAACATGACATACTATGAAATGCAAAATTTTATATAATAAGTAAATAATATTTTGTTCAAATTAGATTATTTAACATGAGATTTGCTAATTTTCTTCAAATAACCTTTCAAATATATATTATATATTCCAAGATTTTTAAATCAGAGACGAAACCTTTTTTTAATCCTAAAGTATAGCGAATTAATAAAGTTGACACCGAGTCCTAAGTAATCGGAATACATTGTACTAATAAATATTATTCAATGATTAATTTATATATTTATATAATTATATATATATATACATATATATATATATACATATATATATATATATATATATATATATATATATATATATATATATGTATCTGTGTTTGTGCGATGCGTGCTATAGTGTCTTTAAGAGATTTTTCAAATATAGTATTTAAACTGTTAGCTTTTAGGATTGATATGGATAAATAAACAAATGTGATTTTCTGAACTTCTGTAATAGGCAATACTAAGTATACATCCAAGTTTTGACTTAAATACTACGGTTATATTAGCATATCTCTACTGACTATACCATCCAATTGAATCCTCACTATGTATTTCTTGTATTTCAAGATGTGAAGTTCGAAATCGAAATTTCAATAGTTAGAAGCTGTTTATCTTCTTTGATTATTAGATCGGCTGTAATATTTACACTTTTCAATTATAAATAATCTTTCTTTCGGAATATGTATTATAACTGTCAGTCTGTCTGTTTTTAGATGTATATTTTTAAAATTTTGTACTCTTTAGGTAAGCTCTGCGTCGAGATCTTATGCAATAAATAAGAAAATATCATTTACGGTTCACACGATACTTTTTTTCATTTTAGCATACATGTTTTAATGAAAACCTTATTTTATTTTTTTCTTCCTGTTGTTGTTGATCTTGTATTTCTTATTATTTTGAAAATGTATATTTTAACAGATGTTGGAAAAATTATTTTCTACTTACCTCTCATACCTCATTTTTTCATCGCCGAATGTCGTTATACTATTACTTCCGAAACAGTCAGATAGAAAAATACCAAATACCGTACCAATTGCATATAAAAAACATTATATATTTTTAAATTATTATTGTTATATATATATATATATATATATATATATATATATATATGATCATTTCACCCCAAGTAAGGCATTCTACAGCCACTATTGCGCAGAGGGTTACATAGGGGAAAGTGATGAGAAGAAGGGGTTAGTAATAGGAAATGTCAGAAGGAGGATAATAGACGGCTGAGAATACCGAGAATGGGGGTGGAGTAGATGTAGAAAAGACCTTGCGAGAATGGCTGTGTATTAGTCAGATAGATGTCTATTGACCTTACTTTTAAATTCCTGGAGATTATAGCAGTCGGTGAAGCATGTATATGGAAGAAAAGTCCACAGATGTACATATATATCTATAAATGTATATATATGTTTATATGTATATATGATTATTAATATGTATATATGAATGTAAATTTATATATATTTATCTCTATATATGTGTGTATACATTCCAGCGGCCATAATTATTGGGTGAATTCAATGTTATTATAATTTCCTAATTTTAGTATTTATTTCTAAGAGAATATTTGTAAATAACAATAGAACTGTTCTTCTTTTGACACTGCACTATAAAATGTGCAAATAATTAAATTCTACATGTTTAATAATTGCATATTTTGCAGTTTCATCAATGAAAGCATGGAGAAAATCTATGTTGATTACAATGAGGCGAGTTTATCTTTGCATCTTTGCCATGTTAAATATTGCTAACCAATAATAACAAAAACACTTTATTTTCATTAAGAATTATCCATTTGGCGATGAATACTAGAAATAATAAAAAATTATAAAATACATCATTTCATTAAAAATCTTGTATGGCCTAATAATTATGGCCAGTAAAATATATATAACATTTTCATTAAATTATTCCGTATGATATTCTACATTTCTTGAAAAAAGAAAATTGTATTCTGAAATATAATTAAATAAAATTAAAATATGAAACGAATATATCAATGCTAATAATAATTAACATAACACAAACAGTTATATGAACATAAGATGTCTATCATCTAACATGTATGTTATTTGTAAAAATTATGATGTAAATCATATATATATTGATGATATATCTTCCAAGAGAATTATATTTCTTCATAAATGAATCTTAAGGAATTGATATGCACTTAAACAAATGTCAATCTACCAAAAGATGGTTTAGGAAATAAATATGTTTGAGTGCGTAGATAAAACGTGTGGAAAATATTTCTGCTCCCCCATCAGAAATATATATATATATATATATATGATATATATATATGATATATATATATGATATATATATGATATATATATATGATATATATATATATATGATATATATATATATATATATATGATATATATATGATATATATATATATGATATAGATGTATATATATGATATAGATATATATATGATAGATATATATGATATATATATATATGATATAGATGTATATATATGATATAGATATATATATGATAGATATATATGATATATATATATATGATATAGATATATATATATGATATATATATGATATAGATATATATATATGATATATATATGATATAGATATATATATATATGATATAGATATATGATATAGATATATATATGATATATATATGATATATATATATGATATAGATATATATATGATATAGATATATATATGATATATATATATATGATATATATATATATGATATAGATATAGATATATATATATGATATAGATATATAGACATATATATATGATATAGATATATAGACATATAGATATATGATATATATATATATGATATATATATATATATCATATATATATATATATATATATATGATATATATATATATATTTCAGATATAATATATATATAATATAATAAAATATATGCGGACGCTATCGTGAAATACGTTTCTAATTCAAATTTAAAAATCACTTGTTTCTGATGAAGGACCGAGGACGGTCTAAAATATAAAATATAATAAAAATAAACAAATACTGTTAAAACAATTACATTTTTAGATTCAAATCTTTTTATTAATATTATTTCCTATACATATAAGACAGTATAAGTGGATGATCATCACTATATATATATATATATATATATATCATATATATATATATATTATTTAGATAGATAGGATATATAGATAGATATGATATATATATATACATGATATATAGATACATATATATGATATAGATATATATATATATATGATACATATATATATGATATATATATATGGTATATATATATATATATGGTATATATATATTATATATATATATATATGGTATATATATATTATATATATATATATATATGGTATATATATGTATATATATATGGTATATATTCATTATATATATATATGGTATATATTCATTATATATATATATGGTATATATTCATTATATATATATATGGTATATATTCATTATATATATATGGTATATATACATTACATATATATGGTATATATATATATATATATGGTATATATATATATATATATATGGTATATATATATAGGTATATATATATATATATGGTATATATACATTACATATATATGGTATATATATATATATATATATATATATATATATATATGGTATATATATATATGGTATATATATATATTTATGGTATATATATATATATATATATGGTACATATATATATTATATATATATATGGTACATATATATATATGGCATATATATGTATATATATGGTACATATATATTATATACATATATATATATGGCATATATATATATATACATGTTATATATATATATGATATATATATATATATCATATATAAATATGGTATATATATTATATATATATATGTATGGTATATATATTATATATATGATATATATATATCATATATATATATGATATATATATATATCTTATATATATATCATATATATATATATCATATATATATATATGATATATATATATCATATATATACATATATATATATATATATATATATATATATAACCGTTAAACAAACATATTCCTGTTAGTTATATATATTGATTTTGTCCTGAGCATGGATAATATATATATATATATATATATATGTATATATATATATATATATATATATATATATATATGTGTGTGTGTGTGTCTGTGTAATCACAGAACTTTGTTACAAATATACAACCTGCATCTGCTTTTCGATGACAGTTACCGTTCAATAGCATTGTTTCATGTCAACACAACATAAAATCGTATTTGATGGTTGATTTTTTTTGTTTACGTCGCTGTAATCACTCTGACGATGGCTCATACGAGATTGCTTAGTACCTACATAATAAATGATTATCCAAATCTTGGACAGTTTTTGTCTTTCTATTCACCAGAAATTAAATCCAAAATAGAACAGCTCATAATTAAGCATAATAGACATTCATTGTTTGTTTATATGTTTTGAAAATTATATGCTGCATCGATACACTATATATATATATATATATATATATATATATATATATAATGTGTGTGTCTGTCTGTCTGTACCGCCTTTCACTGAATTCTCAATTTTAAAGCGAAATCTTTTCAGAATTATATTTTCTTTGTATCTTTGATGCGTAGAATTATTCAAATTTAGGATACGCGTTTCTAATATTCCGTTTACATCACAATGTTAATTTCGAAAACTTAAGTTCAAAGATTATATTGTGTACCAAGTAACTTTTTAAGTCCAGAACTTTCTCCTACAAATGATTGTCATAATTTGATAGCTTTTCAGAAATATCAGTAAAGCTTGATTATGATTTCAATACAGCGTAATGTACACTCGAAACACATTATATACATCATGAAGAAATTATATAAAGTCATTTATATCTTAAATAACTTCAAGGTAGTAGTTTGATGAGGAAAGTTATATGATGGTGGGTTTTAAGTTTGCTAATCTGCTTTGGATGTGCGTTGTGACTCTGTGTATATCAGCTCAGAACAAGAAATCTGAGAACCGATTTGGAATTACAGCAGAATTCCATTTGCTTACACGAAAAAACCTTGGAAAGTTATTAATCTGGTATAGGTTAATAAAGATGACAGACTAGTTTTTATAATCTTGGTTTGCAACTAGTCTACGGCCCAACAGTAAATAATTACAACCATATTGCTGATTAGGTGATATTTTTTCCACTGGAAGAATAACAATGTTATTGGGCACCTGATCACAGGCTCCTTAAAATATCCAATCTCCCGATATGTGGCTATCATTTAACGTCATACACAGAACGATATAAAATAAGGAAGACTGGTGAAATATTTTATGTGAACATTAATTTAAAAGTGGTAATTTATTAGGTTTTGTAAAATATATAATGAACAAGATTGCCCAAGCGAGTATCACGTATAACAGTTTACTGATTAATAATACGTTGTGGAGCAATGGATGTCGGCTATGAATGAAAATTCGGAAAGCAAATTCGAATACTATTTGAATGTTCTGCATTCGGTTACGCACAAACACCCATGTGAAAGATATGAATCCATATTTTCTATTTTCCTTATTAAATAATATGTCAGATTGGGTTTTATAAACTAGATTGGTAACTACGTCTAAAACCTACAGCTGGAAAATCTACTACCTAATGAACCACGTATCGAAATAAAGATGGTCGCCCATTTGTGGATTACGTGTGGCAACTGAGTGAGTGACTCTTATTAAAATGATACAGATGAATTATCAAGCGTTTTATAATATAGCAAAAATTAGAACTTCTACAAAATCAGAGAATCATAATTTTAATTAATAATTCCATAGTATAAGTAGTATTAGTCCTTTGATTTTTTTGTGTGTGATATTTATCTTTATTTCTATACTCACCGGGGTATTTCATAAGGTTGCTCGGCACCGATTTATATTAAAATATCAATGGAAAGGAACAACTAAATAATTAAGATTAAAATCTTGAGGGAAATCTCAACTGAATCGTTATTTTCAGTCGCATGCAACCATCGGTGTGGGTACTGACGATTATAAAATAAAGTTAAATGAAATGAGTGAATTCTTTATTACAGCTTATAGACACTACGTCATTTAAGCCAGGCACAATGCTGATAGCAGACACGTAAAAAATTTCAAAAACTCCTACAAAATTGTAGCTAATGAAAGCAAAAGTATGTACTAAACATAAACTACAAGAAAGCTGAATGCATGGTCATCAGTAAAAATGGGAGCCCATAATGCACATAAAAGATTTAGCCCATAAAGGAAGAACCGATCTGAATAATGATTTATAAAACAAATTTCTCATGTAAGCTAAATGTAATGGATGACAGCCAATATGCAAATTATCCAGCATAAATAGCCTAAAAATAAACCATATATAATATCATTTTTGAATGCATTATTATATAACTAGCTCAGAAGCATAACAAATATAATTTATTATCATACGTACGAATCGATGAGTAAATTTAAGTCAATATTAAATTCAAAATGAAAAATAAAGCTAATGACAACATTATAAATATTTCATTAACTTACGCAACAAATGAATTAACAAATCAAAAAATTAGACAGATATTCATGTAGAGAAAATGCGTTTATCTTCAATACATCTCTGATAATATCTCTGGAAACTTAAAATATTTCAAAAGACATTGAATATTTATACTTAGATCATCTTCAAGTAAATCCGCATATATGACACTGTTTAAAACATGGAAAACACATGCATGAAAGTGCACATATAATTAGTGATGTTTTTCTGAATTAGCTAAATTACGCATGCTGTTATTGTTCATTAAAATACATTTTCAAACAAAGATGATCCAATCATTGCAGCCGGTTTATCATTTGGCTTAACTCTTGAAGATCAATGGAATTTCCCCAATTTTCTTGTTAGAAAGGGGGTCAGATGATACATTGGCTTTTTATTTGAATCTTTAAAAAAATTAGCTTGTATTTCAATAACAAATTTCAAGTTTGTATTGTATCATAATCACCATTCAGTGACAGACGGTCACAAATGACAATGAATCAGTGCCACCTTAATGAAGCTCCAGGCTTTGAACTTGTATCGGGGCCCCATTTTTAATCCCCACTACAAATGTAATTCATATGTAGGATGCATATCGCGGTGAAAATAGGAAATGACGGTTAATTGTATCTAAGATGTGTCTGACGCCTTCTGGGTTGTTGTAAAATGGCAACATTTCAAGACAAAGATAGAGTATCGTCGCCATTGTTTTAACATGTTACCAACAAGCAAGGCACTAATAATAATCGTATACAGAGAGGTGTCAGGATTGAAAATGAATAAGAAAACTTTACTGATGAGAAATGAATAAAGGACAATATATGAACATATTTAGTTAGGTAAATAGTGGTGATTGACGTTGGACTTGAGAGTGTGCAGATTATAGCTGGCAGAAAGTAAGAAACATAAGAAAATAAACGTTCCACATGTAAGAAAGGCCAAAGAAACTGTTACAATAGTATTGGCGTTTGTGTCTAGTTAGTACAGCACTGAAACGATGAGGCCGGTTTGCCAATCTATTATCAGGCTTAAATACATGTAATCTAGCAACGATGAGAAAGTTAGATTAATTTTCATGCAAAATCTTTGTAAAAGAAAAAAGAGATATGTAGTACTATATTCGGGGAGAAATTGACTTAAGTCGAGATTCGCGGTTGTTAGAAGCTTTTTAGGCTTTTGTAAAATATCTATATCTATATCTATATAAAAGCAGCACCATATAAGATACAACAGCAATATTCAATGCACTGACGAATACTATATTTATAAACGGAGAAGATGTATTCTGACGAGAAAAAATGAGAATTAGACAGAGCAAGTTATTTTATATTATAGCTCCACTGCATCTCTGAGCAAAATATAACCCCAAGAAAAGTAGTGTTTTGTTTGTTTATAGTCTAGCATCAACAAGGCTAATACGGATCTACGTTCTGGTTAATTGCAAGGTTTTTCGTTCCGGAGGCTTTAGAATTTCTGAAATTACTTAATCTTCACTTTCTAGATTTTATAAACATCCACCATGTCTACGCGGTCTTGGGGGTTTAATACAATTGTAACTGTGATATTTGTTCCAAAGACATGCCTCATTACATGTCTGGTAATACTTATTCCCTGTTAACGTGGAATATATTCAAAGGGGTTGCATGTTCTGACAATTGCACAGAGACCACACAATCTTATTTTTATAGAATGGAATAAACCATATTTATATTATTCAAAATGTAAATTTGATGTTCCGCTTTAACTGTTAATTCCCCAAACCAGATTGCTTGAGGAAATGACTCAGGTCTTTGAGAAATCATTTTAACTTATTTAAGTAGAATATCATTTGTTATCGCTCTTTCTTGTTTTCATAATCCCCAAAAGTTATCACGCACCACATTCATCATTCATATTGTCTTAGAATCTCTGTAACTTGAATTTTACTATAGGCATTGATTAGGTGATATATATTGAAAAACGTTAGTTTTGAAAATGTAAAAAATATTTGTTCAGATATGTTCTCTGAGCAGATTCATGTATTAGACATTCCCTACGTTGTTTGATATACGCATGCCAAAATTTTTTTGCTTCAAATTAAAAGAATGACATATTAATCTTCAGTATTGATTTATGACATTTATTCTTAGAGACGTTTCCTCAGATTTCATGAAAACTATGTGAATGTTCCTATTAATGTATATAAATTTATATACCGAACAAGAACTATTACTAGTGTGTTAGATGTGCAAGAAACGGATAGTTGAGGGTAAAATTTCTGACAATATAATATTTTTCGTTTTGATAAATTAGAAAATTTAGACAAGTTTTCACGGCATGATAGATCATAGATGACGCATTTCCAAAAGAATTGTCTTTCAACCATATCTCCAGAAGATAAATGTTATATACATATATAAATCTATTTTTCTGTCCTTGTTTCATCATTTCACTCTAAAAAAGGTAATTAAGCCACGAATGCAGTAGGGATTATTGTGTGTGAGATAATATGAGGCAAAAAATGTTATTAAAAGAAAACAGATGTTTGCAATTTAAGATTAATATAGCATGGATCGAGCATGTGAGCAAAGATGAGAAAAATTGAGACAAATACAAAATTAATACTGAGCATCAAGAAGAGACAGCTAAAGTTCCTGAGACATGCAATGAGGAAGAAGGGCTTAGAGAACCTGATACTAACAGGCCAGATAGAGGGAAAAAGAGACAGGGGAAAGCAACGGATAACGTATTTGAATGACCTAATCAGGTGGTTGACGGAACGAGGGTAGCATGGTGCAACATGAGAAGGCTTGCTCAAAACCACCAGAGATAGACAAACCTGGAAAACCATGATCACCTACGTCCTGAAGGGACAGGGCACAAATAGCAGCAGATATAGCATTTATTAAATGGAAACCAATGTGCTGGAAGAAAAGAAAAAAAAGAATATCTATAAAAAATATAAAATTGCCAGACTTATAAAAATAAAAGCACACGCACAAAATGAAAACTACAAAGAACCATTATTATTTGCAATTTCAAATTTCCCTTAAGGAATTTATTTGTGTAGACACCTTTGTGATGCTTTCACTCATCAGAGCTGGTACAAAACCCGATGAGTGACAACATCATAACGGTATCCGCACACAACATCGGTGACGGCATGACGCTGCTCAGTTAAAGTGACAAACTATTTGCACTAAAATTATCTATGCTTAATAAACACTCTGATATCGAACACTTTATGATAAAACCAATTTCTTGCCAAAATATATTTTATCGCTATCAATCTTGACGCCAAATATTATCATAGCTCAACACTACTATATAAATATATACAAAAAGAGGAAAACTCAACATATCATTTAGAGTGTAATAAATTATAATTCTTTTCTGCGAACTAAATGACCTTTTCTCTTCAGGCCAGACTATATTTGTTTGATTCGGTACTATCATTTTCCCGGGATAAACACTTATTTCAAGTGAAATGGAAATCATGTAACAAGTTCCAGAACCAAATTTTGGCCTTATATCGCTTACGAATCATTAAGGACAGGAGTGAAATGTTCATTTTGCGGAGGTAGTGATCATAAAACGCCCACTCACAAGCAAATAAATTGGTAGACACATATAAATCTACATATGAACACACTTATGGATACACACTTAATTCCAAATTCACATATCCTCATGCATTCATATTAGTACATACAAATGTCTGTGCTTGCACATAACTACACATACATCACACATCCATCCATATATATATAGGGTACGTACACTCACATATATATGAAGACCTGACTTATACTCGAAAAATATTAACAAAAGCATATTAACAAAAGCATATTACGCGAGCATTTTAAGAAACCTTAAACATACTCAAAAAAAAAGAAAATATTTACATACTTACACACAGATACATGTACACACACATTCTGCATACAAAACTACACCTCCTCGGCATTACCCTGTCCTCAGACCTCAAATGGAACCACTATATTGAATCCATTGCAAAATCTACTGCTAGGAAGGGTGGGTCACTATGTCGAGCCAGTATGTTTTTTACGCCTGAATCCATCCTGCATATATACAAGTCAACCATCCGTCCGTGCATGGAGTACTGCTGCCATTTACGGTCAGGCGCTCCTGCCGTTCTCCTCAGTGTTCTTGACAGGCTCCAAAGGAGAGTCTGTAATGTGATAGGTACTGATCTGGTGGCTCGAATGCAGCCACTTCCCCAACGTCGAAATGTGGCCTCCCTTTGTCTGTTCTATAAATACATTCATGTACATACAAATATGTCTATGTGTACACCTACCTACACATATATACGCACATTCATCCATATCCACAAGTAAGTATCGCGTTCGCACATTCACATACATATCACTGAAAACTGGACTTATACAAGTATCGATAATACAAAAACCTATTTACGCAACCATACTAACAAACATCACACATACTCAGAAGATAAGCATATATTTATATATTTACATATGCACCCACACTTTTCTACCTACAAATATACACTCGAACCTGCATGTACATATAAGAATATACATACTCAAACTTTTATACGAATACATATAACTTTCTTATCTCTGCACTTTCTCTCATTTCTTCATCCATATACTCGCTTATAAATTCTTATACGTGCATAAGCAAAAATAAATGCCATCATGTATACACATAGGTGTCAACGTTTACATTCTAAACGAGGTGACGTATTGATATTACATACATCATAAAAACCGTTAGATACATATAAAAGCATATATCATTTGGGTTCCGATGCCAACTTGCACATACGTGAGTATACTGATGAATACAAGAAAGTACAATCAATTGCATCTTTAATACTAAATTTGCACAAAAATACATTCTCATTAGTTAACTCCATATACAAGAAAAATCCTGTATATGTTTAGGTGCACTCATATACATGTCTATAATTCTAATTGAGCTTCCCCTTTATACGGAACATGCTTATGACTAGGTGCACACTTATACATTTATAACTATAAAACATGATGCGCCTATATACACTTAAATAATGAAAATAATTAAATAATTATTTAAATAATTAAAATACTTCCATAATTACATAATGCAAAATAGAACATTCCTGAATACATACATAATACAAGATCGATGCATATATATATATATATATATATATATATATATATATATATATATATAATTGATAGTAGCGATCTGTCACATAATATTTATACGTGCCAGTATATATATATATATATATATATATATATATATATATACTGGCACGTATATATATTATGACAATATATTTTTCTTTCAAAAATGTGTTATTGTAATATTTTTATACTTTCGGAAATGTATTGTTTGTAATATTGTTTTTTCAAAAATGTAGATTTTTTTTATAAAAACTATTTTATCTATATACGTCTATAAATGTATTGTTTTATAAATTCATTGTGCTTTGACCCCAGTTTTGGGATGAACTATTTACCCATAGTTAGAACCCTAACAAGTGATACAACACTGGGTTAGTGTTGACCTGAGAACAACAGCAATAAAGAGGTGGTTCCATGCTTTTCACGCACTCTTTATTAGAGGTCTTTCTTTTGGATGCAGTTTGCCGTCATAGAGAGCACCAAATTAGGTAGACTGGGAAATAATAACACCTCAGTGTACAGTGTGAGTATGATTCACTAGGCTGTAGTATAGCGAATCTCTCGCAGTAGAAATCCAGATATGTCAAATTTTATACCAGAAGAATAAAAGGATAAAGCAGAAGAATAAATAAAAAGAAAAGAGAAGACGGATACAAACTTTGGAAAAGAAAAAAAAGAAAAGAAAAGAATAAAACAAAAAAAATATAACAGTAAAGGAATGATATATATACTTTCGGGGATTCCTTCATAAGTACACATATAATAATAAAAACCATAGGAATTAAAAATTTACCAGTTAAGTGAGCGGTTATTTCATGCTAAAAGTGGATTGTTCATAACACATCACTCAGTAAGTCCAAGAGTTAATTAATAAAACAATAACTGTTAGGCAAATTTCGACTTTATTTATCAGCATTGCTTTATTTAGGGTGATACACTAATTGAAACACTTCTCTCACAATTCGATGTTTTTTCTTATTTTATCTTTTTTTTTCTTAATTTTTATTTTTGGTAGAAGGATTTGTGTTTGGCCTCATAATACACCTTAGTTTTTGTCAGCACTCCTTGAATGGAGATAAATCTCTTTCCCTAGAGCATATTTTTGATGTCTGCAAGCGACCAGTCGTCGCTGGGGGGGCCAACTCAGTCTGGAGTATAGGGTAAATGCGAAAGCAATTAGAAGTGCAATTTATGTTTTTTTTTGGGGTTTTTTTTGCGATTGATTTGTGATATGGTGCGTTTTCTTGTTGAAAGAAAACGTTTGTTGGCGATTTCTTTCTTCAAACGCAACAATAATGCTATATAATTTTGCTATTGATTTCGTTTCACAGAGAAATCGATTAAAAATACCTGGCGCATTCCAAAATACGGAGGCCAAAACTTTGCCTGCTGATGTTTGCGGCTCTGGTAGATTTGGACGGCTTTCACCTACTGTCTACTCAGCTAAATGCCAGTTTGACTTTGGAGAGAAGTGGTGGATCCATGTTTCATCCATTGTCATATATATATATATATATATATAAAGCTCCCTTTTGCGTTTGAACAGTTGCGAACAACGCTATGAATCGTCGATGTATTGTTGTTTTTAAACGACAGTGAGAAAAAGCGGCACCCACGTCGAAACAGCTTTCTGTTTGGGAAATATTCATGCAAAATGGTGAATAAACTGCTTGCAGATACGTTCAACTTTTCTGCTATCTCACGCAATTTCAATTTACCATCAGCAAATGATTTAGTGAATTTACATTTTTCCGGTGGTTTCCAGAACAACTGACGATTTGGGCCAAATTAAGATATATTTTGTCTCGACGACTGCGTTTAAAGTCGGTATACTATTACTTAACATTTGTTTGTAAAATAGCAATATCCACATAACAGTTATTATGCTGTTACCTGAATAGTATTTTTGAATCAGAAAGCAATGCTATATTGACACAAAATTCAGATTTTTCAATTGTTTTGAAAATTTGCAATCGTATTTTTATATAAACTACTCTAACAAGTAAAGTAATATTTTGATCAGGTCTAAATTTAGTCACATACAATTTGAAGGTTAGTACTTCATAAAAATCATAAATATTTTTTTATTAGTGACACCTCTAATAGTTAAGCCAGGTATATATTAAGTGATGTGTGAAGTACAAATAAGTAATAATAGTAATTAAAACTTTCAAGTTTAATACCCTACAAATGAGTAAATAGTTAAAATATTGACATAAATTTGAGACGCTTTCAGATATATATATAATGGTATGAATAATTTTATGATAGCAGAAATTAGTTATTTTAAGTATATTAAGTATAAACTATTTATGTTTTATGTTTTACCTTTCTGATGGCTTTGATATATTTCGGTTTTTCATTTTGGATAAGTCCTTTTTTTTTTTACTTTTTTCAATTTATTCATCCTTTCTGGTTTTTTTTCTTCTTCTCATGCTAGTTTAAAATTTGACATTTCTTGATTCCCACGTTGAAACATTCGCTAAACAACCATCCAGTAAATCTTCGGCACAACATTTATATTCTGATATGACATACATTTAATTCATTCTGTTAATTCATATTTTATACTTATTTGTGTTAATGCATTAAATTAGTTATTTATTATTTCTTCTTCTTTTCCATATATTATGAAAAAAATAAATCATATATTGTTACTGGATGTTAGCATTTTAACGACTAAAATATATAGCTACGAAGTTGCTGTATCCCATTATAATAATAATAAAAATAGTTTCATTAATCTTATATTAATGTACTATTTTTGAATTGCGAACATTATAAAGCAAATATCTAACTGAAGATTATACTCCCATTCATTACCACTATATATATATATATATATATATATATTTACATATACCCATATATGTAGACATATGCCTACATATATAAATATGTATAATTATACAAATGCTTACAATTTTACACATGTATACACATATATGTATGCACATATATAAATTTGAATTTCTAAGAAAGAATATGGGAGAAATTGTCTTTTTTTTCCATCTTGTTGAAAATTACTATTAAACTTAGTAAGTTTACATTAGAATATAGGCGCTAGACAAATGAATCTTTCTCTTCTATGAGCTAAAATATACATAAATAAATAAATATATACATATAACGCTTCATACATATATATATATATATGTGTGTGTGTGTGTACGTTTGCATATATACATGTGAATATATATGGTATACATATTCGTATGTGTTAGATATATGCAGGCTTATATACATATGCATATCTGTACATGTATGCATATATATATATATATATATATATATATATATATATATATATATATATATATAAGCATACAGACATATCTTTATATATCGTCTTCCGCACACAAATCTCTTTCGCTGTATCACATCTCATCATTATGGTTGAACATCCGATTGATTTCATCAGATTGAACCCCAACCGAATTGACAATGCTCGGATGTTATACCTCTGAGCCATGGGCGCTTGATAGAAGTAGACATTTAACGTGTGATGTTTCATGTAAACTTACGCCAGTAACTGAGATTGTTCCAATTCATTACTGAATATGCACGATTTTCATAAGAGAATATTTGACAATTATACGAGGGCGTCGACTGTAATTTTTACCAACTGTAAGACAAATGACCATCTTAATTACAAGTGTATAAATGAGAGGGAAGAGAAATTCTTCAGGTAGAACTATATCAATAAACGACCCGACAGAAAAAATAATCTCATCTGAAAACAATTATATAAAATCACTAAAAGAAAGAAAAAAGAAGAAGAAAAAAACTATGTAGTGTAACAGTTTGCATGCCATCTCAGAAATTGAATCTCCGAATATTATCTTTGTGTTGAATATCTTTTTGTTCATGTCCATACGACCTATCTAAAGATAGCTTACATGGGACGAAAGTTTAGATTGAGGACCATCGTAATATAAAAAAGTCCAAAATGCTGCCTTTATATTGATCCGAAATAAAAGTTTATATACTATGCTTAAAACGGCCCATGATTGAAGGTAATAGACATTGGGTGTTACATTTATTAAGTTATATGTTTCAATAATGATCTGCTCTCACATATATATATATATATATATATATATATATATTTTTAATTCAGATACTTCAATCCAAGGGAAAAAAGCAGGAAGGTAAATTCCAAAAAACCGATCCTAATTCATATTAAAAATTTTATTTTAATATTAAAAAATGATACAGGAAGAGAGCTCCATGTAATAAAATATTACAGAGCAAATATATATTAAAAAAGAATTAATTCAAAGATGTTGAATGGGCATTTCGATATGAAGATTAATTCAAAGAGGTTGAATGGCCATTTCGATATGAAATATCGAAATGGCCATTCAACATCTTTGAATTAATCCTTTTTTAATATATATATATATATATATATATATATATATATATATATATATATAGATAGATAGATATTTTCATGTAAATTGTCTTAGTGCTTTTTCCTTTTTGTTAAGTAGAATTGAAGCAGACAAATAGATTTGTGACGACGTATCATTTTATCATCATTTTAGTGCTGAAAAAGATGACTGCTTTTGATATATAAGTGTATTTTAATTATGTTCCTTTCTCATGCAGAAATAGCCTCAGATATACTTCATTAAACATACTTTTTTCTTTTATTCTAAAATGAAAAACCTAATGATTTATAGATTTTTCAATTTCGTGTAATTTCTACTCGTGTATTTGTTCTAACATTTTCTCTAGCGGTTATTAAATGAAGTTAAGCTTAGGCTACTTGCCATGATGTCTGTTAGAAGAACAGTTATCTGACCCACTAGGAGTTCTTTATTTAAGGATTCCAGCCTAGTTTATTTGTGTTACCGGGAGTGTATTCTTTACTCTAATCCATCTTTTATATTTCATTTTATGTAAAAATATTTTACTTTCTTTTTTAATATTCCACTCTTTTTTTTTCTGGCCAGTTTGCTAATATACAGAACATTTTTTCCGTTTTATGTTAACATTCTTTTTTTTTTCGATTCTTTTTTCTAATTATCATAGATGTTCTTGTAACGAATTTTTGGATGTTCTCACATTACAATATTCATACTGTCCATTCATAGGTTCTTTGGTAAACTTGATCCTTAACGTATTGCATTGTTTTTCTGTTGATTTATTGGGCTGTGGCAATATCCGATATACACCCAAGACATTTTGTATTGCTTCTTGACTACATTTTTCATTATTTTCTTTTTTCAAAGATCTATTAAAATTGCATACAAAGCATTTCAGTTTTCCGTTTGATCTATGGTGATACGGCAGGTTTGTTATATGCTCAACTAAGAACATTTCGTAAATGTCTTCACATCTGTAAGCAACGTTTGTGTACTGTTATCCGTGACTATGGTATCTTATATGCCATATCTCGCAAACATTTCGTCTAAAATTTCACTGTAACCGTAGTTTTGCACTCTCAAATTTCAGGCTATTTGATCAAATTATACACACCACGAGATTGTGTGATTTGTTTATTAATTCGGCGAAGTTTACGTGCAGGCTTTAGCACGTAATATCTTTTTCGGTCCAAGTTTGTAATTTCGTGTTAGATGAATTTGCTAGCTTTTATTACTTTTTCAATGTCTTCATCCATTTTGGTCTAGTATACATAGATTTTCATGAGATTTCATCCTATAAATTCCCGGATGTCTGCTATGAAATTTATTTAATATCCGCTTTTGTAATATACTAGATATTAATACATTTTGTGCAAAAATAAACACCCTGTCTCATTGCGAGTAATTGCGTTGATAAGCTTCTTATTATTTTCTTGTAGCTGTTTCATTATTTCCGCAATAAACGTTTCATCTGTTTTTACCTTTATTTTTTCAATGGCAAATCGCAATTCGCGTACTACATTACATAATATAATTTTAATTTTTATTCATTTTTTTAATGCCGGTATAACAATGTCCTTAAAGGTTTTCTATATTTTAGTATCTTGATAACCCATTCGCATGTCCGAGTTTTTAGACGATTACTGCTCCATCATCAAATCGTAATTTCATAAAACGGTCCACCAGCTTGGTAAGCTATTCTCAGTAAGCGTCGTATTTCTTCTTTTCGAACCATATTTTTTTTCCACGTACATATTTGCGAATGTTTTTAATGCAAATTTTACTGGAACCTTCTCTTTTCAATATGACAGTATTTTATCTGCTACAAAAGTCAATTCGAAGCATGTACAACGGCTTTCATTTTAACGTCATCATATTCATATAGACTTAATGCTACTAATCTATAATAACTAGCATATGAAGCTACAACAATTTCAGATTTTGGATTGTATATTTTTTAATCGTGTCACCCCAAGCAAGGCATTCCACTGCCACTATAGCGCAGGGGGTTACATAGAGGGATTGGGTATGGGAAATGTCAGAAGGAGGATGATCAAGCCCATGAATATGGACGTTGGAGTCCTTCCTGAAGAGAGGAAAGTAACCAGGAACATAGAACTCAGAGGAGGGGATAGACGGCTCAAAGTTAGTTTCACATAGAGCTAAGATATCAGGTGAATTAGTTTGGAGGAATGATTATACGCTATAAAAGTTAGTGCGGATACCGCGTATGTTAATGAAAGGGACACAGAGAGGTTTGGTCGTTTTCCGAGTAGCTGGTTTGATTGCGCTAATAATGAGTTTGAACTTAGTACTTCTTTTATTTTTCAAACGCTTTCTGGCACTTATAATTCCATTTCCCTTTCAAGCTTTGTTAAGCAAATTGTTCAGTGAAACTCTCAAATTCTGAATATCAAGTACATATATTTGATAAGTTTGCTTGACGCCAAAATACGTTTAACCTAATAACGCTTGTTAAGAGAATCACATTCTTACTAGCACGTGCACTCAACAGATCTAATTACTGGCCATTTTCCCAATTGTTAGTTGCATGTGTGTCGCATGTACTTAATATTAGGCAAAAAAAAATTGCAATATTTCTCTTTGAATTTGAATATGTAATCTCGTATTTTTTTACAAAACGTTTTCATGTGCTGGATTTGTTGTCCTATAGATACACTTTAAATGAATGTATTTTAAAGATGGGCAATTGCTAAATCTCAATTTGCAATAATGTTATAATTAGATTGTGAAATATAGCTGAAGCCACTTTTATAAAAAAAAGAAAGTCTGTTAGACTTATTCAATTGCTTGTGCGTATTTATAATTCGTAACATTCTTCTTCAACATATATTTGTATACCTCTTTGAGCAAGATAAAACTTCTAAAAATATTCTACTGCTTAACTTTACAAAAGACTCCTTTGGTCAAGGTAATATTTAGTTATAGGTCTCTAAAGACTTGTTTAACCCTGTCGAAAAATCATTACAAATACAATTTTCTTTATATGTCTCTTTAAATAAACTGTTGGTGCTGCTCATTTTCAATCTTTTTATTTACACCTATTTTTCAAGTTTAATTCTTCGTTAAATTGTTTTAGTGCTGCAAATGGTACACTACATTATGGTTTACACACAGACGTCTGCACATTTAACTTGAAATTTCGATTCGAATTTCGAAAACTAACACAACTCATTCGAGAAAACGTTTGATTTTTTCAATAATTCCTCTTAAAATTATCTTTCAGTTAAACTGATACCTTGTCCACTTAAATCTCCACAGCACACATAATTTTATTCAGTTAGTACTGAATAATTTTGAAGTATGTTTAATAGATAAACTTTAATTGTGTACACGTTTGTTACAAAATGATACGTTAAAATTCATTTCGACAATAAAATATTCTTTACCCGACGCACATCTTGCGACTTTCGAAGTCACTTTTATTATAAATTTTTCGACTGCTTTCCATGCACGTTCATTCATTATTGTGGTAACACTACCAGTCTATAGTTGCATTTTTACATCAACATTAACCTTTTTCACATACGCACATTTTTGATAGTTTTACCCGATTATTTTTTTTTCGCGATTTTGTGTAAGTTTTATTTTGGTAAGAATTTTTATTGGTTTTCTCTGATTTTATAGTGTAATATGTTCCTACTGTTTCAAATTGTTGCATTTTGCAATCGCAAAGAGACACATGTAAACTTACACTTGTAAATTATGGAATTTTTATTCTTTTTATTCTAACATTTTATTACACGTGTATGTGCGCTCATTTTTTTATTTTTCGGCTTCTCTTCTCAGTTTTAGGGTTCACTCACATTGCAGTAAATATTAGACAAATGTAAGATTATTATTCAGTTAAACTTTCGTTAGGATTTACGCCTGTAACTTTACGTCCTTGTTGCCTTAAAACATTGAACAAAAATTAAATTTAAAAATATATAGTGTCCTTTTTTTTAATGATTCAAGGATATAAGACGAAATATTCCTCTAATTTTTTCGTCGGATTCATACATTTTTCGATGTGATGCAGTGGATATCTGTTCGGAATGAGAAAACGGGTAGTCGAGTTCGAATTCCAGTTGAAATACTTGCATTCACTTACGAGCAAAAAGCCTTGGAAAAGGCTGTACTCCTTATTATCCCTCCAGTTATGGGTCAAATAACAGGATAGATTGGATTCTATAGATTTGGTTGGCAACCAGTCTACCTCAGAAATCAATTGCAATATATTGCAGAATAATCAGCTGCCCAATCAGTCATGTCACTTTTGAATTATGATCGCCCAAGCGTGTATCGTGTATGGCACATAAATGACAAACGAACGAAATGAATTTGCGATTTCAAACACTTCTACTCAGAATAATGAAAAGATAGTTAAAATTACTTGGACACATAATTATTTGATGCAATTGTTTTGTTTACTATGGCTTATCAACAAATTGTATGTTATTTAAAACCAAATAATACTTTCAGATTATAACAAATTATTTTTGTGATAATTACGATTCAGTGATAATTTTCTTTTCAAATTAAGTAAAGAATTAGGAGAAAAATGAATTCCTACCTTCCCTAGTGTACTTGGGCTTAGGTAAATATAACAGACCTAGCAAGAAATAGAAATCATTGGAGACATTGTTCATTACACCAAGAAAACCTCCACACTTACAGCCCATTGTCTACTCAGTTGTTCAAACATCTATGTGCTGGCAAGTATCGAGGTTTCTTTTCTTGTGTGGGCGTACTACAATCGGTTCTTCAGAGGGATATAGCTGTAAGACACAGAAGTAATGCGGGAAAACTGATTGGTGAAATGAGGCCACACGTAGCATAATGAAGACAAGTGATATGACTGAACGAAGCGAGTCAATTACATGTCAAAGATAAATACAGATATTAAAAAAAGTAGAAAATTATTTACAGCGACAACAGAGAATAATATGTTCAGTGTCATTGAGGTTTACGTGTTGAAATGACTTAGCACACAAAAGAATATTCCATTCGATTTGGGATTTTTTAACAAATTTCTCGTGCACATGCAAGCTTAAAATAAGGAGAACATTTTACAAGTGTAACCATTATTTATTTTCTTGTGTTTTAAAAGATATCTACAGTTTCAAAGAACATTTCAAAAATATACTGAACTGGGAAAACATTTTTGTGAGGTCAAACTGAAAGGTGTACAATTTGGTGGCCATCAGAAAATAACAGATTGTTTGTAAGACATATAAGTCATTGAATCATTTCTGTAGATAATTAAAACAATAATATAAAAAGCAACCTTAGAAATCCTTTATTATTTTGTCTAAATAAAAGAAAAAATATCACTGAAGGATTTTATTTAAAAATCTAACCTGATGTAATCTAGTGTTTTCAATGGAAAACATCAGGGAGATTTTATCTATTGCCATTTTTACATTGTCGTAAGACATCAAAAAGGAATTTATTAAAATTGAAACCAGAAAGTAGCATAGGATCTATAGAAAATGTGAGGCTTTCGTAAACGTACCTTCATTTTTGCATTAATTTTGTCGCCATTTCAGTCCAGCAATACGAAAGCAAATACCCATAATTTAGTCCAGTTTTTAACAAACTTGCATATTAATATTAGCACCTTTGTAAATTAAATAATTTACGATTGATATATATATTTAAAATTTTATTCTTAGTTTTTAATCTTTCAGAATTGATTTTCAATAACAAAATAAAAATATAACTGAAGTTTGCAATTCTTTCTAACATTTAACTGTTGTCCTGAAGAGAGGAAATAAGATTTGTATTATTTATATGAGTCTTAAATTATATCAAAGGCAAATATATAAAGTTGAATCAGATGACATATTAACATACTCTCATATTACATACATTAATTTTGTCATTCTAAAAGAAAGGTTATCTAACTTTCTATGTTTCATTCTTTATATATATATATATATATATATATATATATATATATATATATAGTTTTTTGAATAAAACATATTTCAACTTACTATTTCATTTAGTATAAAAGTATACATACTTTAGCTTAGATCGCTTTTCCTCATACATAATTTTCATGTGATTCACGGTATAAATATTATCTGTAATAGTTTCTTAAGCTTAGTATCGTGAATGACAAGTACAAATGCATATAAAGAACACGGGTGTAAGCTAAATAAATATACATTTATATTGAATAAAATAGTTTAAATATATTTATAATTCCGAAATGTTATATATATATATATATATATATATATATATATATATATATATAACATGACGAGCCGTTGTGCGAAACCGCGGTAGGTCTTGGCGATCTTGCGATTTTTTCTCGTGTATATATATATATATATATATATATATATGGAACAAAATTTAGAAAATTTGTTGATCTTTCTTTTATCTTGATAAAATTAATATGCGTATAATGTGAGTACGTTAGTATGTAATTTGAATCAACTTTGTATATTCACTTATGTAGTGTGAAACGTTCAGAAAAATAAAAATCATTATTCTGTATCTTCAGGACAACAGCTAAACGTTAGGAAGAATTTTAAACTTAATTTATATTTTTTTATTCTTAAAGAAAATTTCTTTAAAAAAAAATAAAAAAGGAATAAAATTTCAAATGTAAGAAAAATTTAATGGTACGCTATTGATGTAAAGATGTGCAAATCTTCATATCTAAGTTCGATAAAAACTGGAAAAAAGAATTATAAGATTTACATTATGGATATTTGCTTTTGTCATGCCGGACAGAAATGGCGACAAAAGGGATGTAAAAATACAAATAAAGTTTTAAAAATCTCACATCTGCTTATGATTCTATGCTAATGCCGTAGTTTACTTTCTTTTTTCATATTGATTAAATTCCCTCTTGATGCCTTGCAACGAAGATAGAATTACAATGAAGTAAATGTCTCAGATTTTCTTCCATTTTTAAACTATATTAGATCAAGGGAAATTTTCAAATAAAGTCTTTCACTCTATTTTATTTTTATTTACATAAAGTAATAAAGGTATTCTAGCGTTGAAATGTTCTACTTTTTAATTGTCAACATAGAGAAGATTGAAAGAGTTTCTTGTCTTAACAATATTCTATGATTTGATTATGGAGATATATGGAAAAAAAGAAGAGGAACACTTTTTTTCTCAAATCCGGTTACTGACAAACGTAAATAACTGTACCAATCTATGAAGACATTTCGAACATATGCCCCTCACACACACAGAAACTCACGGACCATTATACATAGAGAGAGACGTGCACATGAACTTGCAAAAGAAACAGCCTCTGTATTTACATAATTAAAAATATGGAATAAAAACAATATACATAGCAGCACCTACAAACATACAAGACAGTGAAAAGATAGTCGTGCTTCATCAAATTTGACAATATTGTCGTATGTAATTTTATAACATTTTCATGTATTCAAATGATCAACCAAAAGTCAACGATCTATTTATAAAGAAACTACAAATACATATGTGGATGTGCGTTGTGGTGCAGTGGGTATCGACTCAGAATGAATGATCGGCATGACGTGTTTGATTTTCAGTGGAATTCCTTGCATTCACTTAGGCCCAAATACCCTTGGGAAAAGAATTAATCCATCTCTTCCATCTAGTTATAGGTTAAGTAATAAAAGAGATTGGGTTCTCTAGGCTGGGCTGACAACCAATACAGTGGCAAACCACTGCAAAATAATCGTCAATCCTGTCAGTCATGTCTCTTTCGAGAGATGATCGCCCAAAGAGTGTCTCACGTATGACACTGAACTGACTGACAAATACATAATCGAATCTACTTAAATTCATATCTCAAACTACAAACAACTATATATAGGCTATTTACGAAAAATTTTTAAACGGATCAACTCCGACACTCTTTTAATTACTTGCTTTTACTTAAAAAGTATTATAATGGAGACTCGTATTTAGGCATGTACAGTTTTTATATTTTTAGTTGTATATATTTCTAATATTTAATCAGTATTTTTAATTATGTCCACCATAATGAATTATGGAGAAATCTTATCAGGAAATATTCATTATGATGTTCAAACAATTGAAGAAATATATATATATTATTTATCAAGGCAAAAAAACAAACGAGTACTGTTAGCTTTTCAAATATATTTTACATTTTCTTTCTTTTCTTTCTTGTTTTGAATTATGATATTATGTTCATTAATCAATCTCTTCATGTTCGGTATACAGCTACGCTTACTCATTATTCGTGTTAAATATTTCCTGTAATATGCAGTATATATAGTAAATTCTCGTTTTTTTTAATATTGAAAGAACTCTTTGGCATTTTAGATATTACACCCAGATTAAAGACGAAGATTCAAATGTATTTAATATTTTCCTTTTATTTTGTTTTATTCCGGTATTCTTTGTCTTTCTTTAAAGCGAAAAATTTTAATATTACATTCAAGTTTCGCATCTATTTTCAATTTCATATCCATTTCAATATTGAATTCTTTATCAGAAAAAATTAAACCAATTGATTTTTTACGATGTCACTTTTAATTCATTCATGCACCATTGCAGCTAACATGACACGCAAATAACAAATATATCCATTTATTTTCACTGTCTCATTTATTATTTTTTCCAAGATTAGACCCTTGAACCCCAGTTATTCTGCCACATGACTGGTTCACCCACATATATGTGTTCGTGTGAGTCTACATGTCGCATAATGCGAGTAAATGTAATTTTAGAGGCAATATATAATTTCACAATAATAATATGTTGGTTTGTATTTATGGCCATTGAACGTTTAGGCATTTTTCAGGTGGTGGGAACTTCGAAAATAACACTTTATCACGATCATTGGGGTATATCACTCATTCCTTATTGTGGAAAATAAAGAGTTCGGTTTGAAATTCCTGACACATGAAATAGGCCGTGGCGTAAAACAGCGGAAATGTTGTACTAAATGTAACCGATAAAAGAACAATCGCCCTAATAATATAAAAACTGTAAATTAAATCTCATCTTAGAAATATAGACAAATCTTGATTTGTAATTGTATATATTCTAAATTTTCACTAGATCTTCATTCAAAATACGGCATTTTTTTATTTAACAAGAGTTTGATATATTTATGAACGCAAATATCACAGTTTCGTTAATTTTTTAAGATATATTAAAGCATATTCACATTAATGTCAAATTTTCCAAGCTGAAATCTTAGGCGCTGAGATCCGGTGCATCTTTATTCACAGCGCATAAACTTGAAGAGAAACTTTTCCAATTGTAGAAAATGCTACTTAGTTGTTGTTTTTTTGTTTGTTTTTTTGTTTAAAAAACTGATAAAAGAAGATGAAATTGTAGTCTCATCTAGGTAACGATAATTGTCTTAAGTCAAAGACATTCTGACGGAGGAAAATAACATTTAATAACTTGCCAACATATCTCCGTGATAACTCAACGTCTATACCGACTGGGACATGTGTCTTTTAGAACAACACTAACTGAATTCGTAGGACTTATAAACTTTATTTTTCAGTATTCTTTTTTTCCAGAGTTCATATTGCAAATTTATGTTGTTAATGCCTTGCTTTAGTATTTTTGATGTTAATGATTTTCAATAGCAATTTTTGATGTCAATGTTTTTATAGTAATTTTTATCCTGAGTTCATATTGCAATTTTGGATGTTAGTGGTTGTCTCTAATATTTTTACTATAGATCATATTGCAATTTGATGACACTATTGATTTTCTCTGGCACTCAGAATTTCTGGTTCCCATATTGTATTCATCTCAATGCTTGGTCGGCTTACAAATTTTGTGTACACTAGCATATGCGCTTATTCCTTAAAATGACGTAGTTTCCAATGGCATTTTCTATCTATTATTTGAACATCATACAATTAGGAGGGGTGATCCTCATTCTCCCTCCATATAGTGGATATAAGCGTTGATTAGTTCCAATCATTTGACCCAGGCAGTTGTGAGTTCAATACCAGGCTACAGCATTAGTGACGAAATAACTTGGCGAAAGTGAAAGGGAGATACGTAAATGTTTGGTTCGAAATTCTTAGCATCTGAGAAACGAAAACGAAACGTCGTAGAAATTTGCAACGAATATGAGAACAATAGTCCGAATAATGTAAATAGAGTAAAGAACTGAACCAAAAATTAATATAAAATGAAACAATATAATACGTACAAGTGAAATTAACAGTAATAATAGAAAAAAATCATAAAACTAAGAATACGTGTTGACACACAAGTGGAGATAAGTTAATTTAGCGTTCTTAGTTTAAATTAAGACAGACCGGTAATAAATCATATGAAATTGATAACTAGCCTGTAGTACTGGGTAGAAAGAAATTCCAGTTTGCATTTGTATGCGTCTGCTTATAATTCGGGGAGGAGAATTTTTTTTTTGTAACTATTCTCGATTGGATTGAACCGAACAATTTGCTTTTTTCTCCCTTTATTTTACGCATGTCTTTGTTCTACTTTATCAATGTTTTTGTATATTATCGGGCTCTGTAGATCATAACACCGCAAACATAACCGATGTTTGCTTCTCATTAGACATTATCGTTCTAGAGTGCGTATAATTCCTCAATCATGATATCAAATAAAAATATTGGAGGTTAAAATGACGGCATTTTTTTTTACCAGTATTAACAAGGATTCAATTAAGAGTCTGTTCCAGTGTCTCACACGTCACCTTAAATTGTTGGTGTTTGTGAATAAATTACTCTCACTTCATTTTCTCTAAAACAATAAACTGCACAAAACAAAAAACCTACCATGTGCAATGAAAGTAACAGGTTAGCTTTTAATTATTTTCAAGCAGCTGAAATGTTTTTCGATCATGAAGGTCCAATCTTTAAAGTATCTAGATCGATCTAAAAAGGAGGTGTCAGATAACGTGAAGAGTAATAAGATTTGAAAATCGATCAAAGTGACTGGATCATTGAAGACATCTATAAATAATATGAAATTTGTGTGATCCCTTACAAGTCTTATGATTCCTAAAGCTCTGAAGCAAACTTTAATTTTATCTCAGTGCAAGTAATAAATGAATGAGTTGCACTTAATTTAAGGTTTTTTGTGCTCCGTGTTCTTTTCGGTGATATATGATCACCGAAATATCGATTCTTTGTAGGAATTAGTAAACAATTTAGCTTTGTTGTCCCTGCTAATTTTTATAATATCAACCTTGCTGGCAATGTCATTAAGTAAACAGTCATCGTGCCCTTTGTTTGTTCATTATAGTGTTGCTTCAGATTATTTTACTGCTAATCTTTTAATGGTGGTACATTGTTCTTTCCAATGAGATGCAGCAAAAGTGTCACTCTGCATCAATAGCCACGCCAGACTTATGATTGCAGAGATTGATTAAACTTTCATAACGACTGCAGATTAAATATTCGGACAGACCAAACAAAATTGTATGCCTGCTTTTGTATGATTTAAAAAACTAGGTCAGAGAAATTATGCTTTGTAAAATTACGATAATTTTTCAGTATTTCTCTAAATTTTCTTTGGAACAAATTGACAGCGTGATATTATCTGACACAATTACAATATTATATCATGTTATGTGTGTAATATGAAACAAACGGATGAAATGCGCCTTGAGATTTATTCCAGTGAAATCCTTGTGAATGATCTTGCAAAATGAATAATTCACAGTAAAATCTGCAGTAACGATGAGTTCACAATCTATCAAACGGCTTATCTTCTTAGAACACAATTGAGATTTCATTCGGGAATAATACCATGCTTTTTCAATGTTTGAAGGCAAGCAGAAAAAGTTTTAAGACAAATGGTTTCTCAATGTAGGTATCTTCCCGAAGGGACATTCGTTTATTGTGTCTGACGTTAGTTGGGAATACGATCTGAGATATAATATAACTAGTTTGGGTTTCGAGGTATTGGAACTTAGTTGTAAATCGCAAGAGATGAGCTGCCAATTCCTTATCTTCAAGAAATGTAGATATTTTCGTATCATCGTGATATTTTCAAATTACCTGACTATATTCTTAGGCAGATCATTTATGGAAATCAAAAAGAGGGTTGGTCCGTGAAGTGACCCCAGGAGGAACAGGTGTTGACCACAACGCCATCGAAATACTGGTTGTCACTAAGTTAAGATATTTCCAAATCTACTTTAAGTAGTCTACATGTTAAGATATTATACGTTAGAGGACACTCCTAATTATTTCATACCTGAAGAGCTGGTCTAGAAAATTATCTGTATCACATATTACCAAAGCCTTTCGAAATATCGAGAGCTATTTTCAGCGAAGTGTTTTTTTTTGTCAAAAGTCGCATTTATTTTGTGTTCAATGTTAGTGTAAACATCAGCAGTGGATTGAGAAAATTTAAACCCGTACTGCTCGTACAGCAAGAGGTTGGTACTCGATGAAACTGTTTAATATAATTTCGAAACACTTACTTATGAAACTGATTGTTAAATACTCTGATGTAGAAGAGAGCCCGATCGTTTTCTTGACAACTAGCATTAGATTAACGCATTTAACAGGACTGAGCAAGTGTTTTCTTTAAGCATCTGTTAAAAGACAACGCTTGGATGGGTCACAATTCTGAGTTGGTACGCTTAAGATTACCACTTGAAATTTAAAAGAGCCGATGATTTTCTTAAGGATTTTGACAAGTCTACTAAATTCACATGCTGATATTGTATAAAGATAGAGATGAGATAGAGAAAGTTTGGATGGAGTTGCCCACTGTGTTTGTCAAAAATCTAGATGAAGTTTTTTTTGCCTTATACGAGGATGACATAACTGCTCCTTAAGATATATTGAATTTGTCGTTCCATTTAGGATAACTGCAGTGTATTCGAGGGTGAAACAGTGTAGACGAGTTTTGCATTTTTTTTATTGTAGAAGTGGTATATAACTCTTTATTTAAGATAGAAGCCATTCCGCAACTAGGGCAACAGTTTCGATTGCAGTGTGTTTGGGATGTTTGAGAGAGAATTTTTTGTTATATAGGTTTGAAAACTGTCTCAGTCTACCTATACGTAGTACTATATCGTCCTATATAAACGTAAAATAAAAAAGATGTCACTAGTATGGACACAGATTAAGGTAAAATGCAGGGTAAAATATTTGGCAAGATTTTATCACGCCAGTAAAATTTTTTAGAGTTTCGCCTCCATCTCTAATGAGTTAACCATTTATAGGAGACGGAGTTCTTCATCGGTTTTGTTCGCGTGGATCAATTACTCTTAATATTGAATATTAAGGTCTCCGCACATATAAATGCTAGCCGAGGGAAATTCTTTAAGGATTCTATAGATCTTCGTAGATATACCACCAAACATTAATGACTCATCATCCCGAGGGCGATAGAGAGCAAAGACGAATCTGTTATTACGATTAAGTGCCATGGGGAAACACATATACTAGAAATAAAAATCCTCTAAAACCGGAGGGATTTAGGTGTACGTCTTTTTAACTTTGTTTATATAATGGATGAGTAACCCTGGATTGCAAATTCTAGTAGTAATAATGATGTATATATAATGTGATCGGCTTTGGACACAAATGGCGTTTTCCCTCTGAAAGTTTGGGATGTAAATACCTCCCATTAGTGTTGCAGATGGTATACCTATGATTTATATTTTTCGTTCAGTTTTACTATTTTTCTTCATTTTCATCTTAATTGATTTTATGTATATAATGTTTAGTGGAAGTCTAATATGTTAGCCAAAGAGAGAAACACACTGACTGGATATACATATAAAATAACCCTGATAGAATTATTTGTATTTGTAATATTTCCCTCAATAATGGCATCAAGACGCCTTATCGTAAACTAGAAACGATACACAAAATGCTAATGCAATAGCCTGATATTACATTCCTAGTGATGGGGTAGCCTCATTCAATGTCACTCGAATATTTGGATCCCTATCAGAGGGATAACGACAAAACCGAGAAAACTTCACCTGCGCCCCTTAATAGAGAAAGAAAATAACCCAGGAATGTTTCAGATCTGAGTGTAGATGTCTAGTCTACCTGGAAATCAATGTAACATAATTTGTCCTTGGATCAGAAATATCGTATAGGGTACAGATCTAGAGTATCTAGGCAATCTTGCTCACATACTTGAGGATTAAATGTAACATTTGGAGAAGCTGATCAAGGAAGGTTGCTCGGAGTTGCTTACATCACCTACTCTCATTAATAATTCACACACTCACTGCTTTAATTACCTGTTGAGTTTTGAACGAAACTTATTAGTTCTTATTCTAATATTACTTATTCCGTGCAATTTGTAGGTTGATTTCTTGTTCCTTGGACCACTATTAATAATTTAATCTATCAATCTATAAATCTAAGTTAATTTATTGTTCAGCTAATACTGAAATTCCGATTAATTAACAGTAGACAATGTCGACTTAAACATCTCTTTAAATAAATGTTGACAGCTTAAATGATGGTCACCACGTATAATGTCTGATCCATTCCACCTGTAATAATTAAATGGAAACTTTCATGGCTTCTGCTCCAAAGAAACTTAAGTCACTGGTGCTTCCTCAACAGGTGTTTACTCGGTCAACCAGACTGGCAACTGGGTCCCACCCATTCACAGTTAGGTTAGCCAAATGCAGACGACAATTCTACTCCTGCAGCTTCTCTCGCACTTGCCGCCTGTGGAACTCGCTCCCGTATTCTTGCTTTCCTGACGGCTACAACCTCCAGAAATTTCAATGCAATGTCAATACTCATCTATTAACCAGTGAACTCTAGCTCTCTCCCCACCCCCGTATATCCTTCCCTTAATATCCACCTATGTATCTATCATCGCATCTGCATTCTCAGCTTTCTATTTTTCCTTTCTAACTAGTTTGTACTCCTTACTCTTTTCTAATTAATCTTTTTACAGTTATATTGCCACCCCCCGCTCATCAGTAGCATTTCTGCCTTGCTCGAGGTGAAATGATTAACAAAAAAAAATTATTGATTTACTGAAAATTACTAAATGTGGCACAAGACAAAATATGAGCAAGATGAATTTCTTGATCTCCCATAGTGTAATGTATTTGTTTACAAACTTTTGTTCATTTTCTTTTTTTGCATTCTTGCATTTTTATAGTTTTAAATCAAGTAGCACAAAACCAAAACACAAGATCATTGTGGTTTTTCTAAGGAAATTCAGAACCCACATTTTTCATTTTAATGGAGAGAGGAAAATAACTTAATCGCGTTATTAAACAATAGTTTGAAACTATATCCACGATAACCTGAAATATAATTTAATTGTAAGAAGGCCGTTAAATTCTATGTAGAATATAGCAAATTAACTTGTCGAAAAATTTGGAAAAATTGGAACAAATTAAAAAAAAACATTAGGGCTACACTACATGACGTTGCTTTCTGATTTTTAAATTTGAGTAACGAGACGGCTTATCCTATGTGCCGTGTACTTTCAAGGAGGTTAGTAATTATGGTTCTCTACAATTTCCTGTCCTTTATAAATCTTAGTTAATTTTGCATTTTTTACTTGTTTTAAACCCTCCTCTGCCGTCCATTACCATCAGCTTGTTAGGTAAGTCATGCAACGTTAACTTCTGTAATTCTCGTCTTCAGTCTTGCTGTTGAACGTAGTTTGACATCATACCCAGCACTGTATTGACCAGGATTAGCATCGTATCAATGTTACAAGTTTTATATTGTCTTACATGTCATACAAGTTACAATGGTCTTACATGTCATACAAGTTAAAATGGTCTTACAAGTCATACAAGTTTACAATGGTCTTACAAGTTTACAATGGTCTTACAAGTCATACAAGTTTACAATGGTCTTACAAGTCATACAAGTTTACAATGGTCTTACAAGTCATACAAGTTTACAATGGTCTTACAAGTCATACAAGTTTACAATGGTCTTACAAGTCATACAAGTTACAAGTTACATGGTCTTACAAGTTTTAAGACCATATCCGTGTTGCTATCCAGGAGATCATCGTCATCAATTTTGATAGGAGGCAAGAAAGTTTCTCTATGGTGGTTAAGAGTTTGTTACGATCTTTAATTGAATGGGATAGGAAAATTTTATTCATAATTCGTATGACTGCGTATATATCTCAAGTAATTATAAGTATCATAATAATTTTATATTTTTATATTCATTAAAACATTCAAAGTATTAGATTATACATGAGTAGTATCACACGCACGCACACACAATCATATATATATATATATATATATATATATATATATATATATATATATATATATAGGTAAATTAAGCTATTTGATGTAGACTTACCGGGAAATGTTTTGTTATATAGGTTTTAAAACTGTCTCAGTCTACGTTAAATAAGTTTTTAAATAAAAGGAATATGAAATTAAGTTATAGCTGTATGATCAACATGAAAACATCATAAATCGTAATAATATGTTAAGAAATGTTAACACAATTAATAAAAAACCCTTAACGAAAAATAACAATTTAGACAAAAATGTAATTGTAGAAACCCTATAGATTGTCTGTTACAAAATAGGTGCCTTACGGAATCAATCCATATGAAATACCTTCAATAAAATATACTGCTACAGATTTATCTAGGTTGTAGTAAGAACTCTCTAAAACGGAAGTAGTGAGAAGAAAGAAAAATAAAAAAATAAAAACAAAATTAGGTTAAAAGTAGGTTGACATTTTGACCGTTAGGGAGAAAAAGAAAGGAAAAAAAGAAAGTCTTCCCTAAAATAGAAACTACTGTCCAAATTTTAAAATGAATCTTTATTCTGATTAGGCAAAAAGAACACGCACATTAATGTTGTATCTTCCCACATACATAAATAGCAAAGTTATCGATTTTTGTATTTAAATGTAAATCATTTTCACAACCAATATCCAAACTTTCCTGATGGCGAGATAGAATTCTCGAAACAGAATTCTTGTTTCACAACGTATATTTAATTCATAATTCTATATATATATATATATATATATATATATATATATATATATATTGCATGATGTGATTATTATCCATCATTTACTATTTTACATAACGTAATAATTCATATAAAGTTAATTAAACAAATATGCGGGAAAATATACTTTCATTAGCTTAAGAATCATTGTAATTAAAATCTATAGTCTAAAACATTACATGTAATACATTCATGCTCATGTCTACACGAAGGAAAGGCTGTGCAAAACGTCTGTTCATAATCATTATTGTGAGATAGGATACATGAGTGAGTGTTAACATTCAAACGAGAACAACTCATAGATTAAAAATATTGAAGTTTAATTAAACGGAATATGTTATGAAAGAAGCGTTTTGGTAAATTTTGTAACGATAACACTGTTTATTTGTTGTACTGTTTTGATTGTTTTTTTCATTGTTTTCGTTGATAAGCGTTATGAGGATTGAGGGCGATAAACATTTTTATGTCAAAGCAATTTATTTTGTGATTAAAAAATAAGTTTCAAAATACGCGATAGGATATCTAATTGCAATTAATTTATGTGCCTGTCAATTTATCTATGGAAATTTTTTCCATTAAAATGTCAAGAATATATCATAAGTATTCTAAAGAAAATGTTTTTATATATTTAACAGAATTACATAAAACTCTATAATTTTATGAATTAGGAACAGTGTTTTTATTAAAAAAAGTCTTATCGGATTTAAAGTTGTTTGTAAAAGAAAAAATAGAAAATGTGTTCATTATCCATATAATGAATATTATGTTGGTCACAAAAGGTTGATTATTCAAAATATTGTTATATAACTGTTGTGCCGTAAAAATTCGATTCAAACAAATGAGTGGTTAGTCCGAGTGGTAAAGACTAAGTTACGCACGGCTAAATCAACAATAATGTTTATTGCACTAAAGGTACAAATATTAACAGTCCATACAATAGTCACTATGTACAAAAATGAAGCGTAGAGTACTTTCGTCCGTTCCTGGTCGTCTTCCTGTCTTTCGTCCGTTCCTGGTCGTCTTCCTGTCGTCTTCCTGTCATCAGCTCACTCATAATTTACTGCGTGGTGTATTTATACTGGGTGAGAATCCACTGCTATGGGAAGACAGGTTCTTCCATTACAACAATAACATACGAGTAAATGCTTGATTATATAAAATATTGTTATATACTAATATAAAATATTATATATTTATTACAGAAATGAGTTTAAGTGTAATCGAAATAATAAATAAATTTTAAAACAGTTGGCTGCTATTATAAGAATAAGGATTTATTTCTTCTTAATTTTAAAACAACGATTTATGATTTGCACTTGGTCACCGTTAAAACGAATAAATTATAAATAATTTATTGTATTTAGTTTATATAATATATGAAAATAGTATGGACAGTATTTCTATTTAATTATATAAAACATAATTAGTTAACGGAAATTAAACTAAATGAGTCTTATTTGTTTAAATAATTATTTAAAATTTTTCTGTTTTTTAAAAGATTAGGAAGTGGCCACTTTAAGACTGACAAAAACATTAAGGTGTTACTGGTTAGAGGATCATATTTCAGATTCATTTTTCGGTAACATCTTAATATTAAATATCTGATAAGAAATATCCCTAAATAATAATAGTAGTAGTAGTAGAAGAAGTAGATGAGACTCTACCGTAATTATTATCAATCTTTCTCAATAAAGTGGTGAGTTTGGTCCTCACAGGATGCCTTATAAATTTCTGGTGATACCGACCGAGCGAAAGCGAGGGACAGGATGTTTGCTCTTTACCAACCAGAAAGCAAATGAACAAAAATTTTCTCTGCACAGCTCTATTGGCGCAGATGTTCCGGTTGAAAAATAAAAATTAATCAAATATCAAATTTCCATGTCGCAAGACTACACGAATTTTATTTATCAGCCAATGTGAAGCCCAGATTCAAATACAAGTATGAAATTCCAAACGAGCAGTTTTGATCCAAATATCAGATATAAAAAGCAGATACAGACAAGGCCCCAGCAGACAGACGATGCAGAGACCAAGGGGAAGAATGAAATTAATATCCCCTCTACTTAAGTCGACTACTTCAAAGACATTCCTCACATACCTACGCTCCCCACATTCCTAAGCCTTTTATCTCTTTCAGCTCAGTATTTGCCATGAACATTCTAACCTCCGTTGGACATTTATATTCAAGTATTGCTTTAATTGTAAAACATTAATTGATACACACACAAACACACACACACACACACACACACACATATATATATATATATATATAGATATATGATATTTTCAACTCAATTTGCTTTTTGATTTTATAATCATTTTATGACTTATGGTGGGCTATCTACCACAAGGCCAAATTCCATTAGCCTTCAACGGTATACAATTACCCTTCGCTAGAACGGAATCTTACTACAACTAGAAAAGTATAGATAAGATATTCACTATGCATTCAGCTATTTGCCGCATCTAATCTACGTTTAGAAAATTGCCATAATACTTAAATGAATATGGTTTTCCTGGCTTCTCATCGTAATCGACGAATGGTGTTAACAATTATTTTTTTCATATTAGCGAATAAGCTATACTATATTGTGTTCATTACCACAGATTTATTTGTTGGTCAACTGAAATTGAACTGTTGAGAATATCGCTAGGGGATGGTGCGCTGAAATTTTAGGTAGTGGATTATTTGTGTTACACAAAAGTGATTTGTAAGTGTGAGGAAACAAGGTGATATACATACCTAAATAATTGCCAACACAATCTGAAGTTGCTCTCCAAAATTAATGTTTTATTCGACTGCAAGGTATATTTTTACTTGGGTGCAACTGCAAGATGATGTGCTGATTTTCTCAAAAATATTCACCCTATTGATTGTATTTTGGCTGTGAGGCATACGTCTACTCAGCTAAAAATATGACATCGCCACAAAATTATTATTACAATGCTACAGACAGATTGTTATGTATAGGACAGAATTCATAAAATTTGGGTGGATTTATTTCATGTTCTTTTTTTGTTTTTAAATTAAGCAAAATTAGAAATGAAAACTCACTGGTTATGAAGTCGCCATACTAATGATGTTATTCTTTGAAATGACTTTATAGTCGACTCCTCAGTGAGAAAAGTCAGAGCAGGCAGCAAGGGTACGCAAGTCTTTCACCGGTGAATGCAATTGACCAGTGCTAGTTATAATTTGGCTAGGAATCTGATCCTCTAAATAAATTAAAATAAAAAACACTTTTATTACGATGGTTCAGGGGAAATTCAGTCATTTTTATAAGTGACTTGTGATTGAAGAGAAAGCGTTCTTTCACAAAAGAAAACATGAGTTTTGGGATGAGAGACATAAGGGACGGTGTTTCTTTTTGGCGGGTGCACACTCGCTTAAGTTGCAATACAGATAGCTGAAAAATGGTGGCACACGCTTGAGTCGACCAGTTGTTACACGGTGGCAGTCGGTTTAATTGTCTGCGCCTATGAGAGTAGTTGCATGTTATTCACTCTCTTACTTGAAAATTTACCCGGATAAAACAACAAAAAGGAAAAAAATTAACTAATGTTGTCCAGCAATTTGCGTTCACGTGGTTTTCTTTTTATAAAATTCAGAAACAAAATATAGTTCCTTTGTGAGCTACATTAACAACAATGTTTTAAAGCAATGAGTGGCATTGTTTAATAGATTGAAAACCGTTTTTGTAGATACTGCACAGAATAATTCTCATGTAACATTGTAATGTTGTAAACAAGTTAAACTGTAATTTTAAGTCACATTAAAATAAATAAAAATACTCATTCATCATTTAGATTAATTATTAAACTTTTAAAGAAAAAGAACTTATAGTAAATTTTATTAGTTCTGTTCATATCAAATGAAGAAATAGCTTTCTAGTATCATTTGCGGAATTAGTATTTTTCAGCAAAAGGACTTCACATCGTTAGAAAAGCCTTGTAACATTGTTGAAATGAGCAATTGGATATTAGATGGTTGTTTAGTTTAGCGTCATATCAAAAGTAATTGCTTAATCAATGCTGAAATTAAAATAATTTTTACGCAATTTTTATATTCATTTTTGTGATCGTAATGGTTTTATAGAAACCATACTAATTACTTAGTATCTAAATGTTAAAGATTTGGTTACGTATCTTTCCAAATGGTATTTTCAGGTATTTGGATATAACTGTCTCAACAGAAAATGGAATTTCATTCTCTGATTAACACTTCCAACCAATTATCTGTTAAACCATCTGAAAAATTTAAGCTTAGCGCACTTGCTATTCCTAAGCGGTCAGCAATTTAAGTATTGACCAGATTCGTCGTCGCATAAATTCGGTGTTTATACAAAAAACATTGTTATAACATGATGTGGGCGTAAGCGCGGTTAAGTGTGAAGAAAAAACAGTTTATTACAAAGTTACATGAACCTCGCAAAAAACATCACGTAAACCTAACACACATACTTGTTTGGTTAAAAAAGACCAGTCTTTTATGAAGCATATTCACTTCTTAAAATATTAGGACTTCGTATAATAAGCCAAATCGAGTTTTGACCAACCCAAAATAACGTACCTAAAATATTGAAGAAAGTTTGCTCAATAATAGTAATTTATAATACTGAAGTTTATTCGACGAGAAAATCTAGGGAGACAATATAAATATGGTGCAGACCAAATATGTAGATTATGTTAAAAACATGTTGAATCTATAGACCACTAAGTATCTGGCTGTCGACACAAAAACAATAAAATGATCCATTTGATAACATTGAACAGTATATTAGTCGGCTGATATAACAATATTTTTTCCACAAGTTACTTAATTATTGGAATTTTATGAATCTTTTAGAGAAAGTAATGAATTCACTATTATATGTGACTTGCATAAAAATTTAAAACCTATTAGATCAAATAGACAGGTTTTCGACTGCAAGCACACAAAAAGAAAGACGTTTCCTATATTCAGCATTGACATGAGATAAACATTATATCTGTTAAACTATTTTAAAAATATATTAATAATATTAGATCTTGTAAACAAAAAATTATTAATGTAAAATTACTTGAAGCCAACTCCGGTAAAGCCAGAAAAGATTACAAATAATTAAATGTAAACACTTCTTTGAAGATAGTTATTAGTGGAAAGTTTTCAAATAGAATTAAGAGTAATTAACTTGAATGAATCTAACTTTCTAGTAATGATCAGTTCATAGACTTTTTTAAACAGGAACAAAATGATGCTAACAATACGTGAGTGCACGAGTCATAAATGAAATATAATGCTATCAGTATCATATACCAAAAAAAATAATAATTCATATACTAAATTCCTCTAAATTTGTTGCTTTTTTTAATAACAAGATTTAGAATTTGAAAATTCTACGGTTACATATGGATAGAAATTTTAAATTTAAATTTCAAATTTCAAAATAAAAATATGCTGGGAGAAAAATCAACTGGGCGTAAATCACGTGTCTTAAAGTTTTAAATATTTAAATATTGCATGTACATAAGACTGTAAAGAGAACTAAAACTTTAAATAAAATACAATAAAAGAAAAATGAAGTACTAAAATTTAGAAATAAGAATTTAAAATGTAAGGGGCAAAAGTAAAAGGTATTTAATTCATAACCGTTAAAAGCAATATTGTTGTGAAAAGAAATAAAGAAAGAAAAGGAAATAAAGAAATATAGGCAAACATAAAGAGAGGTCTATATTAATCTGGGTCTTAGTATTTAAGTAAGTATATTTCGATGACAGGAGATGGTCATTAGTCACTTCTTTTATTAAGCAAATTTAGATTCTTGATATGGTTGAAGATGGCATGTTTTTCTAAAGGCATAGATTACATTTAACTTCTTTTCCATTTTAATGTTATGGATTTTGTTGCAATATTCCAGGTATATTTCGATGACAGTGGATGGTCATTAGTGACTTCTTTTATTAAGCAAATTTAGATTCTTGATATGGTTGAAGATGGCATGTTTTTCTAAAGGCATAGATTACATTTAACTTCTTTTCCATTTTAATGTTATGGATTTTGTTGCAATATTCCAGGTATATTTCGATGACAGTGGATGGTCATTAGTGACTTCTTTTATTAAGCAAATTTAGATTCTTGATATGGTTGAAGATGGCATGTTTTTCTAAAGGCATAGATTACATTTAACTTCTTTTCCATTTTAATGTTATGGATTTTGTTGCAATATTCCAGGTATATTTCGATGACAGTGGATGGTCATTAGTGACTTCTTTTATTAAGCAAATTTAGATTCTTGATATGGTTGAAGATGGCATGTTTTTCTAAAGGCATAGATTACATTTAACTTCTTTTCCATTTTAATGTTATGGATTTTGTTGCAATATTCCAGGTAATAATTAGTTTCTTACTGTTGTTTTTTTTCTCATATCCAATAATAAATGGATAAGGTAGTAATTTTGCTGTATGTAGTGTTGTTTAGAGACAATATGTGGTTGATAAATCTTACCTTCTAACTATTAGTTTTTCAAAGTAAAATTTGACATCATTATCAACCGAATGAATTCGAGCTCTATAAATATACTTTTGGAAATACACTGGCCTTCAGTGAGTTGGTTTTATTTCTTCGGTAGTTCTAATTATTATAGAAGGGTCACTTCTGATATTACTTGTGTGACGGATATTGTTTATGTAGGGGTAATGTTATTTGATATCATAGCATCATGTTGTGAAATATATGTATCTATGTTTTAACGGAACTATAAGTAATTTTGATTTTTTGTTGAAGATTTTTTAATGTGGGTGAATTTAAAAAATATGTGTATGTGCACGTGGTTGATGTATATATACAGTAGCAGCCATAATATAAGGAACGGAAACAACAAAGTGTATTATTTAAAAAATGATGCATGATTAGCAATGAAATTATTACTGAATAAAGAATAGGCTGTAATGCATCATTATTATACAAAGTTAAAAACATTTACATAATATTCTTTTTTAAATAAAGATTAAATGGAACCATAAAAATAATCTGCTGGACATAAAGTCAAGAACGATCTTGTTAATACTTGGTTGTGAACAAAATATCAACAAAATTTAATATTTGTTAAACATCCCCTTATTTTCAATGACATCTCTGCATCATCGACCACATGTTCTAATTAATTTCTAGCAAAAATTAACAGTAATTCCCTCCCATTCGTCTTTCATTAACACTCATAGGTGATCCTGTTTTTTGGGGTTTTTTCTGAGCTTTTACTTCAATTATCTTCCAAACATTTTCTATTAGATTCAGGTCTGGGCTTTGGGCTGGCCACTTCATTAGGGCAATTCCTTCTTCAAATAAAGCTATAATCTTCTGAATTTTTAGCAAGGTAGATAGTTCTACATGAAAATAGGAGATTCATAAAGATTATGGTGCAATCTTCGTACCAAATGCTGCTGAGAAAATATGTTGTTAATATCGCATTGATATTGCCATGTGGGCGGATGATAGGGCCAAAATTTGCAGGTGAAATCCTCACACTACCGCCACCAAACTTAATGTTTTTTTTACACATTGACAAGACAATCATTCATCTGTTCTACGGCGTAAGTAAGTTTTGCCCTCAGAACTAAATATAGTAAATTTGGACACGTCACTAAAAAAACACATTTTCTCGCATACTCCAGGCGTGCAATTTGATTTCGATTTGAAATGAGAGGGTTCAAAGCTAGAATATGGGCATCCAATACTGCACTTTTCAACTTGCGAACAACCGTTTTCTTTGAGATCTTATCTGTTTTTCATTAAATTTTACGGGCAATTGATGTAGCAGTTTCAAAACGGTTTTTGTAGATATTCTGACAATTTTTCAAACTTCTCATTGCTATGTTTTCGGGGGTCTGCCGTTTTATGGTTTTGCATCGAACGTTCTATCGGTTTTATACCTGCTAATTACACTATGAATGACACTTTGAGACGTGTGAACATTATCAGAAATTTCTGAAATTGCTTTTTATTGATAACGATAATGAGTTTTTTCTTCAAAAAAGAGCGTTGTGCAATCGAGTTTTTAACACTGTAAATTAAAATTTTATGCAAGTTATTAACATCGTTGCTTAACTACTGTCCTTTGTTGCATTTTATCTTTATTTACTAAAAAAATATAAATTTTGTAACTTTGTATAATATTTATGCATTATATACTAAGCTTTATTTGTTAAAATCTTCATTGCTAATCATGCATTAGGTTTTAAATAATACACATATTTATGTCTTTGTTGTTTCCGTTCCTTATTTTATGGCCGCTACTATATATATATATATATATATATATATATATATATATAAAACATATGCAATGGAAGACTATATTACAAAAATATCTGGAAATTTATTAATTGCGTTAAAGAAATGAGCTGTTTAATCATAGAAATAAACAGACTAACCAATCAACTACAAGTATTAAAACAATGTTCATGTTCAAGAAAATACATTAAAACAAATGTGTAGGTTAATTATTTTCGTAAGTTTCCGTAAACTTTCGTATTTAGGATCAGATATCAAGCAGAGACAAGTGTTCTAAAAGAAGTCAGGAAAATATTCATTGAAAAATATTAATTCGGGCTTTGATTAACATGATATTTTCTGTAGCTGAACGGTAAAATCTCCCATATCTAATAGTGGGTCTTCCGGCATATGTGACTAAGCAGCTTTTAATCCGGCTGGAAAATCTATGTTTCTTAAGAAAGATTTTTCGAATCTCTTCACCGTTTAATTATGAAAGAAACAAAATATTTACGCAGAAACAAGTATTCATTACAAATAATTTTGATGTACATAATTTGTATTTTATTTGTAAGTTTCATTAAAAACGAATTAATATTCTTGGGTTATAGTCAATTAATTTCAGTTGAAAATAAGCTTCCATAATCAAATCTACCTGCAGGACACAGTACAAATGCTTATTATTTTTTTTTATTTTAAATTACAATTGGATAAATACTAAACAGCCTAAACACTAACAGATGTTCAGCGATGAATTTCGAAATCTAACATGAAAGGAATTATTTCTTCGATACTTATAAAATCATCACAAAACAAAACAAGAAATATCATTTCATAATATAATTTCAATATATATTAAGTAACAATTAGATAGAGAAATAAATGCAGAATTTATAATGAGAGAAATAAACAAAGCCAGGATAGCAAAATTATCAACGACAGAGAGAAAAAAATGAAAAAAAATTCCAGGATCTTCAAATATTTGCAGGATTAAAAAAATACGAAATAAATAATAAAAAAGCATTATATACAGAGGATAAATAAAATAAAGGAAGAAGGTACAAAGAAATAAAGTAATAACTGCATGACTTACAAACCCATAGAAATAAATGAAATATAAAAAAATCAGGATTTACGAAGAAAGTATAGATAAGCAGGATATAGAAAGAAATACCAAACAAAGCATGACTTACAAAGATATAAAAAGAATTTATAAAGAAATGAAAGATTTACAATATATAGAAAGAAAAATAAAATTACAATGAAATAAAGCAATTATAATTTACAAAGAAAGAATTAGGCAGAAAAACAAAGATTTACAAAAGAGAAAGGAAGAAAAATAAAAGCTTGATTTACAAATAAGTACAGTAAGCATAGCAGAATTTACAAATAAATAAATAAATAAATATCGTAACGTAATATTTATTAGGATATAAATAAGGGAAAAAAGGATTTATTAAGAAAGTCAGGATTAAGAAAAAATGTATTACTGTATTTACAAAGAAATTATGCAAAGCTTCATAAACAAGGAAAGAAATGCAGGATTTACAAATAAATAAGTAGAAAAATAGGATTTAAAAAGAAAGATTGAAATAAATGAAGAAATGTATTTTTTGCCGAAAAAGAAAAATTGAAAGAAGGAAATGCTGGATTTAAATGGAAATAAAATTTACATCATTATATATGAAAAAATGAGTAACAAATGAATGATTTGTAAATAAATATGAAATAATGCAAGATTTATAAAAAAGAAAATTGAAAGAATAATAGGATTTCAAACAAATATAAAACAGGGGGTACAATGATCTAATTAAAGAAATAATAGTAGGATTTTCAAAGATAGAAATAAAGAATAAATGAAATGAGGATTTACATGTAAATAAAATCAGCATTTAAGAAGAAATGAAGAAACAATTTAGGATATACAAAAATACAGAATGTAATGTACAACAATCATAAAGAAATGAGAGCAGGATTTACAAAGAAATAAACAAAGCAGGGTTTAGAAATAAACAAGTAGAAAATGAAAAAATTACAAACAAATAAAAATGCTTGGTTTACAATCAAATGAAAAGGTAAAACAAGAATTCAAACAAATAATTAAGCAACAGCATCAGCTACAAATATATCAAGAAAGACAGGAATGATTTAAAAGAGATAAAAAATACCGTAACACTGGATTTAAAAATAAAGATAAAAATAACGATACCAAAGCCGGACTTACAAAGAAATATTTAAAGTAAAATCATGATTTACAAAAAATAAATATAAGATGAAATGCAGGTTTTTAAAAACATCTTTATGGTAAAGCAGTGTTTAGAAATAAATAAAAATTATATACTTTACAAAGAAATAAAGAAAGGAGTGTATGTTTTACAAGAGAATAATAGCAAAGAAAACACCAAAAAAAGCGACAATTACAAAGCAATATACAAATAATCGTATGATTTCGAATGAAATAACGTTACAAAAGAATAATGATAGAAAAGCAGAGATTACGGCTAAATAAAAATGAATAACAGTAATTATAAAGAATGCGTGATCAACTAATGATAAAGAAATGTATTATTTACAAAGAAATATAGACTTCAAATCAGAATTTAAAATGAAATAAATAAAAAAATACCAGATTTAAAGAGAAATAATGTAAGATTTACAAGATAATATATAAAGAATATTAAGATTTACAATGAAAAATAACTGGGTTTTAAATAAAATGAAGGAAGTCAAACTATTCACAAAACATAAATAAATAATACCAGTATTTTTAAACGGATTATGGAAAAAATGTATTTACAATAAAGAAAAACGGAATTTACACAGAAATAATAGAAGAAAAGCGTGGTTTGAGAATAATAAATATATAAAGAAATCTGCATTTACGAAGAAATAAAAATTTTTTTGCAAAGAAATAATAAAATAAATGTAGAGTTTACAATGGTATTATTAAAGAAAGACAAGCAGCATTAATAAAGAATATATATAATGAAAGAAATGCCTGAATTTACCAGAAAAATATAAAAATGTTTGTTTTATAAAAACATAATGGCATATTTTTCAAAGTAACAAAGAAGTAAATGCAGGATTTTGAATTAAATAAAATAAGCAAAGCAGAATTTGGAAACATACAGGAACAGAGAAAGCAAGATTTACAATGAAATAAAGAAAAGCATGATTTACAAAAAATGAAATACGGTAAAAAAACAGTATTTATAAGGAAGTAAAGAAAAATAGGATTTACAAAAATATGATGGAAATAAATGCAGAATCTACAGACTACTGAATAAAAATGAGAGAAATTCATGATTTAAAAAGGAATAAGAAATTATTAATGTTCTCCAAATAAGCCTTTATCAGCTGTTTAAAATTAGTATATTATGTGATATTAATTTTTATTTCAATGAACAGAAATTAATAAAAATATCATCTGAGATAAACTACTCCATGAAAGAAACTGAAAACTTGAAAAACATTTGTTGTAAAAAATTCTCATGTGTCAGGTTATTACTAGGCAAATAAAGTACACAAGAAGAAAAATTAAAGGAAATAGTTTTCAGTATATTAACAACAATAATATATTCTCCAGCTGTAAATATATATCTGAATAATATTTGCATATTTCATGAGAAAAAAGACGTTAGCAAATTTTCTACAATATTGCAAGAACTGAAACCTTGAAACTTCTGAATATCGTTTGTTATGTTTTTGTCTATGAGTGTATCAAATCTGATTATAATAGGACCACCCTTTCTCTAAACCGATTTTTCGATTATCGATTTTCGATATTTATAGGGGGTACCTCGACACAAAACCTAGCTAAGAACACTCGCAGACGCTTATAGTACAACTGTGAGTCTATAGCTAACGTACGTACACACACACACACACACACACACACACACACACACACACACACACACACACACACACACAAAGTTCCATTTATGAATAAGTTTAGATTTAGATTATGAGAGAAAATGATCAATGGAAATCAGATCATGTAAATGTAGAAAAAACAAAATTGCGAAGGAACACTAATTAAAAAAATACTGTTAAATATCATCCTTTATTTTTTGTTTTGCATTGGTTTTAATTTTTGTTGATTAGAAAATCCGTCGGTATAGCATAAAAATTCGCTTAAATTAATAGCAAGACTAGAAAGTATTATGTTAATTAAATTTATTCTCATCAAATATGACGTGTATCTACAGAAAGTAAGCCATCATGTGCTTTCATACCCCACTATCTTTTGTAGCCAAAACATTGCCCTGTCATCTATTTGCTCATATCCATCAAGTATGACATTCATTGTTTTCCCTATTTCTCTTTTTCTCGATCTGCCCTGTGAGTAACAGATTCTCTAAGGCGTCTTTCCACATTACAGGTACCAGGAAATTCAGCGGTTTTTCCTGATATTAAGTATCAATTTCCTTTTCGTTGTCATCTTCTCGAAAATATCGTCAGTGTCAACTGGTTTGCTCTATGGTATCCTCAGTATCCTTCTGTAGAACTATATTTTGGTTGTTACTGGTTTTTCTTTCATTTTTAATGAGATTGTTCAGCATCCGCTGTCATATTGAAGAACATTTTTTAAAAAGAACAAGTGTTCATTTTCGTTTCCTGCATTCATATTTTAATGGAAGCTACGTTAGAATTCAGTTAATGAATAATTAATTGCGTCATACCACAAACCTATATGTTTGATTGTCTTGATAGGTTGTAGTTCCTATTATGAGGATATTAGGATATCGAACGGCGGACTCTGGATTGAAAATATTCAGATTTTAGTGTTCTGTTAAACATCGGCTTAGCAGTCTATCCCACAAATGAATAGAAGAAAACTTATCCATTATCAAAAAAAGCTAAGGGAATGAAAACAATTTGCCTAGATGAAGATGACATGAGGGAATTTTGGTACAAATATCTGATCTGCGGATCTAAACAGTGTAACTCATTTGAATATCTGCCATTTTAACAATATAACTGTGATAGCCTGCGAAATGTATTTTGTGTGATAATGGTTGCAGGAAAGTAAATATTTACTTAGGTAAGATATTTTATTTGTATATATTTTCACTATTTGCATGATCCTTACTTATGTCCTCATCTTTATTCTCGTATAACCGAGGTTTCGGTCCTTGTACATCTCAGATTTTTTCAGGCGTTACGGGTTGTGATCTTGAACCAAATATTTTATTAAGTTATCTGAGATATCCATAGAAGATATGACACATGTAATTAGAACATCATACTCCCATGGAATAAATTAAAGACTCAGTTCAAAATTTCAACGTATATATTATCTAAAGAACGCCGGTGTGTACTATAGCCGAAATGTCCTAATTGTGATAATAAAGATCACAACAATAGTTTGAACGATGTCAATTGTGTAAATTGAAAATAATTGCACACAAGACGGATTCATCGCTTTTGAAATCTCATATTTAATCATTGTTGATTAGACAGCAGCAGCTAATATACAGAAGTAATACTTCGTTCTTTTACTGATCTTCATCGTGTAAAAATAAAGCACGAAATCAGGAGTTATGTCGCTTTTTGGAAACGATCATTGTTCTAGTAAGTTTAGCGATGGCACGAGTAGACAATATCCATTTGATGTATAAAGGTAGTTTTAGAATCAATCATTCTCGGCAAAGAGCATCATTTATGATATACCCGCTCATCAGAATTAGAGCAGATTTAAAACTGCTGAACAAACTAAATTTTTCTTCCATTATATTATCTTTATTTAGACGGCACACATCTTTCACAGACTGTTAACGTAACCAATGCTAGGCTCACATATAATGTTTCATTGGGCACATGGTGTATTCTACTTATACTTAGAGTTACTCAAAAAGGTAATGTGTCTACATTATGAACTTACCGTTCGATTTTGTATCATTGATCTTGTTAACGTCCATATTTTGACGCGTATAAGAAGGCGATTTCTTTCATTGATCTAAATAGTAGACGTTTTGTATTCTTTTCTTAATTTAGAAATATAATCGCGTTTAACAGGGTTCTCTATGCAGTTATAATTTTGATATATTCCTTTTTCGTTGTGATTTCGACCATGATTCTAGATATATGAAAAATCACTTAATTTAAATTGTCAACATTGATTCCTTTTTATTACCACGCAAGCTAGAGTGGAGATCACAATAAGGTTATTTGATACAGCAAGTTATAAAAAAAACAGTATTTATCATATAGAAACAAACAATGATTCTGGAATTTCACAAAGATGAAAAAAGTGTCTACATACAATTCTTGTACAAAATTTCGTTGGCCAGCTATTTTCATCCACAGCAGTAACGAAATCATTGTCTGTGTAATACATATATATATCGCTCTGAATAAGACGTAACATGGTGGCATATCTCTACTATACGTGTTGTGTAAAATCATTGTCTGTGTAATACATATATATACATCGGTCCGAAAAAGACGTAACATGGTGGCATATCCCTACTATATTGGTTGTGTAGCAGAACAGATCACCGGAAATAATCAGTATGATTCATATTTGGGGTTGTATCATGTGTTTTCTTGTTGAATGATCGAAATATATAAAGGTGAAAGGCGGAAAGATTTAATCTAACAACTACAGTAAAACTAATGCCATCAGATTTTGATGCAATTGGAGAGCATATATAAAAAGAGATATTTTATTCGTGGAGATTTTAGTTCAGTAAAACTTAAAAATTAACATACGTACCACACGTACAACGTGTCACCAAACTTTTACATTGTTTGAAACTGTGAAAAATTGAGAAGCAAAGAAATATGCTCCAAGACGTAAAATATATTTATTTTTCCAAATTTGAACAAGGTATTCCAAGGGATGTACATTTCATAAGAGATTTCTAAAAACCTTAAAAATATTCAATATGCGCACGTCATGTTCTTAGACCAGCTCCTGCCAAACAATCTGTAGCATATCTTGCGTAACTACCTCCGTGACCACATTTATTCTCGGTTTAATTTCTTCTATATTTGTAGGAAGGTTGGGATATAGATCTGTTCTTTTTAGATGGCGTTGTAAAACAAAATCACAAGGTTTCAAGTCTAGTAATCGTAGTGGCCATATGAACAGTACATTGTTATTATCAGTGGCCCGTCCGCCCAGTTTTTCTTTGTAGATTCATGTTGAGATAAGATGTAACAGTCAGCTACGTTTTTAAACATTCTATTTAAACATGAGTAAAAATTGGTTAAAAATGATGTCAATGATTAGACACACTCACATATATACACTTCTATAACATTTTATATCTTTGTGCATCTGAATGTAATGCATATTGTTCTCTTTCTCGCACTCACACTCTTTCTTTCTCTCTCTCTCTCTATCTCTCTCTCTCTCTCTCTCTATATATATATATATATATATATATATACACACACACAGAGGGAAAATTTTTCAAATTATTGTCAAAAGAAAAAAATAACTCTGACATTTCATTTAAAAAATATTTTTATCAAGATTGCACAAAATTATCTAGAAATGCGAAATAATAAATTTATTGATTAAAATCGTCATTAAGTGTCAACCACTGTCTTCAAGCGATTCAGAATCTCTTGATACTACTACACTGGATATTCCTTTAGTTTCCTACCATAAACCTGCCATAGTTCATCTTTGTGTTACAAGGTGTTTTGTTGATCTCTTGCTCATCCGCGACCGACATGAAATAATCTACTGACTGCGGTCTGAGATAGGTGTCCAGAAGTAAGGATGATGTGGTCGCAGAAATTTGTCTGAGAGCCATGCCTGTCTTCTAATCTTTCTGTGATATGGGGTATAATCCAGTTCCAGGATTTTAGTTCTTCTAGCAAATATTCCCTTGCTTTAGGGCAGCACTGCATCGTCAAGTCAATCCATGTTGGCCACCGTTTTGAGTCTGAGTCCTTCTATGAATGAAGATTAGCCATCACAAGTTATCATTCTGAACACCATGATAGATAATATATCAAGTAAATCTTTCTGAATCCTTTGCAGTATCCTCAGATTGACAGACAAACACTCTGAAATACTATATATTATAGTTTGCAGTTGACAAAATTTTAAGATCAACGTGCATTTAAAATTGATGAATTAAACGTAGACAATTTGCTTATCACATGCACTGTGTTTGTATACACACACACACACACACAGGTCTTATCGTGATTGCTTACAGTGCCTTATTGATATTTTTCATGTTTGCTCCAATTACAGCTACATATTCATGCAATTGAGTTAGTTCTCGAGTTGTATAATCTGTATGTTTACTTCGGTTGTTCATATTTCCTTGTTTTTAACTGAAAATTGTTTTTCTTTTGGGAAAGTGTAGGATTTTTCGTTACTTTTTTACAACTATTGAATTTAATAATCTTTAATTTTTTTAACTCGAATATTTGCCTTTTTCACATGCTCAAACGTTACATTGACTTGCAAAACTCCAAAGACAATTCCATCTCTTTGTAAAGTTTTACAGCTAGTTTTCTTCGAAGGTTTTATTTCTTTCCACGTTTTAGTGGGGTTACATTGTAAAGAAAGAAAGCATGTGATAATTTCTATCTGACTAATTTTTAGGTAGATTTGGGACAAATTTACTGTGGTCGTAAATTTTAAGGATTATAAGAAATACGAATTGGACACGTCAAGATCAAAGTTTAAATATCTTGAAAATGATTTAAGAGATTATGGTAAATGCTACACAGAATTTTGGGAAATCATTGAAATAGCAAAAGATGCAAAAGCTAAACACAGCATTAAACAGAAATATTTTGTTAAGAAAAAACTACCCGGGCAACTGCTATATAAAACCATCTTTCTATGACTGTCAAATCTTGTAAATCATCTAATTGATTAAGATACTAGTAAAAGCAATAGGAATATGGATCTACAGGTAGATACTGAGAATACTATATATCGCGGAGTATGTAAGCAATGAGAATGTTTAACGGAAAACTGAAATGAAACATACACATACATTAAGAAAGACTGAAGTAAAGCTTGAGAAATATGGAGGGAAAGAGCTAAGAAAAGTTGACACTTAGAAGACATATCGAATAATGAAATGACAGTAGGAAACAGCGGGCTACCCAAAAGACAAGTACCTGTAATTTGATGGCAGATCGGGAGTGGGAAGTATGTTAGCAAGCAAAGGTTTCTATGATGCACAAATGATAGGACGTTCTAAAAATTCATGTTCTCCTTACATGCAATTATTAAGTTCTTTTTAATTTGGATCCCAAAAACATTAAGGACCATTTCTTGAGAGTCATTGTTTTATACGCTCCTGATATTGGAGTATGTCAAATGTTTTAGTCTCCGCCTTTTTCGCATTTGTCGAATTTGCAAACATTACTTATAAGATGTATTTTACATAGTCTCCAAGAAAGCAACACACTGAGCCTCCTTGACTTTTTCTCTCAAAAGATCTAAAATAAAATAAGGATATCAAATCCGCAGATGCATCTACTGCAGCTGATTTACTGTGTCAGACCATGAAGTTTTCTCTTTAGAATCTATTTTACACATTTATAAATCTACCATCCGACTGTACATTAAATACTGTCGCTATATCTGATCGGAATCACCTACTTTTGATCATGAGGTTTTAGAGCAAATCCATGTCAGGATCTGCAATACAATCGCTCTTGACTTAGTAATCTGCATTCAGTGCCTTTCTCACTAACGTGATATTGCCTCCATCTGTCTTTTCTACGAGTATTTTCATCGTAAGTTTTTTTTTCACATTTCCCGTTTGCTGAACTCTCTGCCGTTTGCTTACTTCCCTGATAGCTACAACCCCCCAAAAGTGTAAGTGCAACATAAATTTTCTTCTTCTAACTCTTTGGTTCCAATTCATCCCTTGTCCTTTCTTGGACATCCCCTGTATCATTTTTCTCTCTCAATGTAACCTTTTGTGTACTGGTGGCTGTTCTGCCTTGCTTAATTTAATTATATTTCCCCAAATATTCTATTATCACTCTACTAATCGACTAAGAGAAACAGTTTAATTTCAATAAATATTGAAATGCGCACCTACAACACTGATTCTCATCAGTCTAATTCTTTTACCTGACATGAAGTAGTATATTAACATGGAATGAATTGCAGGGTCTGCATCGAGAAAACTGTGCACTCTGTCGTGCTAGTGCATTTGTCTAGCTGGAAGCTATTTTGCAATTCCTCCTATCATAAATCCGTGCATTAATGTTATGACCACATGCAGTTTTATTGATACAAAAAATATCATAAGTGTTGTTGGCGCTGTCTTGGCAACTAGGCTTCAGTCACTCTTTCCCCGCCTTAATGTATCTATCTTGTGTGACTTTAGAGATATCATCGAGCTTATTGTAGAGATAACATTATCTCTCAACAAACTAGAAATCAAGAATGTAAGCCGTCTAACAGTTTGACAGATGCCATCATTTTACCAATTAATTCATTAGATGAATCCGTAAGTTCTATTCTAACGGATTCTTTTATTCCACTTCTCTCTTCTTGAAAGAGTGTTTTTCAAATTATTGCTTTCTTGTCAATAACGACGTTCGTAAGATGAATGCCACATCAATCATCACTATATGTCAACTACAATAATGTGATACTTTTGTCCAGTCCCTTTAATAATTTATATTGGTTTTGTTCACTGTAAGTACCTCACAAGATTATTGTAAGTTCTATCGAATATATGCACAATTGTCAACTGATTGTGTTAACAATTTAAATCAAAAGTCTATTCAAACAGTTATTCAACGTTTTCTGGAAATATTTTAATTCATAAAATGTATAATTTAAACACATTTCTTAATAAAACATATAACACATTCGGGATGGGAAGTATAATTATCAGATATTCTATATTCTGACGGATTCTTCTAAGCAGCAAGATTTTCAATATATTATTTCACATTATTAACTATATAGTCAGACAAGTACCATAGATGATACACGGTTTGGGCCATCAGGTCTCGAAAGGGACATGACTGACTGGGAAGAAGTTTATCCCCCAGTAGGCTGCAATTGTTTATGTGTCATACTGGTTTCCAACCAGAGCATAAAAACCATTTTCCTATTATTTAATCCATAACTGGAGGGAAGAAACGAAGTAATATATTTCCCATGTGTATTTAAAGTGAATGTAAGGAATTCAACTGGAATTCGAACTCTGCTCCCAGATTTGTCGTTCCGGGTCGATATCACTGTACCACAATGCACACCCATTAACTAACGTACGGATACATAAGTTTGCTTATTTAGAACTTATAATTAGTTACCGTGCACCAAGTGTATAATGAAAATGTTTTTGTATAAAAAATGAACTGACATCGTTTTCAAAAAAAGATTTCCATCTTTGTGTTTTGTATCTGAAATTCTCCAAGGAAAACCGAGTGCATAGCTTCTAGTAGACCAATTTAAAGCTTTGTTATTAACAATAAATTTCTGTTATCTATAAACATCCCTCGTCAAAAAGATTTCCCCCATATCCAATAAAATTTAGATCAGAGAAGAATCAAGCAATCCCATTTTTTTATAAAATATATGTTCGCAACCCCTTTTAGAACTTGATATAGCCAAAAATATTATTAATTTTCTATTTCGATATACTGGCTAAGTAATAAAATCTATTCTTTAACTCTTACTTCTCAGATAGGCGTTGTTAACATTTCAATTTCACAGTGTCTGATAATACAAGAGCAACTATATATATGATTATAAAATATGGAATAAATCTGTGTTTACGTTGAAAGAAAGATGATTGATTAGTGAAATTGATGTGATTGTACCTGTATTTGATCTTCATAGTAATTCAAAATAATAGTTCCTGATGAAACAACAATAAAAGCAGGGAAACATCTCAACTTTACAAAAGTTTACCTCTTTCCACACACATATACATATATATATATATATATATATATATATATATATATATATATATATATATATATATATAATAGTAAAACAGGTAGAAAATGTATTTAATGTAATATGTTTCATTTTAACAAGCATCCTTACATAATTTATAAAGTCTAATGATTGAAAAAAAATGACAGAGAGTGTATGTTGAAAGTGGTTTGATTTCACTGATACGTTTTACGTGTTCTAAAGCAACAGTTGGGTATTTTAATTAAATGTTTACTCATACGAAGCTAATGCACGCGTATTTAAACTATAGATGGATTAAGTGTGTTTATATATATAGGTAAAGTTAGTGAGTGTGAATAACAAAATGTATTAGAATTATTCCAATGTCAGAATTAGTTAATATACGTAATTTATTGAAATATTAAATCATACATACAAAATTATATATGTAATGTATAAATAAGGAATAAAATATTATAATACATAATAATTATACAAAATATATAATACAGGGAAGAAAAATATAATAATATATAATAATGAAAATATAAATTAATGATAATACATAATGAATGTAAGAAAAATATAATAATACACTTTAATAAAATTATAAATACATAATAATACATGATAATAAAAATACAAATTTTAATAAAATGAAAATATACAAATAATAATTAAAATACAGATATATAAAACTAATTTGGATAAATTATAATTAATAAATAATATCGAGAAAACAATTATGATTGAAGAAAAATTGAATGTGGTGCACATAGAGAAGACAATGTTACAATGCTATGAATATATGGAAGTATCTTTAAATTATTTAATTATATCTTATGGTAGATATATTTGGATTCATGGATTATAGAGTTATAGAAAGACACAGAATTAATGCTTGTTTTAATCATGTGTTTATACTTGGTAGTAATGCTATTAACATGATTTCTAAGTGTTTCCTCCTTATAAGTTTAAGTTCTTTTTAAATTAAAATAGCATTAGAGAAATCAAAATTGTGTCCGACCTTCTTTTGGTTTAATACAAGTGTTGGAACGTATTTCTAAACGTAAGTCTCGATAGTGTTTGGAGATTTACGCTTTTACTTTCCGTGTAATCTCCTCTATATATGCGTTACAGTATTGTATTACTGCATTTGTAAATCCCGCCATTTAAATTGTTTTTAGTGTATTTTTTTCATCTGATATATTATCAGTACTCTTAAAGATGTTTGTAACGATTCGCATAGAGAAGATTTTATAGGTCCGCAAAATCTTACATTGCTGTCAAGGACATCCATGCATAAATAATACATCATTAGAAGTGCGCCAATGAGAAAATAAATGTCAAAGTCTGTTTAATCCGTTTTAAATTTTGTCTTTAGCATATGCGAGCGCAGGTGTTAAAAGGCAGACACAGTTCATTGAAGTATTCCATCCGGCATTTTAAAAGAATCTAACAATAGAAGAAGGCTATCCTGCTTTCTCGAGGCAATTTACTATTGTTAAAGGAAGCTATAGTGATGATATAAACTTTCAAATCTGTTGACATAAATAGGATTCAATATATAACTTATCAAAATAGAAAATATAATCTGGATCTGGAAGTGGAATGATAACATTCATGGTATATATCCTCAACCAATTCAGGATGTAGATTTAGTAAACACAAAAACTTCAGGTTCTCTGATGTATGAGTTAGTTATAACAAAGATTTTAATCATTTAAAGCGTTAACGCGTTGCGGGGTTTATAAGGATTGAAAGACAATGAGAAGACATTAATGAAAAGATTGAGTAAAGCACAAAATGTACAGGTACAAAGAAAACAGAAAGTTGTGATTGAAATTGAATTTAAGTCTTTGAAACTTTTCGTTATCAGTGAAGCAAGTAATTGGCTGCTATTTCTTTTTACATGTATGAAGTGCGAGAAAAAAAACTCTGAAAGTAGAAGTTGTGAGTGCATCTTGCTTCTTAATCTGTAAAACACGGAATTCTAATTAGCAATGTATTAGCAGGTTCAGATTCGTGTCCTCAAGGCACTAGTAAAAACAAACGCATCAAAATAGTTGACATGACATCATTTGTAGAAAAATAAACACCTCACGTCTTTGAAAAAGTGACATATATAGACATGCATTGTCAAGATCCTTCTTTGAATTTTGTCAAGAATATGGAAATGTACATCATGAGAACCAGAGCAGATATTCAAATTATTCAATGCACAATCGAATAGTAGATGTATGAATGCACAAGATAGATTCTGACGAAAAATATTTTTGTTCTTGTACGATTCGCTGAATCAAATTTCCATGTAGTAGACGCAGCAATTTATGCAATATAATGACTCCAGTCTATTTCAGTGGAAGACGTGATGCCAAAAAAAGCATAAAGTTTTGCTCTTAATGAGTTTAGCGTTGACTATGCTGATGTCAGGCAGATGAGATCTTCTAATTTAGAAAAATACATAATGAGATTGAACCTACGCCGCGAATTGCTACAATGTCAAAATATTAAGCTGAAAACACGTCTTACATACTTAAATGTAAAATCGAGACTTTCATATGAATGCCATACTCAGTTGCAAACCTCTCAGATCTGTACAACTGCATTCTCAGATCAATGCTTGAAATATATTTGAGGTACTTGGCGAAAACAATACTTGTCGATTGGCGTTAAGGAATTTAAAGAAAAAAACTGTACCAGGTAACAAAACGATCACCACTTAAGAATAGCAGCAACAACTAAAATAGATAGTACATGTGAATCAAAGAGAAAATTATGACATGATCACGACATTGCATTCCGACAAACCGTAAAAAATATTACGAAAGCAACTCTCATCATTAGGTGAACAAGTATAAAATCTAATAGACTAGAGAAGTTACTGTCATGCATATATAGAACATTTGACAAAATTAAACAAATTATAGTATGACTTTCATCAGCAACGAACTCCAAATGATTTCTTCTCGGGGACATCTAATATTATCACACACACACAAACGTATGTAAGTAAGTGTGTTTGTGTACAATTTCTATGACATGAATCGGTGTTTTATAAATAACATTAAAACAATTCCAGTAACTTCTTTGATTCTGTGTATTATGAAAGAAAACAACCTACTTCTCTAGTCCTTTCTTTCTTTATATCAATTTTGATTTAATTAATCTGATTAATATCAGAATAAACAAAAGTATACAAGAATCAAGGGAACATTTTATGTTTTTGGTGATGAAAACCCCGCTTGAAGATAGACTGTGTAAGTCTAATTAAAGTTATTCATGATAAAAAATCATTTGTGCAGTTATTTAATATACGAGGACAGTGTATTTGGGCGATTATGAAAATATTTTTATGTCTTTGTTGACAAGTGTTTGCAAATAAATAAAGTCAAAGGGATGAAAGTTAAATTCTCCTCTACACATAATTTTAATTAATATTCTCATCTTGTTCACTATTACTGCTTTTGTTCCTAATTCTTCCAGATTATTTAAGTCTTGTGTGTTAGTGGCTTTGCTGCCTTTTACGTTGTAATAATGGTCATATATATATGTATATATATATATATATATATATATATATATATTTGTGTGTGTGTGTGTTTGTATTCATATTATTGACTGATTCATCGATAAAATCGTCACCAATGCTAGAGACTAAGAAGAATGTGGCGGCACTTCCGATTCGAATTCTTTTACCACGACTTCAGTCATATTTGCGAGGAGAGAACCGGTATTGTCGTATTGCAGAAGCATTTATTCAATCCGGTCTTTTTTGCTAATTTTGTTTTGTTATGCCGGTGTACTTGTTGAAACTAGAGCTCAGTACTTTTCAATGGATTATGCCTTCACATTCCAACCGTACACAAAACATGCTCTTACAAGGATTAATGTTTTGCTTTTCTCGCGGGGTTTTTGTACTTTTTGGGATAAGACATTCTTCTCGCTAAGTCATATTGACGTATATGCAGGATTTTTCATTGCTAGTGACAATGCGGTAAAGAAAAAGCTATGACCATATTTTGGGCAATGGTGAGGGAGGAAATTGGCAGCAATTGTTGAGCGTTGACGTTGTTGTTTAATCTCAAAGGGTGCGGCACCCAAGCATCAAAATTCTGAACACGTTATATTGAGGGAAGCTGGTTTGCCAAGTTGCTTGTATATTACAACTCATCTGCCTCAAGAAATCTGTGGTCGTTTGGCGTAGATTTTCATTAAAAAGTTGATTCAAACTTTCGTTATCATACTCATTTAGTCGATCAATGTATTATCCATAGTTGAGGTGAAAATTACCATTTTTAAAGAGCGAAATGCAACGGCTATTATAGGTTATGACACTTATCTTTCTTCATACACAGCACAAATCGTACAACCCTTCAGCGGACTAAACAACTCGAAAAGGCAAATAGTGTCGAGAATGTTATCTTTTGTCTACTTGACATTCAATTTTAATTATATGAAATAACAGAAAAATCAATAATCTTAAAAAATATACAATGAGAATTTATTTTTCAAATGACATAAAGCATTTTACTAGTTTGCAGTATTTCTGCTTATATTTTAAATCAAATATATATATATATATATATATATATATATATATATATATATATATATATATATAAAACAGAAGAATACCTAGTGAAAAAGGCAGACCTACCTAGGTTTCACCTAAACGGATCGTCAAAAAAACTAGCTTTCCCTGACGATCCATTTAGGTGAAAACTATGTAGGTCTCTCTGGCTCACTAGGTATTCTTTAATTATTACTCGCTACCTAAGTACTGAGCGCTTTTCGTAAGGTGATTAGTCGTATCGGGATTTTTTCTTTGGGCTACGTGCTAATTCGGTCCGAACCCTTTTGACTGATGTTCATGTACTCTTTATTTTTTAAAACCATTTTTTCTTCTTCGAAGATTCATGAAAGGTTTTTCGACACGTGTATAAATGTAATCTCATTCATATATATATATATATATATATACAAAGAAATTTAAATAGATTCCCGCGCATGTTTCACAAAAAGTATTTTTTCAAGATAAGAAAACTGTCACTAAAAGTATTGTTTACTGATAGCCTCTACATTTTCTCATTGTATATATATATAATTTATTATTTGGTAATAAGTTAGTACGTGACATAGATTTCTACTATGTTGTGTTTTCATGCGATTTACAAGCACTGATTTTATGTGGGTTTTTTTTGTTTTTTCGAAATGGTCACGTAATGGGGATTTTTTATGATCGAGCAATTTTCAAAAAATTAGAAGCAATTATAACGTTTCATCCATTGTTGTATGACCATCATAGGTGGTTTATGTTCTTCAACATTTCTACAATGCAACTGTATTAAACAACATTTTCCTGTCTATTGTAATATGGATCAAAAACAATATAATATATATATATATATATATATATATATATACAATCATTGTGAATATACTTTAATATTCCGTCATAGATGGCTTTATAATGTATCAGACTATTTAAACCATATTGTTTTATTCTCTGTGTAATATCATATATCATGAAAAAAGTAATACTAACTCTTTCCAACTTCTTTCTTCTGTTACAATAATTTCATTTTGACGCCTTCCATTAACACTGTGTACTTACCTTTATTTAAACAAATCTATTAAGTAGATTAATGGGTGTTACTCTCTACTTTCCTTTTCATTATATTACGTGTTTATTAAATTCTAAATGCGCTCTTTTCTCAATATGATGCAGTGAAGGTAAATTAAATGTTCTTTGTTGTTAACTTCTACTTAAAATACGTTCGTAGAAAGTCATGTCTCTCGTTTCGTATCGTATTTTTACTTCTGTAGAAAGAATTTGTTATTCTGTTATTATACGACATATTACGTATCGTTCATAAATTGATCATTGCTTCAACTTCTTTTCCATATATCTTTGTTTAGTTCTGAAATGAAAAACAGACATCTCATTACGTGTACCTATTCAAATTAATTCGCTTTGTCATACATTTTAACCGCAGGAATAAAGTCAATTGATGATCTTTCACATATTCAAAGGTATTCTTGTTATATCGGGCAAAAGCATCCATCAAAGATGCTTTTAAAATTACACACTTAGTCAGATTAGTTTAATGTATACGGTGTATATATCATTAATTATATTTGATCTAATGAATAAGCATTCTGATATTAAGTGCCTAGTGTGCACAATCATTTATGTAAGAAAACGAGTATAAGATGCATATTTAACGAACTTTGATATCTGAAAATTCACTAAAAAATTTCCGAGCCTGATAGATAAATGGCGACACTAATAAAAATCTTTATAAATTTATGAAGTGTTACATTTTGAAAGGCACGTGACAAAATTGGTCCCAATCAGATTATGGGTTTACAAACTTACTATTTTTAAAGAGAAGCTACTGTTGCATATTTTCAAAACGATTAAAAAATTTGAATTTCGCTTTTGAATGAGAAATATAGTGTTCAATGAAAGTAATGGCTTGATATATGTTATTTTCACTCTTCTCCATTGAAAAAAATGATTTTAAATGTGGTATGCTGATTTCAAACCTGGGCGTACAGACTCAAATTATCTTGGACAGTCAGATTTGTTAAATAGGCTGATGTCCCCGACCCCACAATCACAAAAAAAAAACAGTTATTTTGACCGATCGTAAAGGAGGAGAAAGAATAAAAGAGGAACAAATAATAAGTGTGTTAGAGAAGAGGTAAGAGAAGGATAGGAATATTGGAGTGAAGAGAATTACATAAGATTTCGGTGAAAGGGAAGAATAACAAGACATGCGATGTGTTGCGAAAAGGATTAGTGAAGGAGGCGAGTCAAGAAGATAAATGATTACAATTAAGGTTGCTTTTGAATATTGTAGCTATGTGGGAAGCAAATATACGAAAGGCAGTTCCAAAAACGGGAAGTGCGAGAAGAGGCCGTTACGTTTAACTATTTTGACCGTAAAATAGTGGGGCTTTGTTGCTAGTCTAATTGTCCGAATAAATTTTTATAGAGAGAGCACCAAGAAGCTAAATTCATCAGAGCAGAAGCAGTGAACATATTTGTAGAAGACACAGAGAGAACGAACAATTTGTCGGTGAGAAAATGACTGGAAACTAGCTGCCAGTTCGGGATCGATTATATTGCAAATTCTACTTTGGATTTTGTTGAGAAACCCGAGACTAATAGCAGGCCCCCCACTCTACCAGATATAACAACAGTATTAAATGCAGGGCGGATAGTTGATTTGTATATATGTAAGATGGATTTAGGAGAGAAAGACTTCTTGGTTGTTAAAGCAAATCATTTTCAACAGAATGTAATTTGAAGTTATAGCTGTGGTATGAATCAGCTATTTGTGATTTTTTTATTTAATTTTGGTGACAATATAATTTTCGTCATTGTTCCATGTAACGTTCAAAAGTGTTATATTGTTTTTGCATCTTCCCATATACATTGATGTTTTATTATTTTGAATATCTCTTTCAAATTTGTCTTTTTAGTTCCTATGTAAATATTTTTTCGTGTTAATGTTGTTGCTAATAATATAGCCATATTGACAAATAACGTATTCTTATCGAGTACTTAAAAACCCAATAAATTCTGCTTGTTCACAGTACACAACTGAAAAGCAACAATCATGCTTCTAAGCATAATCACAGCTCAACATTGTAATGGCGTCCACTTTGTCTCTACTACAAATATTAACATGGCTTCTGCTGCAATTAACTTAGCCTTCTGATGGCGTCTATTTAAAAAATTGCTCGACACACAAGATTAGCAACTAGGTCTCACCCCTTTTACTATGAAACCAATAGAATGTGAGAGCAAATTGTACTCCATCAGCTTCTTTTCTCGTCTGTAAAATTCCCATCCGAATCCTTGCTTCCCCGACAGGTACAATCTCCAAGAATTTATATGAAAACTCAGTCATTTCTTATCTCACTCGCTAATGTTCCTTTTTCCGTTCACTCCATTCTCATCAGTATCCTTGTCCACTTCTTGACAACCACTATAACTTATCACTCTTTCTCATATCTTTCCTCCTATGTAACGCCCTGGTAACCAGTAGCAGTAAATTGCCTTGCTTGATATATATATATATATATATATATATATATATATAGAGAGAGAGAGAGAGAGAGAGAGAGACTGATGCATTGTGGGTAGTCTATTGTATTACAACAAAATACTTTTGATGCAAACTCACATGCATATATATTCTGTATGGATCATGCACTTGCTTGAAAAAAAAATGACACGCGCCAATGTCATATACCAAGCCAATGTAAAATCAGAGGTTATAAAAATATCCAATGGAGTAACAAAAATACACTAGAAGCAAAGAAACTTCGCAAAACATAACTTTCATAAAAAAAAGTAAACAAACAGCATAATGTTTTCTGAAGATGTCCGTGAGATTAAAAACAAAAAGCAAGCGACATTATAAATATCATAAATAAATATCAAGAAAAAGGAACCAGCGTTCGACAATAACTCCTATAATTATGAATTCTCTCTGTGAAAGAAAAAACTATCATCATTTTCCAAGAGAAACACAATTTAATAAATAAACGATTAAAATACATATCAAAATTCAGAAACGAAAACATTTTTACTACGTTGCACAGAAATCGAAAAAAGCACATGAATAAAGAAAACAAATGAATAAATAAATAAGAAAAAAGTTTTTTCCAAATGTAAATATAATTATTAACTTAATTATCTAGAACTGCACATATAAACGCAAGAAACCTGAATAATTACAAAAAACAGCACTATAAATAAGCTTAATACTGCATTCGGCAATTTAATTTTGGGGGCCTCATCTATTGAAATATTCTTTTCAATGAAGAATATTTTTATTCAAAGAAAATAAATTATAATTTGAAAATTTCTGTATAAATAAATACACTCCAAATGTTTCTATGAATACAAAAAAAAATTATAATAATTAACAATAAATAAATATTCAAGAATAAATAACGCTAAAACGTATTTTCATAAAACCGGATTCGGACCCACAATTAATCCTACTCTCTAGATTCGAAATAAATTATATAATGCTTTTTACTTCCTGTGCAATAACTGTCAGCTTAATACAACTGAGCTCGTCAATCATAAAACAGCATTGACCAGTTTATAAAAAATCTTGGGGTCAAAGCACAACGAACTTTCCGTGAAAACTGCTTTTAAATATGAAACAATCACTCAGCATTCAATCTATGGACAAATTTTAATTTCCACCAGTCAAATGCAACCACAAGAAGAAGACGTCTTTGATTTGAAAATGATTTAACAAACTTAATCAGTAAGTTGGAAAGAATCGTTATAAATGGTAAAAAAATTGAAAACATAAAAAAGGATGAACAAGTAAAAAAAAATTATATAAACAGATGAATTCACGGCAATCTATAAAATGAAAACCAATAATTAAAATAAACTGTTTGACAAGAAGTTATTAAATTTTACAGAACCATTAATAACGAAATAGAAAGTGATATGTACAAAAAAATTAAAAATATGGGAGCTAAATCAAAATTAGGCAACAAAATAATACAATTAGAATTTTATAAAATTAACTGATGATAAAGACAATTTCCCTACTAATTTTTAATAAAGAAAATTTCGCAAATTCATTAAATACATTATTATCTAAGAATGAGCATAAAAATACTGCATTAAACATAGCATACTAATATACATCTCTGGTGATGACATCAGTTAAGTGAAATACGTGATAACTGCTTTGGGCGATCAAGACCCGCATTAGGTTGCCATTGCTTTCTGCGATAGACCGGTTGCCAGCCAAGGCTATAGAACCCAATCTGTCGTGTTATTTAACACATAACGGCAGCATGTGCGTAAGTGAATGCAAGGAATTAAACTGGAAATGGAGCTTGGCTCTCCGATTTTTCGTTTCGAGCCAATATCCACTGCACCACAACGCACATTTTGCTGATGACATTTTCTTCTATGTGCCCTGTTCCTTCAGGACGTAGGCAATCATGGTTCTCTACGTCTCCCCATGCCTTGTGGCTCTTAGTATGTTTGCTCCTTGATACTCCTGGCAACCTCCGTTCCATCATGCACCTGATCAGACCATGCAAATATGTTATCCGCTCCCTTCGTCTGTCTCACTTTCCTTCTATCTGGCCAGTCAGTATCAGGTTCTCCAAGCTTTTCTTTCTCATTGCGTGTCCCAGGAACTTCAGTTGTCTCTTTCTGATGCTTAGTATTAATTTCCTTTTTGTTGGTATTCTTTCCAACACCTCATCGTTGCTTGCACGCTCAGTCCACTATATCCGCAGCATACTTCTGTAGAACCACATTTCCGCTGCTTCCAATTTTGTCCTCATTTTAGATGATATTGTCCAGCATTCACTGCCGTATTGAGGAACTGACATCACATAGCAATCCAGCACTCTTCTATTTGTTTCTAGCGAAATTTTCCTGTGTGTTTGTACTTTATTCAGCTTCTGGAACGCGTCCTTTGCCATGCCAATTCGCCTTCGGATCTCTGTTTGGCACTTTCCATCTCCTGTTAGAACACATCCTATATTCAAATTTTTGTACTTTCTTGATTCTGGTGTCCACCACTTGTATTTGGCATTTTGGGTTTCACCTTTTGCAGATGACCATGCATTCAATTTTCTTAATGTCTATTTGTAATCCTTTTTTGTCACTCTCCATCACTACCTTCTGTAGGCGTTCTTGTAGTTTCATTTCCCTGTCTGCAATCAGCACTGTATCATCTGCATACCTTATGTTGTTCATGTTGTGTCCTCCTATAACAAATCCTGGCGGGTCATCTAGGGTCCTCAAAATATTCTAGCTGTAGAAGTTGAAGAAATCCGGTGAAAAGACACATCTTGGTCTTACGACTCTTTCTATCTTTGTAAATCTACTGAAATTCTTACCTCTCCGTATGCAGGCCGTTTGCTGTCAGTAGAGATTCTTGATTATTCTTATGTCTTTCCCAAAAATATCGAGGCTGCCGAGCATCTCCATCAATTCTTTGTGTCGTATCTTGTCGAATATCTTCGCATAGTCAATAAAACATAGGTACGAGTCTTTCTTCATTTGTATTGCCCTTTCGGAGAGCATCCTAATCATGAATATGGCGTTCCTTGTTCAATAAAAAAATTCAAACCTACAAAGGGTAGAAGAACTCTCAAGGAGTCAACGGTCATCTAACTAGAGGCGGTGTCTCAATATATCACCGTGGAGAAGGCAACAGGATACCACTCCACTATCTACCCCCCGCTCAATCATGGTTGTTTATGAAAAGTATATTACAGCCAACAGCGTGAAGGGGGTTGCTTCTCAAGGAACAACTCCTCGCTCGGTAAGGACCGGCATGAGCAACAGGTGCCACCTGACCGTCATCCAGTGACTGTTAGCACCAACGGCGTAAAGGGGACATTCTACTCCAAAAGCTGCCCCTCGCCCGGGAAAGAGCGACATGAGCAACAGGTGTCTCTGGACCGTTACCCTACAATTATCTGCAAAGTAAGGATGAAACTCCGGAGATTGAATAAGCCCAGCACATCACCAAGAGATTCTCTACATGATGCAAAAGAGACGAAAAATAACGCCAAGTTAATGGAGCAGAGTAAAAGAAACTTCACAGGAAGATAAAGAGGAATGGCTCAACAACAAATGCGCAGAAGTAGAAAGAATGAGCAGGAGCAATAAATCAGAGATGCATAAAGAGATAAGAGAACTTACAGGACAAAAAACCTGCTCCTAAACAGGATGCATAAAATCCAAAGATGGAACAATCATATTGGAGAAAGAGGAAATACTCCAGCGATGAGAAGTGTATATAAATAAACTGTTAACGAAAAACACCTATAAAAATACAATTAAATTAGAGCCGCATCGGTGACACGAAATATCACTAAAAATAAAATAATCAACCAAACCATTTGTAATTACAGCAAAATTAAGTGTAAGACCCAGCAAATAACACCATTTAATACAGCTTCCCAAATAAAGAAAATTGGTGATATAAAAATAGATATTTATCCAAAAACATAATATACTGAACTATCGTAAATAATAATATGAACACATGCTAAATAAAATCAAAATTTATGATGTCATAAAGAAAACAATATACCCACGAAAATTAAATAAGATTTTGGAAAGAGACGCCCCATAAAATATGAACAAAATATTTCAAATGATGCTTAGGTGAGAATTAGAAAATATTAATTTTAAATACAAAATTAGAATTTTGTGTCAACTGAAATAATGAGAAAAGGTAGAAATATAAACTCTTAATTTTGCATCTAAACATTAATGAAATATACATAATTATAATACAGACTTTACATAAATGAACTAAATATAATTTTCCGAAAATTGATTTCAATCCAATAATTAAAAAAATTAAACATACACCTTTGATATTTGTTTATGTGGGTGCATGTACATATAAATACATACATATGGACACAAATACAACAGAAAAACGAACAAAACAAGTAAAAAAACTAACCATGAAAAAAATGCAACATTATTTTGACGATATAAGCAAATGTTTAACACATACATACTATTTTACTAATTTTAGTATAGTGTTCGTTCTTACTGGAATTAATTACATATATTTCAAACCTGGGTTAAAAGCAATCGGAGTCAAACCGTACTGGTGAGTTGTGATACAGCGAAGCGGATCTTTCTGCGGATGACTATATATATATATAGTAATGGAAAAAACATACAAAAATCATCTACTTAATCTAAAATATCGTATAAAATGTTGAGAGCTGAATGGATATTACAGTAAAGAAAAATCAAGGTTATTAATGCAGAACTTTTTGCAGCAATTGTGTAAATCATGACTGTCTCGTCAGACTAAACAATCAAACAATTTAATTTAATTCAGAATATTATAAATTCATAGAATAGCAGAAAAATGAGATATTGTTTTGGGTGAAGGGAAGAGAAGCTGTATATGATTAAAACACGAAAATCGATGAAAAATGATAATCAAACAAATATGTCAGTTGTTAATTCTATTTTGTTAATCTCTGAAACTTTCTGTAACATGGCTTACACTCGTTTATATTATGCTAAATTACAAAGGAGAGATAATTGTTTACGAAAATCGAAACTTGTTTATGTTGATTTAACTTCGATTAGTCAGTGGAATCGTTTGTGATCGAGTGTTCTAAACGAACCAGTTCAGTTTGTTTATTTATCATGTTTTTAGGGGTCGCATATTCGAATCCTGCCGAATGACAAACTTTCGTAACAAAATGGCTAATAAGTAATCAGGCCGGTAGAAACATATATATATATATATATATATATATATATATATATATATATATATATATATATATATATATATCCGGTTTAATTAAAGCCTCCGATCTAAAGCAGAAAATTTATGTTTTTAATCATTTTGAGAGTTTTAATTAGGTCTTGAATGGTGATATGCACATCGTGTATACTTGTTCTTTACTTTTTCGGGATTGTGTTTTTGTGAATTATATTTAATATTATATTATTTTACATTTTGGATATATTGTAACTTGTAAATAAAAAGTAATAATATTGTAAATAAAAATAATTATAGTGATGTCATTTTTCAAAAAAGTCATTTAATTTTCTTTTTTATAAATGTATTGATAACCGAAAACGTATTTTTATATTTCGTGTATTTACGGAGATTTTACAGATCAATCTCTTATAATGAAAGTAAACATCAGGTAAATTCTGTAACTTTCCCTTTTTATTTTAAACCTTTGAAATTTCATTTAATGACCTGATATAAGCAGATGTGAAGCGACTGCATATTTTGTTTAACATCTCTACACATTTAAACCAGAGTAAATGACACGCAAATAGTTTAAATTCATTTTCCTTTTTCTCTGTAAGTGAAATGTTTCCATAATCCTTTTGTAATAATCAACTACTAAAACTTTTTCTTTCCTGGATAATCGTTCATTTTATTTTCAAATGTATTTAATCTAAAATCCATTTATCTTTATTTATGAGGTAAATTGCTGTGATTGTATCTCACGAGTTTCACCAAAATCATTGAATTCTGAGGCGTATAGACATAATTGATGTACAGATAAGATTAAAACAAAAAAAAGCATCCTTTTCTTGATAATGAAATACATCTTATATCGCAAAGTTGGGTTATGATGACATACCCAGAGTTTCTTAAAATTTTCCTTTTACGAAGTTTTTTCGAAATACAAATCTACTCAAAACAAAGAGGCTAATATTGCCACAAATCAGTGTCTGGATTATAGTAACTTAATTAATTATTATTTAATTCTCTTACAAACCACTACACACTAAACTCCCAAACATTAACCCTAATAAAGGGGGACAAAAATATTTTTTCAAAACCAGCAACCATATACGCAAGAAAGTTTCTGAAAGGCGGAGTATTTTGGGATATATATATATATATATATATAGGTATTTAATTCACAATTAAAGTGTTGTTAACTACCAGCAACCCTAATCAATTTTCTTGCGTTCAATGTGTGTTGTTAGCAAGCTATTAGAATACACAATAAAACCTATCAATGGGCGACGGAACTCTCAGGTATCAGAGGGTAGTTAACTAAAACCCTCGTCTTATTAAAACACCATGGAAAAATCAACGCAAATCTACGACACTTTTAATGCCAAGTATCATCATGCTAATAAAGAATTAAAATATGAAACCTATGGGCGTGATGTGAGTTACGTCTAAGACAATTATCACCTCGTCTGGTTAGGAGCAACATGTGCAACACGTATCACCTGACCATAATCCGGCAACTGTTAACACAAACGGCATGTAGGGGATAACATTCTTTGAGACTGATCTTTTAACTGAAAAAACGAGATGAGAAACAGGTGTTTCCAGACCGTTAATTACCAACTAGTCGACTCAAACAAAAATTAATATCGAGACATGGAACGTCCAAAGGTTTGAAAACTCTGGCTAGTTAGAAAATGTAAAAGAGTAGATGAGTAGATTAGATGACAGACTTTTAGATTTATGTAAAACTATATGGTCAAACATCGAAGATTTTGTTCAGTATCAACCACAGAATTATAAATGCTGGCGAGGAAAAATGTAAAAAGGGTTGAACTGATGCTGGATTAAGTGTTGAAGAATTGCATTCTTAGATCCAGAAAGCTTTCTGAAAATATTATTGTAGTTAAACTGACAGAGAAGCCAATCACCATATTTGTTATAGTCAAGTCAGAGTACAGAAGAAGAAATCAAATTATTCTGTTCATGTTAGACAACGCTAAGGTTAAATGTAAATCACAATAAGTTAGTTATCACGTGAGACCTAAATGCCAAATGAGATGGAAGGGGCAATTATTAGCAAGTTCTGACTAGGAAAATACAACGACCATGGTGAAAAATATGTCCGGTGGTGCATGCTGAATCACGAGATAATAGACATCTGGCTTTAAGAACATCCAAGATAATCGACATGAAAAATCTTAATTGCAGAAAGTAAAAACCGAATAGACTGAATAACTACCAAAAAGAGATTCATGAATACAGTTGGTCATTGTAAAAACGTATCCATGTGTCGCCTCTAAATTTGCCCACCGCCATGTTATTTATAAAGAAAGAATGAAATGTCGGAAATTAAAGAAGCCTAATGCAGCATTCAGATTCCAGCAAAACAAACTACTGAACGACCCGACCCTAACAAATATATTTGAGCAACATGAAAAGAAATCCGATAGACGAAATGGAAATTGAACTCAAAATGGAACACACGAAGAGAAGCCTGACATCCGTAAACGACATCATCTCGAATGAGAATGGACACAGAACATTCAAGATAGTAACAAATGATATTTGCGACATGATGGATAAGAAACAATTTCAAGACATGGATCGGAATAGAGAAACCTCCGCAAGTAAGAAGGGAATAAATGCAGACAGGCCAAAAACGAATGTCTCATAGAATAATGTGCAGAACTAGAGAACCAGAGTATCACAAATTAAACATATATGCATTAAAATAATAAACCTAAGAGAATGGAAGACATACTATTAAACAGAATGCATAAAATCTAAAAACAAAATCTTCATATAAAGAAAAGAAAAAATATTTTAGCGATGGGACGAAAATAGTTCTATTTTACGAGGATAGATAACACCCAGCAATAAACAGAAATACTAACGGGTCGGAAATAGTAAAATAAAATACAGGTGGACGCTGCATTTGCAAAATTGAACGGAAAGAAAACGTCTGGTCCAGTTGATATTGTAAAATAGATGCTGATAAACTATTTTGGCGTAGACAAGAAAAAAGAAATAATATATTAAATTACTACAGTTGTAATATATCGGAGGACCTAAGCAGATCTATTTTCTCAACCGTACCTGAAAAATCAGGTGTAACTGAATGGGAACTCAACCAAACAATCAACTTAATGAGACAGATAATAAAACACATTATCAGGAATTCCTATGAAGAGGGCGCACAGCAGACTAAGGCTAGATATAGGAAACGGTCAGCTCTATTTTATCAAAACACTGGAACATTTAATGCCATATTTATGCACAGAGTACTAACACATAATAATACAAATGCAAAATCTATGTATATCTATATTTAACAAATACTCCAAATGAATTGTTAAACCGACTCAGCAAACTGACGTATTCAGGAAGGACATCAGAAGAAACAAAAACCTATAATGGCAGCACACCGCCTGCATAGAGATGGGAAATGATTCTAGCATATATATACAAACAGAAAGAAGTGTAAGACAAGAATCTACCTCCTCAACCAGTCAATTTCGGCAAAACTAGAAATCCTGCAAGGATTCATAATTGATGAACACAATCTTAACAATATAAGATATCAAGTTGATACAGTACTGATAAAAGACACAAAAATGAAATAAAAAAAACATCCTAAAGGCAGTAGCGAAAGAAAGCGAGAAAAAAGGATTCTGAATACGTGTTACTCAACTAATGCCAGGTACTAGCTGGGGATACTAAAAGTAAGTAGGCAAGGAAATTTAAATGCCTGAGAAATGTTCTAACAGAGGACGGGATATTTACCTGAGGTCCAAAGTATAATTGGGATGGTCAAAGAAACATTCCAAAAGCCATGCATATTATTATGATACAGAAAAAAATTAGAAACATAAAAATGTGTACCGAACTGTTATGCGATATCTATCCTCCTATATGGCAGTGAATGCTGGACAACATCTTCAAAGATGAAGGAAAGACACAATGCAACAGAAATTAGGTTCAATAAAAGGATGGATAGTACAATAGACCGAATTTGTTAGCAAAGACGAAGTTTTCTAGAGAATGGAAACTAAAATGAAACTTATACATAATATCAGGAAGAAACATTTATATATATGGGAGGGATAGGTTAATTACCGCCATGAAAATTATTGTAGGATCAGGTAGTATGTTGTACTGCTTGGCATTCACGCCATAAGCTCCAACACGAATATTTGATATTTTTAACGCGCTACTCCGAAGACAATGATGGATTCCGGAAGTGCTGGATAATATAAATCAAAGTGTTTGATGTAATAACAGATTTTTGGCGATAATATGCTTTCTTTTATCCCCCTATAAAGATTCAAACTCAACTGCAACGCCTATATTAATAGCTTTGAAGAAATAAGTTTGCTGGTGGCTGCTGAAAGTCACTACCTCGAATAACTGGACACTCCACCAAATCAGAAAAGCAGAAGAATACAGTTAAGCCTGTAAGACAATTTCTGTGACTACATCACAACTAATCCCATATATCTCCTGATTCGTATGAGTGGTGGGTAGTTGAGCGAGATACCAACAAAACTCTTTGTAACACCAAAGTTGTTATGAAAAGCAACGATTATGACAGCATTCAGAAATTTAAACTAGAGAGAGAGAGAGTGAGTCCGAGACAGACAGACAGACAGACAGACAGACAGACAGACAGAGATCTTAAGATTCGCAGGAAGTTCCGAAGTAGTCTGGAAACCGTCGCTGAAGCCAATTATGAGTACATTTACTCTTTAGTATTTAAAACAAAATTATGTAAATACATTTGTTAAAAGGAGATGTCAGTGTTATTGTCCACGGTGAGTGTTCATTTTTGGGTCATTTAGACGAAAATTCCACTGTCATATATAACGATACTTATTTGTCTGACATTTTAATTTTTAAAAGTTACTCGTATTTGAGTGTAAAACATGAAAACCGGTTCATTATATATATGTATGGTTTAACAGTACAATATAATTCTACTGTTTTTAATCGTTTTAGAAATCATTTGAAAAATATCGATATTTCGTCAGGAATCGAACATGCATACTTCCGATTTGGGGGAAATAAATTCTGAAGGAAAAGAGGTGTCTTAACAAGCGACACACGGAATAGTCTAACTCCAGATTTTAAAAATTCCGTTATATATATATTTCTAATGAGGGATATATATATATATATATATATATATATATATATTTGTGTATGTGTTTATGTTATATAATTTATTACTGTCGCTTATTAGCTCCTGCTGCTACTAAAGTAATTTTAATGCCAAATATGTTGTAAATTAACATAGACGTTATTTCTCAAATGACAAAATCACATTTCCATTTTTTCGACTCATTCCGCTTATATTAAGCTTGATGTTCAAGTAGAATTTAAAATAAAATTATTTTCTATTTCTTCCGGTATGAACCCTTTCATCATGCTTGACATGAAAATTTGCATTTAATTAAAGAAACCGCAAAAGTCAAATTAACTGGATTTAACTTGTCAAATATGTTGTGCAATTTTAATTTGAGCAGAGAAATTTTAACTGATTAGCATATATATATATATATATATATATATATATATATATATATATATAATGAACATGTTATTTTCATCTTTCTTTAGGTAGAAATCATTTATTGAACATTTACAACTTGACATTCGGACACAGGAATTTTGTATCTGTTATTTTTCTTACATTTATTTTTTTTATTTTATATTTGTAAAATTTGTAACCTCTGAATATGATCATTGAATTCTTGTGTAGGCTCTTGTAATATTTTTCTTTGTCGTAAAGTTATTTATTTGTTGCCTAGATTGTTTTATTTATCTGTCATTGCAATATGTAGAATGATTCTCAGAAATATTTAGAAGGAACACGCACATAATAAAGATCTCTTAAAGAAAAAAAGAAGCACATAAGATAGATAATTTCGAAGTGGAGCTTGGATAATTTGACATAAAGTATAAAGTGCATGAGGGTTGGCTTAAATTCTATATGTTTTAACTGTCGAATTCATGTTAATGGATGGCAGATTTTCTTTTTCTTCATTTCCTATGTTCCTTCAGAACTTATTAGATCATGATTTTCCAGTTACATCTATCCTTGTCGCTCCCAATGTCTTTCTCTTGGTATGTATTCTACACACCCTGTCTCTTTTTTCCTTTTATCCAGCCTGTACTTTGATAGTGTTAGTAAATGGCAGATCTAGCCTTGTAGATATTTTGGGCAAAGAAAATAAACTTTAAGATTACAAGCAATAGATATTTTTTAGTGTCATAATAGTCAGCGTGCTAACGAAACAAGACTTTCGTACATCAAATACTGTGAGCAAAGATCCACAATAATAAATTCAGCAATAAGTGATAAATTATAATACCATATACTAAACATCGTATTTTGCATTTAATTTCAGGTGGAAATAAAGAAAGAATTGTCCAACATTTGAAAAAAATAATATACTATACTATTTCATCTAAAATCCACTCCACAAAGCAATTCATCTAAACAACATTCAAATAGTCACTACTACTTAGAAAACTGACGTATATAATATATAATAAAATTTTAAAAAATTATACAAAAATAACTAGGAAGTAGACGTATATAGAATAAGTTGCAAAGATGTCCCTCACAACTAAGCAATTACTGAATTACAGAAACGTGCAGAACATTATAAAATCACTATCTTTGCACACAGAGAAGAATTTATACATAATAATTTAACAAATGCACTGATCATGCACAGCATTAAATTTCACTAAAATTTTGACATAAAATATCACCAAATATATAGTTATTTTACTCAGAGAATCTTTTGAGTGCGCCGTCATCAGATATTATCAAAACATCAATCTACTCTTAGTTTTTCTTAATCTCACCTTTTCTAGCATAAGAAAAATCTTTCCAAGCCAACATATACAACAAACATATTAAGGATGCCAAAGAGAACAGCTAATTTTCAGCATTTTATCATCTCATAAATTATCATACTGACAATAAAACAATTATCTTAAAGCGTGAACAATGACGTTTAAAAAAAATTCAGTTAATCTCATGAATATTAATGAACGTTTTTGTTTTTGTAATAGTTAAAGATTTTCGTTTATGGATAGCTTTTTCAAAATGGACTTCATTTGAAATCATTGCCTTGATGAATACTGTAACTGGACGAAATACGTAGGCGACTAGAATAGTATGCATATTCTCTTCTTCATATAATCATATTTTTATTTATAAATATATATATATATATATATATAGAGAGAGAGAGAGAGAGATAACCGATAGATTAAGATATAACCAAATAGTATATGAACACAATAAAATGTATGTTATAAATTCCAATAACATTTCTTACATGGTCAAAAATAAAGAAATAACTTTTATCCTTTTACAGTCGAGTAAAACTCGTTATTTCTGCTTTTTCCGGAGAATTCTAATAGTTTTGTTCTGATGATCAATACTCTTTCGCATATTTTAGTTTTCAATTAGAATTTTATTGGAATTGATACAGGTAAAATCTCAGAATATATGCAGCATCTAAATGTAATTGCATGGCAAGCTTTTGTTTTTGTTATTTTTTTCATTTCATTTTCCTCACGGTCTCCTTTTTTTCCACTTTCTTTATATATATATTCGAAAACTTCACGGCCTCATACACTTCAATTATTATAATGATCAAACATTAGAATTTACAGGAAAGAGACAATAATACATAATTGTTGTTTAAAATGTAGAAATGTGTGCTGAAGATACAGAAAAGAAAATAAATTTCATGCTTCTATGTTATTCTTATCGGTAAGTTCCAAAGATTATCTTGTCTTATTCTCGAGTCCTTTTGCATTGTTCGTCTGAATTTATTTAAAATCGGTAGTATTACATAAAAATACTTAATGACGTTTGGAATTATTCCCCACCTGGATATTTATTCAAAATATATATCACAAACAACTTAGCATTCTTAATGAAATTGTGCGACATTGTGCAAATATTTTTCAATTTTTGAGTTTGATTCTGTGTATGTTGCTTTCTCTTGCGTCGAAAAACTTTTGTTAGTCACAAGCAATATATTGATTTGAAAGCTCTCAGTCTCAACTGGTGTAAGCGACAGCAGAACATTGTTCACTGAGAAAGCCCCCAGCACGAATCTTTGTAAATCATTTTTGACATGTTCGATCATTCAGACATACTTAGCCTCGCGAACAATGATTTACGATGATTTTCAAGACATCTTGTGGCCAGCGTGGCCTCATAGGTAAAAGCAAACTTGTTTCATATATTCTAAGGCTAGACGATGGTCCTATACCGCTTCTCATTTGAATGTTGATTTGTAGAACGAGCTTTATACAAGACGATAATTGTGTGTATCTCGATGACTGGTGTTGAAATAAGAAAAAATATTTTGTATTTATCTCTAAACAGTTTTAAACTGTATGTTTCGTTGATTATAGCAAACTAATTAGTGAAATTTGAATAAGCAGATTTGTTTGAAAAAATACTTTTACAAAACGTTACTTCACAGATTTATGATTTCTTTGAGTTAATTTTATAGGTAAACAATATTTTTTTAATTATGTTTTACGTTTTTAATGCCGAAATGATTTTGAGTATAGATCTGTACCAATAGAAAATGTATTTGTAAATACTTTGTAAAATCAGTTTGTAGTTAATGTTACAGTGTCGAATGTTTTGTGAAGATGAATTAGTCCAAACTAAAATGTACTGCAGGCAACCTCTTTTTAGAAATGTATTGTTAATGATTTCATTTTAAATATTTTTAATGGATAAATATGTTCTTAAGATGTATTCCAACCCCGGAGCAGGATGGAGTTGGGAATATCAACAATTAAACTCTTCAAAATCTTCCGATTAAAGACATTGCTGCTTGCTGTAGCTTAATGACATACCACAAAGGACGACGGTTTGGCCTGACAAAAATATCTAAAAGAAAATAGGAATGAAATATGTTAACTTTCAGAATGAAGCTCACAAAAATAAGGGTTGAAAAACATTCAAAAATGAAGAAAAATCAAATTAAATAATGATTTTAAAAATCTAATCCTCGATATGGTGAATTTTCTAAAATTTTAATCCAAGTTCCTATATTAGAATAGTTTGTACAACTTGTGTCACATACATTTACATATTTACAAACTCAGCGTGTTGTTAATTTCACAAATCAATCGATGAAATTTGAGTAAACTGATTAGATTATTTTAAAATATTCAATACGCTAGATTGCGGTTTAATTTCTTTCAATTAATTCAATTTTATAAACTATAAACTGCAGTTTTAAAAAGATTTAATATTTTTCTCTTTTAAGCGGATTACAAATTACTTGAATCAATTAGCATGCAACACACAATATCCAATGTGTAAATATTTTGATGAGATTCATTTGCATAGTAAGTCGCAAAGATGATACATAGCTACGGCTATTACTTATGAGGTAGTTGACTGTTTATCCCTTCCTTTGTGTTACTCACACTTCATATTATATTTATTTCTGATAAAATGCTCTAAACTTTTGATAGTGTGTTGTCTTGTGATATTTTATAGTGTATGGCAAAGTTGAAAATCAATACTTCTCTCTATAAAATCAAAGAAGATACATGCAACAATCAAGACTGTATATTTAATAAATAAGTACTTGATAATAATTAAATTGTTTTAAAATAATTGGTGTATATTTTGTTAAATAATAATATTTATTCTACTGAGCTATGCATCCTAATAAAACCAATTGTACTGTGCGGGTCCTTACATGTCTGCATTTCTCACAAAAAGTTCTTTTCGAAATGTTAATATATTGCTTTGTAGAGGGTGTGAAGGACAGACGGATGTAAGTTGCATTATTTTCTCCACACCGACACAAAGTAAACTGTTCATATAAAGATATGAACAAATAAGCATGTTTGTACATCAAAAATAACTCATTGTAAATGTTCAAATCGTAACCAACTAACTTCTACACACTCATGCAGCCGATAGATCATTGACTAGGGGACCATTTCAGATACACCTAGGCGAGGTAAAATGGTATCTCAGGCTCCTATGATACATTGATAATGCGTCTCTGAGTTCTTGCTGTCTGCTGCATCAGAAAATCGCGTTAAGTAACTCAACAGATAAAATTCCGAAGAAAATTGTGAAAGCCATAGGACAGGTCCTATCCGACCTATCAATCTTTCCTGTTAAACGTCCGCTGTTGCATCGTAAACAATGGGATAAAATGTGTTGGAGCTCCATCATGAATAAAGAACATGCGTCTTTGTATTCGAAGAGGTCAATTCTCTGGCAAGCTTAGAAGTGTGTTCAAATTAAAATCCTTTTAGATATCTCATGTGGTACGTCCTAGGAAAACATAGATCTACCAGAAAGTCACTTGTAATTTTAGCCTACATATTAATCCTAAAAAATGCTGATGTGTAGCCTGTATTGTGCCATTGGTATTCTGATTCGCCTATAAATCATAATAGTGTAAATGAGTTATTCCATCTCTTGCCCATCTTGACTCGTCCGCAAACAAGCCTGTAGAAACAAATAATGGGTCGGCAATTTCTGCAATATATAATCAGCAGAACGTTTCACGTTAGAAGGAACCAAAGAGCGAAATACCCAGCACATGCTGCAAATTAATTGGCTAGACGGACTTTTCATGCGGTGATATAAGCGACATGCTAGTGCAACTTGATGTCTGCAGAAAACTGGATCGTATCCAACAGCCTCTAAAATGTGTTCCTCGATATCAGTCGTATTTACAGATATCGGTCTTGTACGATTCATAGGTTTTGGTGCCACGTATCCTATCTCAACCAGGCGACGATAAATATCTGAAAAGCTTTGACAATAAGGATGGCTGCGTTCAGAAAACGCAATAAGATAGAGCCCTGGAGCGACGATTCTATTTTCATTTGCGCATTCGTTTGTGATAATTATATCGGCTTGCACGGAATATGAATATTCAGCCAGTATTAAGCGGAATAATTCTGTGTTAAATAATACTTATGCACAAGAAAGCTTGAAGACGGACTAGTAACAAATGTAAACGGATTTCCGGATATTTGATATATAGACTTCTGTCCTTGTTTCCCTGTGCGGAATCCACTCCAACTTTTGTAAAAAATATTGTATATATATATTGGGGAGTATATAATGTAGTAATACATAGTATATAACAAAAGCGGATATTAAATGAATTTCATTGTCGACATCCTCGAATTTCAAAGATGAAATCTCTTATAAGAACCTATATACTCTGGACGAAAATGAGCCAAGATCTTGAAAATTAGTAAAAATCTGAAAAATCACCAACATTGCACACATTCCTCAGGTCTAATAAACGGATCACCTTTTCCTGCAATAATGGATAGCATTACTAAGAGTCCTGAAATTTGTTTGTGCAAAACACTACATACTCAGGTGAAGTGAAATTTGTTACAAAAATTGTTTAGAAGATATTGTATTCTGGAAGACAACAAGAAGAACGATTCTTTTCTAAATTGCTGAAAAAGTATTTTCATATTACATAAAAATGGAAAAGATTTGTGACAAAACGATAAAAGGGCACGATTTGGAAAAATGATATAGGTGAAAGAATGGGCTCACAGAAAGCATTTAAATCAGTTAAAAAAATTTACGGAAAAAGGGCCGGCCAAAAAGGACGTACCTATGCAAGGACTGTATAATATTTTTGACGTACCATCACCCAAGAATTCGTTGAACTGTTATGAATGGCTATCAGATAAAGAAAATGTACGGAAATTGGCACCAAACCACAGAAATACAAAGTTCACTACGTAGTAAATTCTTTAAAAAATCTAGAGAGAGTGAATACTAAGAAATAAAATAAAATATTTACTACTGAAAAAATCACACGAATGCTGTGAAGGTAATAAACAATTCTGATTTCACCAAATGAACTAAAAAAAATCGCTTCAAATAATGAACTGAAAGTGTATTGTTATCTGTTATTCATTGATACGTCCCGTAGAATAATCGATGCGAGTTATAACACACACACACACACACACACACACACACACACACACACACACACACACACACACACACACACGCGCACTTGAATATCTATATATCATGAGACTTTCTAAACATCGTATTTTGGATTTAATTTCAGGTGGAAATAAAGAAAGAATTGTCCAACATTTGAAAAAAAATATAATGCTGGTTCTAAGCTTTCGGGCTACATGTGCTATCTTCGGGGAGGTTAAAGGGATGTTAACATAAAGACATCCACAATCAAAGATAATATCTTGTGTTGAGAGAAAACGTTGCTGTGCAAAAATAACCGTCACTGATTAGCAGATGAAATTCGTACATTTGTAATTTGGTTCTATGACTTCACTTCGCGTGGGAGACCAAAATGTTAAAACGATATGTCTCAATGCAATGTAATGATTTGTGACTAGATTTTAATGTGTGCCGCCTGCTTTGATTTAATATAAATCGGTTCCAATGTCGGAAGATTCTTTGTTGCTGTGTATTTGGGAGTATTATTGTGTTATCGGCTAAATTATGTCGAATATTACATACATGGCCATGTTTTAAAACTTTTCTAAAAAAGCATTTTTAACGTAAATGTTTACAATTTGTTGTGAGGAAAGGTGAAAACAAAACAACAATACAATTCATGACTGAAAAACCAGGATTATGTAACTATTTTTAACAATATAAAAACAATATCTGAATTCTGACACCAAATATATATTTACTAATATAATAATTATTAGTAGCAGTGTATATATATATATATATATATATATATATATATATATATATATATATTAAGCAAAATGACAAAGGAAACTATATTCGCAATCGATGGTTTTGTCTGTTGGCAGACTTATTAAGGCAAATGTTTACGAAATGCGTCGGCTAAGTATAATGTTTTTAATAATGTTTTCATTCATTTTGTTTATGTACAAATACACTCAATCTGGAAATAACTAACATTATATATATATATATATATATATATATATATATATATATAAGAATTTAGAAACATTCTAATGTAACTTGGAAAAATTTACCTTCCGCTGTTATAGTAATTTATATAAACGCAATCTGTTGTAGTTGTTTTAACATTTTAAAATTTTCTCTATTGGAGTTTTAGAAAACAATCGTTTCAATATGAGAGAGATGACCAAGAATTAGGAGAAAGATAAAATTCTAAAATAATTATAACAGAGCGCGTAAGAGGCTTTTTTGTCTCCCTTGATATATTTTACGTAAATAACATGAATCTGATTAGTAGATTTAAAAGGATCAGTCTACAAATAAAGGGCACAATACGACTATATTATTCCCTGAAAGACACGCACGCACATAATTGTTTTTTGTTGTTCGCAAATATATGATTTTATTGTTAAACCCAAAGTAGAGATACTTTATACTAAGAGATAGCTCAACATATTATTCCATCACCTTATAAAAAATCCCATCATATTTTGATTCCTACGTTTGTGTATGTTTTTGAATGTGTGTACATTATATTTTGCAAGTACATCTAAGTCTGTCAAACAAATCACAGAGATTCGCACATAGGAATGCGCATGAAAAGTCAGGCAGAATATTGTTAACATAGAATCAACAAATTTTCATATTACAGATTTTATTCTCGAGAACGGGTACTTTTCGTAAACGTAGTACATTTCATATGAAAAATCATGACCTACGTAAATCTAAAAGTAAGCAACGTCTGTATATTAAAAGTTATATTTGAAATGTTCAAATACTTATGTATTCCGTATTGTATATTGTAATATTCTCGAAGGATTGCTTATTTAAGCATTAAACAGCCAGAATTCTATTCAAATATTTCCACTTGTTTTTTTTTTCTTCCGGCTAATGAAAAGAGTTTGAAAGTCTGACATTGATAAAAAAATTGAAACATATTTTTATTTGCTGTTAAATGTTAAAGCAAGAATGTTTTATTCTACATAAGGACTTCAGTATGTTACTAACTTTTCTTCAGATAAATAGCCAGGTTTCCTTTAGTCACTAGTTAGGCATCATGTAACTAATAGTGGTAGCATTACTAAGTAACGCTATTAAAATAAGTAATGATTACTCGTATCCACTAATATTTTAACATTCAAACTCTAATATTTCCATAAGAAAATAGGATTCTGTTTGCCAGTTAAGTTCTATAAGTGATACACGCTTGTGCGATCATGTCTCCAAAGGGACATAACCGATTTGGCAGACAATATTTCTACATTAGGTCTCCATTCATTTCTTAGGTAGTCTGTTTTCCAACCAAGAATATAGAACCAAAACTCTCCTGCTATTTATACCATACCTGCAGGGATGAAGGGATGGACTAATACCTTTCCCAGAGGTATTTGTGCGTAACGGAACGCAACTAAATATTCTCATTCCCCCTGCCGTGTCTACGTTTATTGTTTATGTTTCGGTTATTGCTCGCTTGTTTACATTGACCCCAAGAACATATTGTCCGAGCCAGCGATTGAACTCACAGTCAATAGTGTTACAAAATTCACTCCTGATCCTGGAATTCGATAAGTGATCGGCTTAAAAAAGTCTCTCTTGGAGAAAGCGTTTGTACAGTTAAAAATAAATGTCCACATAACCGAGAGAGTGAACGATTTTATAATCTATGAATTCTAACAATGGAAGAAACCATTTGTTTATTGAACACACATATCCTAAATACTAGAAAATTATTAATTGTGGAATTTATGACTTAATAAAATTTTATTAGCATTGATCATTTCAACATATTGATTGTGTACCATTTCCAGCAATATTTAATCAACAAATATAGTTATTTTTTATTCATTAGTATAGCAAATGCTAACCTTCAATAGAACTTTTTTTCTTATTTGTCTCGTGTATCTACTGACATACATTGCAATACTATCATTAATATACTGATAATAATAAGGTTTGTCCCTTCCTTGTGTAGTATCTACCGGATTTTTTACTTGGTCTACGTGTCCGAAGTTTTGTTTTTTTTTTAATCATTTCACCCCGAGCAAGGCGGAAACGCCAATGATGTGCAGGGGGTTACATAAATGTAAAAAGATTAATTAGAAAAGAGTGAGGAGTACAAGCTAGTTAGAAAGGAACAATAGAAAGCTGAGAAAGAAGGTGCGATGACAGATACATAGGAGGAGAGAAAGGGAAGGTTATACAGTGGAGGGGAGAGAGCTAGAGGCCAGTGGTTAGTAGATGAGTATTAACTTAATTTAAATTTCTGGAGGTTGTAGCCGTCAGGAAAGCAAGAATATGGGAGTGAGTTCCACAGGCGGAAAGTGCGAGAGAGGAAGCTGCAGGAGTAGAATTGTCGTCTGCATTTGGCTAACCTGACTGTGAATGGGTGGGACCCAGTTGTCAGTCTGGTTGCACGGGTAAACACCTGTTGAGGAGGCATCAGTGACTTAAGCTCATCCGAGCAGAAGCCATGAAAATATTTATAGAAGAGACAGAGGGAGGCCACATTTCGACGATGGGAAAGTGGCTGCAGTCGAGTCGCCAGATCAGTACCTATCACATTACAGACTCTCCTTTAGAGCTTGTCAAGAACACTGAGGAGAACGGCAGGGGCACCTGTCCATAAATGGCAGCAGTACTCCATGCACGGACGGATGGTTGACTTGTATATATGCAGGATGGATTCAGGTGGAAAAAACATCCTGGATCGACATAGTGACCCAACCTTCTTAGCAGTAGATTTTGCTATGGATTCAATATAGTGGTTCCCCACATAAAATGGCATGTACTGCATTCAGCCTCAATAAAACATCAGAGCGTGTGAAATATCCTTGTTGAAGTGTTTTTGTTGTTTGTTATTTTAATCGTTTCATCCCAAGCACAGCATTACCGTTACTTGTGAGCAAGGAAATTCAGCTATAGAAAATAAACGGAAAGAGAAAATAAGAGAGACCGCGTTACCGCGGATATCGAAGAAAGGACAAGCGCAAGTTAGGAATCAAGACGATACATGTTAATTAATGTTACACTTAAACTTTTGTAGCCATCATGGAAGCAAACACATGAAAGGGATTTCTACATACGGGAAGTGCAAGAACTAAAACCGATAGAGTAACAGTTGTAGCTACATTTGATAATTTTGGTGATAAATGGTTGATATAATATTGTCATTCTAGAAGAACGGTTAAATTTATATTATCAATGCAAAAGGACGAAGTTTGTCGAAGTAAAAGCTGTGATAATATCCGTAGAAAAGAAAAAGAGAATCTTATTCAGTCGGTGAGAAAAGGACTGTATTAAAGCTTCTATATAGGGACCGATTATGGATAATCTTACGAATTTTCTGGAGATATGGCAAAAGTTTTCAATGCAAAGACATATGGTATATTTATAAATGTGCAAGATTGAATCTGACAAAGAAAACATCCTGGCCAACACATTGACTAAATCCTCTATTCGATGTAGATATTAAAAGAAAGTTTTCATTCCACATGGAGTCGGTTGAGAGAGTGAGGCCACGGAGGCGTAGTGCTTTGTTTTCTAGTAGACTAGATTCTTAGGAAAGTTTTTCTATGTTGATTAAAGGAAATTTGGAGAGCATTATTTTTTTCCAACATTTCTTAACCCACTCTTTCAAAAATTAGACATTTACTTTACCAGTCTTTGCACATTTCCTATCATGACGGGAGCAAATGTAGCCTAATTTTCAACTTTATTCAGTAAAACCACAATATCGCGAATAGAGCTTCAATTAGGCTCGTGTTTATAGGATTTAGAAGCATGCTCTTCACGACGTCCATCATTTCACGATGTAATTATAACGACTGGATTAAAACAAACAATCCTCCAGAAATGTCGTAGCTCTGTAGCTTGCACGAATGCACAGTGTAGAGGGGCTAAGAAGTCCCTCAAACAAATGATAAAATGTGAATGATGCGGATCCGGGGAGATTAAGAAATGTGTTTCTTATGTCGAGCCCTGATTGGTAAAACAAATCATATTTTTTACCACGTGGTGTGCTTCCCACTACTTCCGAGCTTTTGACCCCACAGGGTATGGTAAGGAGTGAATTCCCGCGCAGTTGTATTTTTTGAGATACAAGTGGTGTGAATTAATTTTTATTGTGTGTGTGTGTGTGTGTGTGTGTGTGTGTGTGTGTGTGTGTGTAAAATAAAATAAGAAACAGCACAATACCTCCCCCAGATTTGAAAATATAAAGATACATATGTTTTTCAATATGTGATATATTCTTTAAAATGTTTCGGCCAGTGGACTTTTCTGCCGGTTTTTGTTGTAGGTTTGATGTCAGTATTTTGTTTTTCAGCTTCCTCATTTTCTGTGTGAATATGTTTTTGTGGAGGTATTGTATGGGGTTGTTCTTCTATGTACGCTGCTTTAATGCGATCAATAGCGATATTATCTTTCTTTTCTTTCCTCATGATAGTAAAATATTTTTTATGCTTGTCCAGAACTTGATATGGTCCTGAATAATTTGGACAGAGTGGTTTTTTAACCGCGTCATTTCTGATAAATATATATTTGCAGGTGTGAAGATCGTTTGGTATGTAAGTTTGTTTCTCTGCTTTCCTGGTGGGTGCAAAGTTGAGAAGAGACATTTTATGTTGTAATTCTATTACAAACGTTGTTGTAGGTGAAATGTCTGTCTTGTGATTAAAATACTGTCCATGTAGGGTGAATGCTGATCCGAAAACTACCTCTGCAGGTGTGCTTTGCAAATCTTCTTTCGCCGTGTTTCTTATCGTTAAAAGGATTAGTGGTAAATTGTTTGTCCAGTCCGCATTATTTAAATTCATAGCTAGAGAAGCTTTTAACTGTCTGTGGAATCTTTCAACAATCCCATTTGCACAAGGGTGATAGGCAGTTGTTTTGATGTGATTCGTTCCTAACAATTGGTTAAATTCTGCAAAAAGTGTTGATTGGAACTGTGAACCTCTGTCTGTTGTGATTACTGAAGGTACTCCAAAAATTGCTATCCAGTCCTGCATTATATATTTTGACTGCTATGGCTGTAGGCCATCTGCTAAATCTGTCAACTATAGTAAGAATGTCATTTTGATGTGGGTAAAGGTCCTACTAAGTCGACATGAATATTGGTGAATCTAGCACCAGGTACGCTAAAAGTGCCAAGTGGTGATTTCGTGTCTGTGAGTTTTGTACTTTTGGCAAGGTATACAAGTTTTAGTCCAATTGCGAATGTCCGTGTTCATATTGGGCCAAACTAAGCGTTCTTCTATTAATTTTACAGTGGCTCTTTTTCCTGTAAAATATTGAAAAACTTGTCGTCTGATGCTCGGTTGACATCCGGGACATTTTCCAGTAAATCCATTACTTCCTCGAAGATATCCGCTGTCAGTTTTTCCACTAAGTAACAATACCGGGTTCTCTGGGAGGTGAATCGCTTCGCATCAAATAATGCCTGGATTTGAACGAATCAGGTCTTAGTATTAGTCGGGTTGAAAGCCGGAATATTCAACGATAGTT